>JAPPVO010000029.1:155677571-156251641 GCA_030407325.1 Camellia japonica
GATTCATACCCCATTTGATGGGACTTAAGGCTTGGTTTGGTTTGGTTTGGTTTGATTCATAGCTCATCAATTGAATTGATAATACAAGATATGGACATAAATAGAAAATATGTTACATCTCATTAATTTAAGTAATAATTCAATCCCATCACACTAAAACAAGATATACTTGCGATCATGATTGTATTACATTTCAATAACGATAGTCAAGTATGTATTGTAGTACATTGTCCCTATGTGAGGATTTTTGTCTCTCTCACTAGCATAACTCACAGTATTTGCCTTTAAAGTCATACATCACAATATTGCGTAGCTCAACGATTATCCTGGCCTTTACACAAAAACAAAACTCATTGATTATATAGTTTTAAAACTTCTTTGCCAAGTTTTGAGGACCATCTGACAATCTATTGATTTCTTCAGAAAATATGATATTATTTGTTGTCCACAAAGACTCATTCAAAACAAACATGTAAATTCAAAATAAAATTATATGGTGGTTGGAATCTATAGATTTAAAGACAAACATGTTCCTTATTCTAGGTGTAGAAAGTTTTGAAATGTTCATGTCAAATCTGATGATCGTCCACACGAGTCATTTTGCTCTTAACTACTTCAAGGTGTTTGTTTTGTAGCTTGAAAGATATGCATAGGGTAAATAACAATCGACTGCCTTGACGTTAAGCCAAAAAAATGATATGCCTCTTGAAGTTTGATTTGACACTAAACCCATGGTGTCAATACCTAAACGAAAAATGAATAACTTATAACAAAAAAATTTCAAATTACAAAAAAAAAAAAAAAAAAAAAAACTATTTTATTTCCCTCCATTCTCCTCTTTTCTTTTTCTTCTCTCTCATCCCACCACTATTACACATAACCACTACCTAAAATCACCACTACCACCCACCTCCACTACCACCACCATATATATATAGAAAGAGAGAGAGGTGAACATGGTGAGGTTTATATTGTTGTGATATATATCACAACCACTTTTTTTGTTCATCGCAGCCATGTTGCTGATAATAGTTGCATGATTAGTGAAGGGTGGGTTCTCAGAAATCAAAGGAAAGAACTTCTAGTACCCCTTGCCTCTTTTCCCATTGGAGCAACGCCTTCCCTCTCCCATCCCATCATCACATTCCCTCGCATCCCTTATCCCCACCCCCATCCTTACTCCCCAACCAAATCGAAACCAAATCTGTAAACTTTGGCAAAAAGGGAGACTAAGGAAGAAAGACGGAAAGAGTTGAGAAAACACAAAAGGAAAAATAAAGAAGGAAAAAGAAAAATTTACGTAAGTGGTATTAATTTCACTGTAAATTCTAATAATACAATTTAAAATAAAATAAAATATCTATATCACACCTACATGCTGTTAGTTTGGACCAAAAACATCACTTTTCACTTTGTTATCAACTCCAGGGGGTTAAATGTCACAAATCAAATTTCAACCAGGCACTCCATTTTTTGGCCTAACCCCAAAGGGTTAAAGTATGATTTACCCAAATATGTAAATATCATAGACATTTGAATATAAAAATTTTCAAGATTGGGTTGGTGAGATAGGTTACTATATGTTCACACCAATGAGTTTGTACTCGTGTATTATTTTTTTTATTGGTACCAGGGTGTCTAGATAAAACCTGACTAATCGCCAAAGGTGCACAGGCCCTCGGCAAGGAGTTTCCCTCCAATGCACCACGGTTAGTTCAAAAGTTTTCCCAATCCGATGGCCCCAAAAAATTGTTAGCACATAATACATTTTAATCCTTGAACCTTGGAAGGAGCACACCCCCAAGATCCAAGGCCTTGCCACCAGACCAACCCTTGGGGTTATACCCATGCATTATTTATCTAGATAAAAAAATTATGCTCTTCCCAGCAGCATAATCCACATTATCAACACCATCATAGTTTCTCAGTGGTCAATTAGATTTAGTTTTCCACATCATGGAGTTATTGTGCATAAAAATTTATATAATCTTCCATCAAATAACCTTTACCTATCTAATAACTTGGCCCAAAATAAAACCCACAGGCAACCCCTAGAACCCATGTCCAGCAATTATTGGAATTACCATAATACCCTTAGTACTAAAACCTAATATAATGACATAAATTTGTCCAGCAGCATAATAAATTAAAATAAATATATATAAAGATTCAAAATATTCCAAAACTTCAATCCTTGATGACTTAAACGTACTTTATGTGGAATTCTAAATTTCTTCTTTCCATGTTCGCCGTCACTAAAACCCTTACACCTCACTAAGAGATTAAGGGTTCAAGTCTTGTGAAAGAAATACTTCTCATCCCTACACTATGGCCCTCGATGTACCAAAGAATGGGTAAATTACTCTTTCAACCTCCAACTATCACCAAAATTTAACTTTGGTATACTACCTTCTAATTACAACAATTAAGTTGTCAAACTTGACCTTGTGTTTGAATGTGGTCCACCCATCACTCACTGTCAAAATTTTGTATGGAAAAGGCTGCACATTTTTTGGAAGATAGAAATTATAGCGTAAATTACATTTTTCACCGTTAACTTTAACTCAAATTCCACTTTGGTCATTTATGTTTCAAATTTTTAATGAAGAGTGATGAGATAATCACATTGAAACAAGAGTTGCAATTTCACAACTTAATTATTACAATTAGAATGTAAGGAACCAAGGTAAAATTCATATGAAAGTTATAAGAAGAATTGTATAAACTTGCACACATATCATGAACACGATTATAAAATGTGCTTTTGCATATATGTGAATGCCACCCCAACTGCTAACTCTCTCTCCCACTCTCCCTCACCCCTCCACCCCAAACCTCTTTAATGTCTTCCTCCCTCTCCCAAACCCATATCCGCCACCCTCATCACTCTTCTCCACCCTTCTACCACCATCCTCTCCCACCATTTCCCCTTCATCTCCTCCCCATTCTTCCACCACCACCTTTTTTCCCCTCCCACATCCATGCAAGTCACCACAACCCCCTCTACCACCATCTTAAACCATTAGCAAAAAGAATTCAACATAATATCCAGATCTAAAATTAGACACACACACACACACACACACACACACAGATGACTTACTGGTGAAGTTGGGCATGGGCGCACAGTGCTAGTGACGACTTTAGAGCTATTCAAAGGTGGTGGTTGTAGATACTGATTAGTTACTGATGTAAGTGGTTGCCAATGTTAGTGGTTGCCATTGGAGAGCTACAAAAGTGAGATAGCTGAGAGGGGAAGAAGAAAATATTTGGGGAAAAAAATTAGGGAAAGTTAGGGGAAACAAATAGAGAGCCAAAACATTATCGTGTTACAATCAAGTTTTTTTTGCAACGATAACAATGCTGCCATAAAAATTTAATATTTGTGATTGCAACCTCTAATTGTCGCATATATGATATAGTCGCTCACTTTTTTCAATGATGGAACACGTTGTCGTAAAAAATTGTAGACACTTTTGCATTAGCACAGGAATGCCATAGCAAACACTCACTTTTTATTATAGCATTGTCATTACAAATATTTTGGTCCCAAATAATATTTTTCACAATGACAAAAAGGTTAACGTTTTGCAACGATATTTGCACCTTCGCAAATATTTCCAATGCAAATACCCATTTTTTCGTAGTGTTAATCCTTCTAACCTCATCACCCATCAAGTATTTCCCCTTGTTCCTTGCAGTTATGGTTTCACTTCCACAAAAAAATCTTTCTGTTGGTATGAACTGTTCAAAAGTTGGAGGAGCATCGATCAGCACACCACGAGGAAAATTATGTTGTTCTTGCAGTTCTACCACCTCTTGAATCTTCTCCTCAACGTGCTTTCCCAGCAGTGCACGTGAGACAAACATCCATTGTCCAAGTCCATCTACTTCTTCCTCAAGTCTTTGCATGGATTCTATCATCTCTTGCGCATTTTTACACCAATGTTGAGGCACTTTCCTTGGTCTTTTGGCTGGATGATGCTTTGCGCCTCTCAGTTCTGTTTTTACATCATCCACTTTAGTGCTCAAAACCCTTATCTTTTTTTTGAGATTTTACATGTTTGGATTAAGGTTTATGTAATGTCCCAACCATTTACTAAATAATGAATATATGAATTCCATGGTGTGGTCAGTTCCTACAAATATAAAAGTTGCAAGGGATTGTAGTTAAAAGGTAAAAATCAAGAGAAATTTGAAATTTGACTACAATATCAATTTTGACGGTTGTTAGAAAGAAATTTGAAGTTTGATTATAAATTTCTAAGGGGAAAAAATCAAGAGAGAAATAATGCTAACATAAGGAAATTGACTTCATATTTACCTCAAAATAATAGAAAATAAGTCCTCTCTTATTTTATTTTATTATTATTTTTTGATAGGTTAGAAAATTAGTCTTGAATCACTGACAAAATGGTGAATTGTAGTTAAAAGGGAAAAATCCTGAAGAAAACTACAATATCAATTTTGACGGTTGTTAGAAAGAAATTTGAAATTTGATTATAAATTTATAAGGGGAAAAAATCAAGAGAGAAATAATGCTAATATAAGCAAATTGACTTCATATTTACCTCAAAATAATAGAAAATAAGTCCTCTCTTATTTTATTTTATTATTATTTTTTTATAGGTTAGAAAATTAGTCTTGAATCACTGACAAAATGGTGAATTGTTCTTCAAATAGATATCAGTAACTATGAACAAGCACTTATCTTCTTGAATTTTTTGCTATGACATCATTTGTAAAATATTTCACATAGGCTGATGTTTTGAAACAGAACCAAGTGTAAGATCCATAAGAGAGTTTGGAACCATTCAACATCTAAACCCACAAATCATCTACAAAAGAAGCAGAAATAATTAAAATTTATCTATGAAAAGGAAATGTATCTCTAGGGTTTAAAATTCATCATGAAGTTGCCACATTTCGGCCAAATTTTAAATATGAATATGGCACTCAAGTTGAAGTACATGTGGAAAAATGCTTCAGCCACTTTTAAGAAACATAATAAACCAGCTACAAAATTTGGTATATGGAGGAGTAGTTATGTCGTCAACAGTTTTGTTGAAGCTTGAAGAGAAAATTCGAGGATTTGATAACATTTGTTAATCCAAAGCCAATAATGAACTACAGGAAGTGGATGGGCGGTGGTCTGGTCGCCAAGGTTCTAAATTTAGAAAATGGTTCCTAATTTGCAAATCCTTGTCATATTTAGACCAATTTGGTAGAATTGCCAAATTACAATTATAGTTTGAAATCCATGCACACGGTTTTTTTGTTAGTTGCTAAATTTTTAAGAAGTTAAATAGAATGCTTTTCGGACATTTCCATCAAGAGTATGGAATCTCGATTCTAAAATAACTCATGAAAAATCATAGGAGCCACTGTGTTTGTAAAGTGGGACTACTATATACACCCTCCGATCATAACAAAAGTTAGGAATTTTTTTCATGTTAGTTACAAATTATCATGGTGTAATTACCAGTGAGCATACCATAAGAAAAATCTTAGTTATAAACTATTGTGGTAATGTATGAACATTAAAAGTTACAAATTTTGTGGTGAGCAAAGTTATAAATGTTTTTATTACAAATCATTGTGGGGTCACAATTGCACTTGAAAATAAATTTTTTTATCTCCTAGCCAAAATAGCAATCCTACTGTTCATGCGTAAAGTTGAAGGAGACCCAGTTACCATTGATATGTAAGGCCCACATGAAAATATGGTGCCTGACGATGCATATATGCATGCATACTTTTGCCATCCATCCTAATATACTACCAGAAGAGTGGAGCATTTTTTTTTTATTCCGTGATATTATATCCTTCAACTTTTGAAAAAATTTAATTTGTAAACTACCCGCTAATGCAATGACTAAATGCCAATATAAACTATTTTTAAAAATCTTTTCATGAATTGTATTCATCTACTTTTACTCATTAATGAAACTTTCAATTTAAGTATTTACCTAATATCTGTGTCTGCATATGTCAGCCACTTGACCCAAGCCCCCCTCTGCATTAGCACATGCAATGCCATTTGCTTGGACAAGCAAATATATTGATTGGACTTTGTGTATTATTTGATCTATTTTGACTTGCTTAGTGTTAAGTGTTAGGGGTAGTTTGGTCTTTATGCATTATTCTTATTAGTATAAATAATTATGTGTAAGGGGGAAACCCTATGTTTTTTGAATCAAGAAAAACAACGACTTTCTCTCTCGTTCTACTTCTGAAACTTCTTCTTCTTCTCATCATCATATGCACATTCAACATGGTATTAGAGCACTTTCTTCCTGCTTGAAGATTGTTCCTCTCATTCTTCTCTCCTTGTTCTTGTTGGTAGGCACGTATACAACAAGAAAAAAATAATAAATAAATAATAAATAATAGCAGTATGCTCGAAATTTAATGGGTATTCACCCTATCATCTCGTTTTGATGTTTTGGTAATTATTGATTGCTTTTTCCAATTTTTTTGATTTTTCATCAAAATTGGGTGATTTTTTTGAAAGTTTCTATTTGGACCTCTTTTGCTTGGTTTTCTCCCTTTCCCTCACTTCTATGGGAGCCAACTGGAACCCTTAAGGGGTTTGATGTCCCTGGTTTGAGGTATTTTGGCCCTACAGTGGCTTTTTTCTGCGTTTTGGATGGCCTGCTTCAGTTTTTGGCCCTGTCGGTGATCTGGTTGCTGTGTTTTGGGATAATCTTGCCCTATTTTAGCCTTCGAAGGTGAGTTGTTGTGCTAGTTCAGTGTTTTCTGGCTTTGTTTGATATCCTGCTTGTGTTTCTGCACTTTTTTTCTCTCATCTCATGCGCCAACGACGGTAAGGGCAAGGAGGAGAGTGGACTGAGTCATGGTATGACTCTTTGTGATAATCCATCTCTCCAGATTAGTCCGGTCAAGCTTAATGGTACCAATTACTTGATTTGGTCCCACTCCTATAGTTTTGCCATTGCCGTCCTGCGGTTGACTAGCTATATTACTAGTAGTACCCAGCAAACTACTGTAGATGGTGCTTTATCAGCTCAATGGATTTCTGAGAATGCTTTAGCTATGACCTGGCTCATCAAATCTATTGAGCCTACCATTAGTTGGACTTTTCTCTTGATGGATACTGCTCACAAGATTTGGACAGCTGCAT
The DNA here is from genome assembly GCA_030407325.1 of Camellia japonica. Taxonomy (NCBI): domain Eukaryota; kingdom Viridiplantae; phylum Streptophyta; class Magnoliopsida; order Ericales; family Theaceae; genus Camellia; species Camellia japonica. Next base: position 155,684,716 of record JAPPVO010000029.1, read on the forward strand.
CTCTGATGTATTCTTAACAGGGTAATGATGCACAAGCCAATGAATTGTGAAAGAAGATTAGGGGCTTGGATCAGAAGGATAGCTCTCTGGTAGTCTACTATGCTGAGTTAAGTGGTTTATGGCAGGAGCTAGATTACTACTAGGGTTTCCAGCCAGTTTGCTCCATGGATGCCACCATGTATCATCAAGCTGTGGAGAAGGAGTGGGTGTATGACTTTCTTGTTGGCCTGAATTTGGAGTATGATCAGATACGGGTTCAGGTGTTGGGTCGCTCTCCGTTTCCTACATTGCGTGAGGCTTATGCACTGGTTTGGCAAGAGGAGAGTCGTCATAATGCTATGGTGCATGCCCTTGTTCATGATCGGTCAGCGATGGCTGTTAGCCCCAAGTCATGTGATATTCTGCCTTGTCAGCCTTAAGGTGGTGGTAAGGGTCCATTGGTTAATCTGGACCGGTTGAAGTGTGATTATTGTGGAAAAGATCGACATGATAAAGAACATTGTTGGAACGTGCATGGCCAGCCAACTCGAGGCCATGGTCGTGGTGTTCGCCTTCAAGCACATGTTTCTAAGACTACTACTAGTGCCTCAGATGATGCTGGTCCTATTTCCCAAGATGAGCTTCACACTTTCAGACGTTTGATGGCTCGACTTGATTCTTCATTTGCCTTAGCTCCTTCCTTTTCTGCCTCTTCCAACTTTGCCCGCACAGGTATTTCTGCTAGTGCACTTAGTACCTCTTCGTCGACTCCTTGGATCATTCATTTTGGTGCTACTGATCACATGGCGGGTACTTCTAGTTTTTTGCATTCTTATTCACCTAGTTCTAGGCGAGATAAGGTTAGAGTGGCTGATGGTATTTTATTTTCTATCTCCAGCAAGGGTTCTGCTCATTGCACCTCTTTACTTTCTCTTTTATCTGTTCTTCATGTTCCTAATTTTTCAACTAACTTACTTTCTGTTAGTAGCCTTACGACTGCTCTCAATTGCTCTGTAACTTTTTTTTTCGACTCATGGTGTCTTTCAGGAACTAGCTACGGGGAAAATGATTGGCAGTGGTAGAGCACACAGTGGACTGTACTTTCTGGATGCCATTCCTACTTCACCTTTGTCCTCTCAGGCTCTTCAATGCACTTCTAGATCCTCCTTTCGTCTTCATCATCAATGGCGTCGCCGTTTGGGGCATCCTTTCTTTAGTATTTTAGAGAAACTTTTTCCTTCATTAGTTCGAGATTGTCCTAGAAATAACTTTGTTTGTGATGCTTGTGAGCTTGCTAAGAATAAACGTACTTGTTATCCTTCAATTAATAAAAGAAGTACTTTTCCTTTTATGCTTATTCATACCGATGTGTGGGGTTCTTTCCCTGCGGTTTGTACCTCTAATTATCGATGGTTTGTCACGTTTATTGATTGTTATTCCCGTGTGACTTGGATTTATTCACTTTGTACTAAAAATGAGGTTTTCTCGTGCTTCAAAAGTTTTCATAAAATGGTATCCAATCTCTTCAATGTTACTATCAAAATTCTTAGGAGTGATAATGGGACTGAATATGTTGATGGCGGTTTTAGAGAATATCTCGAGGAGCATGGCATTCTTTATCAGACTAGTTGTGTTGGCACTCTTGAACAGAATGGAGTTGTTGGCAAGAATGGCCATCTCCTTGAGGTTGCTTGCTCTCTCTTGTTTACCATGAACGTTCCTAAGTCTTTTTGGGGGATACTATTCTTACCATGGCTTACCTTATTAACCGTATGCCCTCTAGTGTCCTTCACTCCCAAATTCCTCTCGTGCTTCTTCTTGTGACTTATCCTACTTTTTCCCTTCCGCCCCAGGTTTTTAGTAGTGTCTGTTTTGTTCATCTTCAACCTCGTACTCGTGGGAAGCTTGATCCTAAGGTTGTCCGGTATGTCTTTCTTGGTTATTTTGCTACTCTGAAGGGCTACAAATACTATGACCCTCACACTCATAAGTTGTATGTTAGTATGGATGTCACTTTCTGTGAATCTGAGTCCTTTTTTCCTGGTCCTCCGCTATCTTCTCAGGGGGAGAGTGGTATCGATGAGATTGCGGATGAGCCAGCATCATATCAGCATGAGTTGTCTTTTCCTTCCTACTCAGCAAGCTGTTATTTGTGGTGAGGGGGAGCCTAGCAGTTCTGTTGATGAGGAGTTAGATGTCAGTGTTCATTTGGAATAGAGCTAATCTTAAGACTTATTCACGACGTCAGAAAGAGTAGGTTTCTCTTGTGCCACCAAGTCAATCATCATCTTCTATGCCAGTTTTGCACCCAGTTTCCACTGACTCCACATGTAATGATCCTCAACCCATTTCTTCACCTGTTGTTGATAGTCCTGCTACTGATGATTTGAGTCTTCCTATTGCTCTCAGAAAGGGGGTTAGAGCCTGTACTCAACACCCCATTTCTAAATTCATGTCATATTGTAGCCCCGACTTTTTTGCGCCCCCTCTCGAGAGTCAAATAAGCCCTACAGTATCAGACTCCTGCAGTTCTGAATCTGATCTCACAAGTGCAATGTAAAATAGATAAACACCAAAGAGTCCAAATCCGACAAATCTTTTGGAAAATCGATTTTGAATCAAATTGCCAAAAATGGACTGCTTTGCCAGATGGAGATTCGCCACCTAAATATTTTTTGTGGAAAAATATAGAAAACCCATGACTCATGCCAAAGGCCACGTGTCCATCATCACCAAGATTGTCTCGGCTCGGGAACTTAGGTACGAGAGGGAATGGTCATGAATTGAGCACCCCCGCTCACGCGATCAAAGATCGGCCTCTACTAATCATGATATGAATGTTATGTACATCATATGCTCTTGTTCAAATTTATTAGGCTAGCATTACTATGTGATGCGCACACACAAGTATAGACTAACTTTGCAAGAATTGGAACACTTGATTCATGTTTGTTTTGAAAATTGTTTCGAAATATGTGCCACTCGAAAAAGTGATCGCATATGAACATTACTCAAATTATTCCAATTCAAGCAATAAGCCTTTATCCACAGACATTCAAACAGTTATAGCATTTAAGCAATTAGCCTCATGGCATACTAGACATGGAAACATCGACACTCATGCAATTATACTAAAGTGAGTAAAGGCTCACTTAGTACTCCAAGCCAAAAAAAAAAAGGAATAAGTTAGAAAAATGCGTGATTCCTAACTATGCGATATGGCTAATGCAACACATGCCAAAATTCAATGAATAGGCTCGGCTACTAATATGGCATATGAATAAGTTAAATAACATGCGATCTAAGCACGTATTCAAATAGGTATTAAACTAACAATGCATGTTAGAATGATGAACCGAGCCTCGGTGCATGCAATACAAATGGATGCAAACATGGAGTATGCTAAAAAACGTGATGCCTCTAAACTAACCATCATAAGCTAGTAAATAAAGGGAGAAAGGCATGAGGTTGGAAGACATACACATTATTACATTGCACTCTCACGAAGGAGAGTCTGAATAAACTAACTAGCTAACTAGCTAAAAAACAAATTAAATTAGCTAAATTACTTAACTAATTATTACAACAAATGAATTAACTATTCTAGTTAACTAAAATAATTACAAGGCAAAATCAAACAACTAGTTAACTAACTAATTAATTACAACACTTTACAAAATTAACTAGCTACAATTAATTAATTACAACAAATATTTAAGCTAAATATGGTATGCGAAGAATACTCATGCACGTGCTCGGTTTCCACCCGAAAAGCCACTGTTTTGCTTCCAGAAGGTCTCTGTTGCACAGTAGAACACTAACACCTTTGTCCACCTTTAGAATAGCTCTGCTTTGCTCAAAGAACACACTGCTGAATTTTGCATCAATGGCTGGTTGGCCAGGAGTGAGTGTGAAACCCCGAGCTTTTCGAAGGCAGTATGTAGTTGAATTTCGGGGACGAAATTGTTTTAAGGGGGATAGGTTGTGAAGCCCCTGAAAAATGTTTTCTCTTTGAAAACCTAATGTTTAAATTAGTTTCTTAAAGCCCCTCAGTTACTAGAATTATTTCGAATCTTGTCGATTAGCATATTTTTTTTTGTCGAAACAGGAATATCCTAACTTGACCATTCAATTCCAACTAGTGGTCCATTAAATTTTCCAAATAATGGTCCATTCAATTCCAACTAGTGTCCATTCATTTTCCAACTAGTGAACCATTCATTTTCCAACTCGTGAGCTTTAATGACAAGTAAATTCTAACTTGACCTTTCAATTCCAACTAGTGATCCATTTAATTCCAACTAGTGGGCTTTAATGACAAGTAAATTCTAACTTGTCCTTTCAATTCCAACTAGTGGGCTTTTATGCCATGTTACACCAAGTTTGCCTATAAATTGAGCTCACCTCTCAACTTCTTTCTATGGTTCTTCCCATATCTCCCTCCATTTGTTATATAGATTTAGAGTTTAGATTAAGAATGTTTAAAGTGAGAGTAAGCATTTTCATAATGGAGGAGAGTTGTAGATTTTGTGAAACCTCACATACCTTATGGCTTAGAATTTGGAGATTCATGGAGAAAGATTGAGATTCGAGTGTTGGAGACGGAGAAGATTGATTTGAGGTAATTTGGGTGGTATACAATATGCTTCCTCTAAATCTCTTTACAAAGACTTTATGTTAATTACTTGCAATTTGTAATCCTCTTGATTGTTGTGATCATTTGATAAATCCTGTAAATCATTGTCTGTTGACACATTTGAGTACTCTGGTCATTTGATAAATTCTATGAAGTTGTTCTGTGTTGTTAATGTTGATTTGTCTGGCTAAATGACGTAGAAATGCTCCGTACATGGATCGAGTAGACCTTGCTAATAGCTTGGACCAATAGCTCAGATAAGCGTTTGTGCTTGGGTGAGGTGGGTGAGGCTGGTCATTGGTCATGTACCGAGTAGGACTGGGTATTTGGTTCTGGATAAATTATCATATGTCGAGTTGGCTTGTTTGTGCAATTTGGTAAATTGTTTGATTATCGAATCTAATCGGTTGTGTAATTGCTGGATCTCTGTTAATTTATTTTATGTATGAGCCTTGTTATTCTTGTTGTATTGTATACTTCCCGAATTAATTTATTTTTCAGGCGTGGAGCAAATTTAGTGGCGGTTGGAGTTGAAGCATCTAAAGAGATTGTTTGAGTTGGAGATTCTTTTAGTCCACAACTATATCTTATTTTTGGAGATTTGTATAATTTATATTTTGGAGACATTTGAGTTAATTATTTGTGGAGATGATTTGTATATTTAGGATTATGAGTTATCCGCTATTATAAATTTGAGGTTGATTTGATTTATTAACGAGGTTGATTTGATTTATTAACGACCTGAAAGTCGGGGCATTACAGTGAGGGCCTGCCGCCCACCAGTGATAGCCGGCTGGCTATCAAAGGTGGCCTGCCGGCCATAGAAAGTGGCCTGCTGGCCACTGCTACCCAGTTCATCTTGCTACAACAGAGAACAAATAGAGCATGCACAGGGTATTCTCAAGGGTTGTCTGCACAACTCACCCCTCATTTTCATGAACAAATCAAAGGAGTAGTAAGCTTGGTCCATAAGCCATCAACTCAAGCATTTTCATTGCATGATGGCTCATGAACCAAAGTGTGCAATTTCAATAAATGCAACAAAATAAGACACAAACCGCTTCCCTTTCATGAATTGATCAAGGGAAGTGGTGACCTTGGAAACTTGAACCATTTCATCACTAATGAGTATGAAATGCCTCAAGCTTCCATGTGTTCAATTAACGTCCGATTGAACACAACACTTTTTATTATCTTGCACTTTTTTATTCACTAATTTTATTACTTCATTTTAGATTACCATCCATTCTTTAATTCATTGAGTCCAATGGTGAGTTTAAGTCTTCTAAACGGAAAGAAGGCTCAAACCAAGTGTCATGAAAGAGACATCATATCGTTGGTAATGAACCCCTTAAGGGATTAAACCATTAAGCATGGCATCTCAATCTCATGCTTAAACAAACAAGTTGCTTGAAGCCACTTTCAAAGCAAAACAAAAGCTAACAAATGAGGGAGGTTGCAGAGATGATTAAGAGTGAAAATAAGTGAGAAAAACATAAATATATGCAATCAACTCAAATAAGATGGTGTCTAAGGTCTAAAACACCAAACTCATGAGGACAATTACACTATAAGCATGCAAAACAAAGCTCAAATGCAACTATCAACAAAAAATATTCCTAAGATAGTCTAAAAATAGTCCTAAAACATGATGGAAGTGAGCTAACAATAGTTAGAAAAATAAGCTAAAACATACCACAAACTAGGCTAGTAAGCAAGACACAAGAAGGGGAGGCTAACCCCTCCAAATTTGGACTTTAAAACATGATTTTGACCATTGAAAAAACTTTGAAAAACAGTGTTTAAAAGCTCAAAAAAATAGTGCAAAGATGGGAAACACAAGGGTAAAGGCCTTGAGAGCTAGGTAGAAGAAATGGTGAGCCACCCCTCCACCCTTATTGACCTTAAACCACAAGTTTCAGCCCAAAATTTCTGAGTTTAGACAGTCCAAAAATAGACCAAAAATAGTACAAAAATGTGCTAGAATGAAGACAAAATAATAAGCTAAAACATGGAGCAATTTAAGTTAGTAAACAAGCCAAAGGATGGGTGGTTAACCCCTCAATTTTTGGACTTCAAAACCACTTTTTTAGCCTCTAAAAACCTCTAAAAATCAGTGGTAAAACTTTAAAAAATTTGAGAAAAGAATGGAAAATACAAGGGCAAAAGCTTAGAGAATAAGGTTCAAGGAAGGGTGGTTAACCCCTCCACCTTTGGTAGCTTTAAACCACAAGTTTCAACCCATAAAAACAGGTTTTAAATAGCTCAAAAATCAGTAGAAAAGATGGAAAACAAGTTTTGTAAAGATGGTACAAAAGCAAGAGAAGGTATACCTCTTGAAGAGGAATGAACCCTTAAGTCATAAACCAACAATTTCACACTCTCAAGTGCTTCAAGAGCTCAAATTCAAGCTCAAATCACCCCAGCAAGAAGCTCTATAGGTTTGGTTTAGAGTGTTTGGGTAAAGGCTATGCAAGTTGCAAAAGAGAGAGAGAATTGTAGAGAGAGGATATTTTTCAAAATTATTTCCTTACTCCTAAATGTTTCTAACCTTGAAATATGAGAGGGAGGTCATCTATATATAGAAAACATGATCCTTAGGTTTAAAATATCAAAAAAGGGATAGCTGGAGCTTTGTGGAAACAACTAGCAAAAATATTTGGGTTTTACACTAGTGGCCGGCCAGCCAGAAGTGTGAATTTCTGGCCACCTGCCGTTCACCAAAAATCTGCTTCCAAGTCTAACTTCAAATGGGCATATCTCCCTCATCCGGACTCGGTTTTAGCTTATTCTTGAGTCTAAATTGAAACTCCGGAAGTTTACTTTCCAATGGTGGAAGCTTCACATATAAATTCTAAGTGTGCAAAGAGATATGCTTATTTTAGTGAAGGTTGCTCAGTTTTGTCTTAATCGGATTGATGCCTAACTTCAAACGGCCATATCTCCCTCATCCGGACTTGGCTTTAGGAGATTCTTGGGTCTAAAATGAAGCCTCAGAAGTCCACTTTCCAATGGTGGTAGACTTACAACTAAAGTATAAGTGTACAAAGAGATAGGCCTGATTTAGTGAAGGCTGCTTAGTTCTCTCTTAATGGTTTGATGCTCAACTTCTTCCGTAACTAGTTTTCTTCCCTCTCCTCCTATTTTCTTCAACTCCAAACCTATAAATAGGAGGTTTAAAAGATTTTTCAAAGAGTTTACCTCTCTTCCATTGATTTCCACTTTGTCCTTGCTCGGTTTACTAAAAAGTGCAACATTTTACAAAATGCGAGCCTCGGAACATCGTAGAAACATTTGGAAAAATATTTTAAAAGAGAGGGTTTTAAGGTCTAAAATAGTTTTGGTCCAAAATGGGGTGTAAGGTTGGGATTTAGAAGCTCTTCTTGCTGAAGAAATTGAACATTTGCATAGCATAACTTTCATCATCGAGTGATCAATTAATGGCGCCCAAGTCTTAAGGGTGGTCAAAAATGGGGTGTCTACACACATGATTCGTTGTCTTCTCCATATCATGCTTTTGTTTCGTCTCTTTCTTCTGTACGTATTCCGCAGGGTTGGAAAGAAGCCATCAATGATCCTAAGTAGAAGGTAGCTATGGTAGAAGAGACGTAAGCTTTGAGTAAAAATAACACATGGGAGTTGGTGTCTCTTCCTAATGGAAAAAAACCAGTCGGATGTAAGTGGGTGTTCACTATTAAGCACAATGCAGATGAGATGATTGAATGGTACAAAGCAAGACTAGTGGCCAAGGGATTTACCCAGACATATGGAGTAGATTATCAAGAAACTTTTACCTCGGTAGCAAAGATGAATTCCATTCGAGCTATTCTGTCGTATACTGCTAATTTGGGATGGCCTCTACAGTAAGTAGATGTGAAGGGATTTGGGGGAGGAGGTATATATGGATGTATCTCTAGGATTCTCATCTCAGTCTACAGTTGGACAGGTTTGTAGATTGAAGAAAGCTTTGTACGGTTTGAAACAATCTCCTAAAGCCTGGTTGGTAGATTCCTAAAGGCAATGCTGGGATTTGGGTATCAGTAAAGCAATGCAGATCATACCTTATTTGTCAAACGCAATGTACATAAGGTAACAGTGCTTATTGTATATATGGATGACATAGTTGTGACATGTAATGATGAGGAGGAGGTGACCCATCTTAAGATACAGTTAGCCAAGGAGTTTGAGATAAAAGATCTTGGTCCATTGAGATACTTTCTTGGGATTGAAGTTGCTAGATCTGATAAAGGTATCTTTATTTCTCAAATGAAGTACATTCTAGATCTTCTTGAGGAAATGGGCATGTTGGGCTACAGACCAACTGATTCACCAATTGAGACTAATCATCGTCTTTGTAGTGGGGTTGGTGAGCTTGTGGAGAAGGAAAGGTACCAAAGACTTTGGAAGACTTATATATCTTTCTCATACTCATCTAGATATTGCCTATGCAGTTGGGATAGTGAGTCAATTTATGCATGATTCTCATACAACTCATTTGGATGCAGTCTATTGCTTTTTAAGGCACCTTAAATCTACCCCTGGAAAAGGAATTTTGTTCTCTAATCATGGTCACTTGAGGTTAAAAGCGTTCACAGATGCATATTGGGCAGGCTTTATAGATGACAGACGCTCTACCTTCGGTTACTGTGCTTTTGTAGGGGGAAATCTAGTCACATGGCGTAATAAGAAACATGCAGCAATTTCCAGATCTAGTGCTGAAGCTGAATATAGGGCTATGGCATATGGAACATGTGAACTAATGTGGCTTGAATCTTTGTTGAGTGATATAGGGCCCGATTGGAGTGATCTCATGACTTTATATTACGACAACAAGGCTGTAACGCCCCAAAAAATTGGGCAGGGTATATCTATTTATACAACAAACCCACCTGATAGAGAAACACATATATCTAGCTAACTATTCCACACATCCATTTCCATTTAATCCCAAATGCCAAATACATGTTGTTCACATCCCAATTCCAATCCCAAGCATACATTTTACAACAAGTATGAAATGGAAGCCAAACAGATAATAAATGCCCTACAGGCTTACTGTAGACACCCATTTTTGACCGTCTTAAGGACTTGGACGTCATCGTTTGAGTGCTCGATGATTGCGCATGTTCACGCTCATTTGGAGTCCCCAAGGTTTTCGGTTGCGTGCCTTGCCTCTAAGTCTCTGAACTCTCTTGGTTTTGTGCTTTTTTTAACCCAACTCTTGGTCCCCCCCCCCTTTTGCCTAGAGGGAGAAACAATGGTATAGACCAGTTTTCTCCCTTGTCAGCCACTTTAGGTGGTCGGTTGACTAGGGTGGGCGGTCGGTCGACCACCTCAAGTGGTTTGCAGCATGCCACCACCTTCTCCTCTCTTGGGAGACCCCTTTTTTGCCCTGTCGACCAGCTTTTCCCTTGTCGACCACCTGAGGTGGTCGGTCGACTAGGTGGGGTGGTCGGTCGACCACTTTGAGTGGTCGACGGCCATTTTTCACTTTCTGCAGATATTTTTGGTGCCAGCTGTGCCAGCTGTCGGGCATAGAATGCATCCTCCCTACACAGGAGGGATTCAAGCCAGCTTTGTCTTGTATTTCTATAAAAGGGGAGGTGTCTCCCCCTTCCAAGGGGTTCAGAATTTTGAGGAGCAATTTCTCTCTCTCTCCCTCTCTACAATTCTCTCTCTTCTCTTTTAGTGCTTGAAAGTGAGCTTTCTTCACACTTTTGTAAAGAGACTCCTAGCCAAACACCACCATCATTGAGCTGAGGTTCTTGGAGGTCATATTTGAGCTTTGAAAGTTGGTTTTAGCTCAAGAAAGTTGCTATTTTTGCTGTGCTTCAAGGGTGAGTCCTATACCCTCTTTAAAGCTTTGTTTTGGTTGCATATTTGGCCACCTTTGCATGCTATTTTAGGCCTTTCTTTCAAGTACAAAAACCTTTGTTTTAAAGTGTTTAAAAAGATTGTTTGAGGCTTTGTTTGAGTTAGGGGTGTCTCTCACTCTTTTGTGCCTTATTTTCTTAGCTTCTTGCTATCTTTTAAAAGCTTTTGGGGCCATCTCTTTTTGGCCTTCTTACCACTAAAACTCAGAGGAATTTTAGTGGTGGAAAGGTGGTTTTAAGGTCCCAAATGGGTGGGGGTGGTTCCCTCCTCCTCTTCTCTTGTTTGCATGTGTTGATGGCCCATCAAAAGAGTATGTGTTTCTACTTCTTAGTTGCTTTGTTTAGGCTCATTTTTGTGACTTTTTAGACCTACCATAACTCTACTTTTGGCTTTCTTGGTCACCTCTTGCATGCTTCTTGTACTTGTAGTGTAATCCTCCTTGTAGCCTTGCAAAGTAGCATGTCTTTGTACCTTGAGTTTTCTTAGTTCAAGCATGTTTTTAGCCATTATTTTCAATATCATAACTCTGTTTTGGGTTGGTTTGGTTGCCTCTTTTATGCTCTTTACACTTGTAGTGCAATTTTGTTCACTAGCCTAGTGTATTCGGTGTTTCAGCCTATTGATCTAGCATGTGTATGCTCTACTCCAGCACATTTTTGGCTATGTTTTAGCATGCTTTAGGTCTAATTTGAGTGGTTTTGGTCATGCATGCTTGGCTTTGCATAGCTATAGTGTATTTGGCTTTGCTAGCCTTGCACTTTGAGACCTCTATCATGTCATATTTGAGGTTTTTGCATGGCATAGCATCATTTGGCATGTTATTTCAGACCATATACCTCTGCCAAATTCTTGCATTTATCGCCCTTTTGTTGTGTTTGAGGTTTGGGCCTTATGCTTCGCTTGTGAGCCAACTTGCATGCATGTTTGTCTAAACTTTTGGGCTATCATTTCAGCATGTTTCGGCCTTTGTTTTGGCATGTTTTAGGTCTGTCCATAGCTGGTTTGACAATTTGTGCTTGATATTGCATGCCTCTTGTGTGATGCTCTTCACTAACCTTAGTGTTTTTGGCCTTTAACATGTCTTGCATGCATGTCTTGCATGATTTAGCATCTTTAGCATGTCATTTCAGTGCTGAAATATATGCCATTGCATCCCACTAATTCACTCTTTCAAAACTAGAGGACTCTCACTTTTGGACTTAACTGATTAAGGGACTAATTGGTAATCTAAAATGTGTAAACAAAATGAATCAAGTAAAACACGGCCAAGATAAGCATGTTGTTTGTATTGCATGTGTTTGGATCGGACGTTAATCCAAACACGAGAAATGTGGGACGTTTCATACTCATAGTGACGAAATGTGTCACATTTCTCGGTTGCCGACGCCCTTGATTGTGCATCATAGGGTAGAGGCCTTTCGAGTCTTATGAGTGCATTCATTGAGTTTTGCACAAGCTTGATCCTTTGGCCACCATGCATTGAAAATGCTTGGTTGTTGGCTCGAGAGTTAAGTGCCATACTCCTTTGAGCTTGAGATATGATAAGGAGTGTGGAAATGCATACATTTCATTGCAAATACACTGTCTTGCCTCTGTCTGTGCTCTGTTGCAGCAACAGGAGGAATTTCAATCCTCAAGGTGTTCTTGAGATCAGAAAGAAGCAATTTGGAAATCGGTGTAATTTTCAAAGATTCAAAAGAGTTCAAACAGAGGCGTCTTGAGGCAAGGCGGTGTATTTCCGGGAGGGCGCAACTGAGCATGCATATCTCCCTCGCCTGCGAGGCCATTTATTGCTTCTGTTAGCTAGTTGTAGTTAATTACCTAAGCTGTAATTAATATAGCTTAGTGCTTTGTAATATTCTAATTAGCTTAGATTAGCTAGTTATTGAATTTGGTTTGTAATAATTAATTAGCTAGAATAGTTAGTTAATTAGTTGGTTTGTAATAGTTAGCTTAGCGTAGCTAGTTAGCTTATTTATTTAGACCCTCCTTCGAGAGGGCGTATTGTTATAATAAGTGTGAGTGTGTGTGTGAATGTCTTCCAACCCCACGTCTTTCTCCTTTTTACTTATCTGCTTTTGATGGTTAGTTTAGGGCATATTTCAATTAGCATACCTTATGCTTTGCATGTTTGCATCATTCATTTGTCTTGCATGCACCGGGCTCGGCGCATCATTCAAACCGCATTGTATTTCAATACACTTCTTTGAACACATGTATCAATGTCGCATCGTATGCATCTAGATAGCGAGCCATTTAGTTGCGTTTTCCATGTGTTGCAATAAGGCACTTAACATAGTTAGGATCATACATTGATTTCTAACTAGTTGTTTTGGCTCGGAGTACACTGTTGTAGACACCCCATTTTTGACCGTCCTCAAGACTTGGACGTCACCGTTTGAACACCCAGTGATCATCCATGTTTGTGTTCGTTTGGAGTTCCCGGAGGTCTCGGCTACGCGCCTTGCCTCAGGATCTCCGAACTCGACTGTTTAGTGTCTGGTTTTGCACCAAACACTTGTGTTTTGCCTTGGAGGGGCAGGGAATGCCTTGTGAGGCATCCCCACACATCACCGGCCATGGCTAGAGGCCACCGGCTGTTGTTTGTGTCCACCGGCAATGTATATTGCCGGCCGGCACTCTTTTTGGCCGACCGGCCATCAATTTTGTCAAAATGACAATTTTGGCCAGCCGGCTACTGTTCATCTGCTTTTTGTAGATATTTTGTGCCAGCTGTGATAGCTGGCACCCACCCCATTCCCCTCCATACACGTGTATGGGGGGATTTCCCTCTTGAATGGCTTGTTTTGTAAGCCTTACAAGAGGGAATTGCCTATATAGGAGAGCTTCTTCTCTTTGGCCAAGGGTTAGACTTTTTTTAGACATTTTAGACAGCTTTTGGAAAGCTTGAGTTCTAGGGTTAGGGTTAGATACATATTCTATCTCTATAAGTGTGGGTTTTGTCCTACTTTTGCTCACAAACACACACCAACACACCATCTCTTGGACTTGAGACCTTTGGAGGGTTGTTTTAGTGTTTTGGAGCTGGATTAAAGCCAAGGAAGGCTGTTGGAGCATTGCTTGTGAAGAGAGGCTTCAAGGGTAAGAAACTCCCCTTTTATTCCCCATTTTTGCATTGCTTTTCTACCTATCTTAGAACTGTTTTTGTGCTTGGTGTATAATACAAAAAAGTTCTATTTTTAAGCCCTCTTGATTGTTTGTTAAGGGTGTTTTGTGGTTTTGAGGGGTTTGACCCCTCTTAAGCCTTGTAAGGCTCTTTTTTTTGCTATTTTGTGCAAGTTTCGGGACTTTGGTGTTTGGGCCTCTTCACCACTGAAATCTTGAGGGATTTCAGTGGTGAAGATGGTGCCTTGAAGTCTCAAAAAGGGGAGGGTCACCCCCTCTCCTTGTTGTCCTTGAAAAGGACCATTCTTGGCCTCTTAAGGGAGCATCTAGCTTAAGCTTTTGTTGATCATGTCTTGGCTGTTTTTCATGCTTATATTGTCATAATATAACATGGTTTTAAGTTGGTTTTGGTACACTATGCATGCTTAGCATACCTACCATGTAATGCCTTGTTATTGCCTTAATATGCCTTAGGTTGTTAGCCTTTGTTCTAGCATGTTTTAGGTTTAACCTTGTGAAGGTTTTGTGCTTATTTTGCCATGTTTTAGGTCTGTCCATGTTTGTTTGACTCGATCTTGGCATGCATTATATAGCTCCTTTGTATTATGGCTTGTATGCTTCAAGTAGGTGAATGTGTAGCATGCATTGCTTGCATTAATTTAGTGGTTTAGAATCATCCTACATGTCATTTCAGTCCCTTTGGTGTGCTTGTATGCTTGCCTTGGACACCTCTTTGATGCTTCAAAAGCTTGTGTTGTATGCTCCATGTTTTAGCATTTGTGCATGCCTTTGAATTTGAACCATTTAGATGCCATCTAGGTGGTCTTTTGGGCTTTGTTTTGTGTGCTAAAACTCTATTTATGGTCACTTAAGTCTTGCCATGTGTGGTTATACTAAGTGTAGTCCATTGCCTCTTTGGTGAGCCTTGAGTGCTTGGGCCATATTGCATGCTTATGTTTGTCTTGTTTAAGTTGGTTTGGCACCATGTTTTAACATGATTTTCAGAGCTTATGTTGCATGCCATATGTCCATGATAGCCTCTTTTAAGTGTGCTTGAAAGTTGCTAGTTTAATGCTTAAGGTTTGGACCACAACATGTGCATATGTGTATGTGTGTTTAACCCTCACATTTGAGCACTTTGGCCACTATTTTAGGCCTATTTAGAGCTGCCTAAATCATGTTTAAGTCCATCTTTTCATTAGTTTGCATTGCCTCATGTTGCTTGTATGCTTGCATAAGTGTCTTGCCATGCCATGTTGCATCCTTAGCTTGCATGCCTAGGTTGCATTACATCTTGCATGCATGCCTTGTTCCTTGATTTGGTGATAGGAATTGGGTCTTGGTTTGTTTGTTTGATTTGCATTTCATTTGACATGAAAGTGCATGCTTGATTCTTTGGGCCATCATGCATGGAAATGCGTGATTGATGGTCCGAGAATCGAGGCACATGCCCCTTTGAAGTCACAAACATGATAAGGGGCATGATTGGTGCATACATTGCTTGAATTGTATTGCCATGCAAGTTCTGCCCTCTGCTGCTGTGAGTTGCAGGTTCTGCAGGCATTCTTTGCCGACCGGCAGTATTCAGTGCCGACCGGCAGTACATCATCAGCCGATGGATGTGTCTTGTGCCGATGACCACAATTCATTGCCGATGGCTATTCTACTCAGCCGGTGGTGATCCCTAGTATCTGGAAAGGCATCTTTGAGACTTTGGCAGTCTTTGGAAGGGAATAGCAGGGAAAACAGAGGCAGTCTATGCATGGTAGTGCACTTCCGAGCAGGACCCGAGCGTGCATTGCATTCAGACTCTCGTCCCGAGGCGGTTTACTATTTTTTCCTAGTTTAGTTAGTTGTTAACTAATTAGGTAATTTGTAATAATTAATTAGCTTGCGTAGTTAATTAATTTGTATTATTCTTTTGGTCCCTCCAAGCGAGGGCAAATCTGTAATAAGTGTGGGAGCGTGTGTGTGCATGTCTTCCAATCCCCACTTTCTTTCTTCTCTTTTATTTACCTGCTTATGATGGTAGATTAGGGCACGTCTAAATTGGCATACCTTATGCTATGCATGCGTGCATCCATGCATTTGTCTTGCATGCACCGGGCTCGGTACATCATACAAATTGCATTGTATTTTCAATTCCAAATTGAATACGTAATAATTGTAGCATTTCACATGCCATTTTAGGGTTAGCCGAGCCTACTCTAACTGCATCCTTGCATGTGTTGCATTAGCCACTCAACATGAACTAGGACATGCATGTTTGCTAACCAGTTTATTGTTTTGGCATGGAGTACGATGTAAGTATTTATGCTTTAGCATCTCGCATGCGTGTGAATGTTAACATGACAACATACTTACCATGTGGCTAGCTGCTTATATGAGATAAACTGCCTGAATGCCTGTGGGTGAAGGTTGGATTGTTTGAGTTGGAAAAACTCGTTAAAATCCGTGTTTTAGCCTACTTGCGAGTAGCAAATTCCAAAGCATTTTCGAAACAAACGGATGTGCAATGATTGTTTCCAAATTAGGCAATCTAGTCTATACTTGTTTGCTGTGCGCATAACATAGTAATTCTAGGCTAATAATCGGAACAAGAACACATAACATTTTCAAAATCGGATATCATGGTTAGTAGAGGCCGGTCTTCGGACCGGGCGAAAGGGGGTGCTCATAGCTGACCTTCCCCAATCGTACCCAAGCTCCCGAGCCAAGACAACTTTGGTGATGACGGACACGTGGCCTTTGGCACCAGGTCAGGGTTTCCTAAATTTCCCATTAAAAAAAAATATTTAGGTGGCGACTCTGTATCTGGCAAAGCAGTCCATGTTTGGCACTTCTTTTTCAAAAATCTATTTTCTCAAACGATTCGCCAGATTTGGACTCTTTGGTTCAGATTTAGAACCGTGACACAAAATTGAGTCCGAACTGTAGCGAGGTCCCTCGCGGGCTTGTTATAGTTTCTGGCGACTCCGCTGGGGATTTAGAGAGCTTGACTCGAACTCGTGATGTCCTATTTTGATTTCATTTATGTGTCTCTTTGCATTGCATGTGCATTGGTGCGCCTAGGACACCGTGTTTGCCATCTGCCATTCCTGAACGGTTTGCCGGAGGCTTGTCTTGTCGAGGCATGACCATAAGGCTGACTGGTTATGGGCTCTGACAGCATGGGAACACAAACCCCGGTTTTACCGGGGCACCCTTTTTGACCATTCGACCTAGTGCATATTCGGAATCCATAGTGACCATTCCAAACTAGGACAGGTTGCTTACCCGATGTTAGGTTGTTTGAAACCGCTGCGTGCGTAGTGAAACCCTAGCTCCTGACAAAATAGGACAGGGAAACCCTACCCCAACATAGGGGTGTTTTTGCTCTCTTTACCTGCTATGTGCTTTTAGAATGTATCTCTGCAGGAACGCATATATCAGTTTGCAAAGTTTGAGCATCAGGCCCGAGGGCACCAATATCAGTGTTGTTGAGATCAGTTATGTCTGCGGGTATCAGTTCAGTTTTGAACAGTGATTCTGGGGAACAGTGATTAGTAGTAGAGTGCAGTTGATCGGCTACACCCGTGTTTGATCTGTTTGGGGCTGAAATACTGCTTGTTTTCCGTTTCAGTTCAGAGATTCAGAGAGTTGATCCAGAATAGCTAGTGTCTTCTCCTTGCTGAGGCAGGACTTAGCATGATTCAAAATTCAGAAGAGATCGTGGTCATGACAACCGCGTTGGGTCAAGGAATCACCCTACAAAGTGAGGCCAATATTGATATGCCGCATCCACCCAGGTCGCCTGCCGCACACCCAGTTTGGACCCCTCAACTATATCAGGCTCGCGAGCCTACTACATTTGAACTAATGGGAATGATAGGTGATCTTCAAAGATCCGTGGCGGATCTCGCCTATGGAATGTCTGCTTCACCACCAGCCGCACCATATGCCGGAGGCTTTGTACCCCAGGAGCCCCCGCTATTGGGACGTATAGTAATTGAACTCAGCCAACCGGAGATGGCCTCCAGCTATGGCAACGACGTATCAACCCAAATTCTAGATCAGGCTGAGGCCAGAGACAAAGGCAAAACAAAGGCAGATGTCGATCCTATCGAACAATTGCTGTGGGCAGTAGAGGCTTTGAAAGCCGGGGGGGTGAACAAGCAACAGATATCTGCAGTTGTGACAAAAGCTGTGGAGGACGCTTTCCCCACTCCGCCTGAGGGCAGTTCCAGTCAATCAAAGAACCGGGATAGGCCCCGTCATGCCAAAACAGTTCTTCCCGCTCCTAACCCTGCATCTGGAAAGGATCAGAAATCCAAGGCCGCACCCGCCGATCCGTTCGCTAGTGCATCTAGCAAGAGTGCTCAGGCTCCAAAGTACCTGCCCCGAGGACGTAGGGTCTTCCATGCTCTCTACATGCCATTGTCCAAGGCACTTCAAATCCTTGCCGAGAGGGGACACCTTAAACCCCTGGAGCCTCGGCCTCTCCCGAAGAATCTCCCTGCTACTCATGACCCTGCTCAGTACTGCGCGTACCACCAGCAGACAGGTGTAGACGCGCCCTTGGGCCTCACTCTACAGTTCAGACTCCCTTTTGTTTGTTGCAGTTCGTAATCTGAACCAAAGAGTCCAACTCTGGCAAATCGTTGGAGAAAACAGATTTTGTTTTGAAAAGTAGTGCCAAACATGGACTGCTTTGCCAGATACAGAGTCGCCACCTAAATATTTTAAAATGGGAAATTTAGGAAACCCTGACTCGGTGCTGAAGGCCACGTGTCCGTCATCACCAAAGTTGTCTTGGCTCGGGAGCTTGGGTACGATCGGGGAAGGTCAGCTATAAGCACCCCCTTTCGCCCGGTCCGAAGACCGGCCTCTACTAACCGTGATATCCGTTTTTGAAAACGTTACATGCTCTTATTCCAATTATTAGCCTAGAATTACTATGTTATGCGCACACCAAACAAGTATAGACTAGATTGCCTAATTTGGAAATAAACATTGCATATCTGTTTGTTTGGAAAATGTTTCGGATTTTGCTACTCGCAAGTAGGCTAAAACACGAATTTCAACGAGTTTTTCCAACTCAAGCAATCCAACCTCCACCCACAGGCATTCAAACAGTTTATCTCATATAAGCAACTAGCCGCATGGTAAGCCTACTATCATGTTAGCATTCACACGCATGCGAGGTGCTAAAGCATAAAAACTCACCTAGTACTCCGTGCCAAAACAGTAAACTAGTTAGCAAAAATGCATGCCCTAGTTCATGTTAGAGTGACTAATGCAACACATACAGGGATGTAGTTTAGAGCAGGCTCGGCTAACCCTAAAATGGCATGTGGAATGCAATCATTCGATGCACGTATTCAAGTTAGATTTGAAAATACAATGCAGTTTCTATGATGTACCGAGCCCGATGCATGTCAACAAATGCATGGATGCACGCATGCATAGCATAAGGTATGCTAAAATAAACGTGCCCTAATCTACCATCATAAGCAGGTAAATAAAAGGGAAGAAAGAAGTGGGGGTTGGAAGACATGCACACACCCACGCTTATTACAGATTCGCCCTCGCTCGGAGGGACCAAAATAATAATACAAATTAATTAACTACGCAAGCTAATTAAATATTACAAATTAATTAAATTAACAAATTAATTAATCTAAGAAAAAAAACAGTAAACCGCCTCGGGGCGAGGGCTCAATGCGCGTGTGCTCGGATTCCGCTCGGAATTGCACTGCCATGCCTAGCCTGCCTCTGTTTTCCCTGCTTTGCCCTTCTGAAAGCTGCCAAAGTCTCAGAACTGCTTCCTTAGATACTGGGGATCACCACCGACTGAACAGAATAGCCACCGGCTGCTATATGTGGCCATCGGCACAGAATTTATCCATCGGCTGATAATTGAATGCCGGTCGGCACTAAACACTGCCGGTCGGCACAAAATGCCTGCAGAACCTGCAACTCACAGCAGCAGAGGGCAAAACTTGCATGGCAATACAATTCAAGCAATGTATGCACCAAACACATTCCTTATCATGTTTGTGACTCAAAGGAGGATGTGCCTCGATTCTCGGGCCACCAATCACGCATTTCCATGCATGATGGCCCAAAGAACCAAGTTGGCAACTTTGATATCAAATGAAATGCAAGCACAAAACACATCAAGGGCCCCAACCTCTATCATGCTCCATCAAGAGGCAAGGGATGCATGCCAAATGCAACCTAAGCATGCGAGCTAAGTATGCAATATGATTATGCGAACAAGCATGCAAGGCATGACGCAATGTAACAACATAACATGCACAACGCATTGTAACATGGCATACACAATGCAAGATGGGCTTACACCAACGTGAGTGGACCTCAGCCACACTCACATCAGTGGCCATAATGAGGCAAGTGAGGCAACACAATACATGGGATGCATGCACAATGCATTAACCAAACCTAAGGCACGAAAATGCAATTCTACCAAAGCATGGCAAGGGATGCAAGATGGCATACAAGCATGTGAATTTCAGCGCTGGAACATGATGCCAAACGGTCCCAAAACATAGCGAAATGACACTAAGTGCATGAAATGGACCCGAAATGCAAGATTAGGCTCATGAAATGACCTATAGCTATATCAAACATGCATAATCTGGACATGAAGCATGAAAACAGAAGCAAGGCAGCCCCAAAACAAGCATTTCTTCAGTTCAAAGCATGGCCAAACAGTGAGCATAGATAGGGTAAAAACAGCATGCAAGAACGGGCCCTCAAGCTAGGTAATGAAGCAAGTGGTAGATGAAAAGCCCGAATGGAAAAAGACCCTTCTACAACACTGATGAGAGACCAAAAATATGACTACTCACAGCAGATGACAAGCCCCAAAACAGTATACAAATATGCTCAAAATGCAATGCAAGAAATAGGTCAACAAGAGGCTATAACATGAGGTATACAAATAATTCACCAAACAGCCAAAGACCCTTAATGAGATATGCCAAGAAGGTAAAAATATGGCCATTTTCAGTTCTGATGATGGCCTAAAAATAGAAGCAAGACGGGCCAACAAAGCATGCAAAAATGGGGGCCAAAGAGGGGTATAATGGTAAGTGCAACATGGAGGCCCCCAACAGTGTTGAGCCCTTCTTCAACATTGAAGAGGGGATAAAAATAAACCTAACTTCAATTCATGACATGCTCCAAAAAAATTTATATGTAGGCCAAACAAATCATGCAAAATTACGGTAAATAGAAGAGATTATGAAGCAAGTGCAAGATAGGGGTCCCAAACAGGGTTGAGCCCTTCTTCAATGTTGAAGAAGGGCTTAAAATGATCCTACTTACTGTTTACATTATTCTCAAAAAAAGATCACACATAGGCTAGAAATTTCATGCAAAAATGTGGCATACCAAGGAGTATTGAAGCAAGTGCACTATGGAGGGCTCAAACAGGGTTGAGCCCTTAAACAAACATGAATAATGGCTCAAAATAATGCCCCTTTCAGTTAGGGTCGGAGCCCAAAACAGTAAGCAAATAGGGTAGAAAAATGTGACAAGAATGTGCTACAAAAGAGGAAAAATGATCTTACCCTTGAAGACTACCCTTTTTGTTGCTTCTTGGCTTGAGTTGCAGCACCTTTGGCCTCTGAAAAACTGCTCCAAGCTGTTGTGATGGAGTAGTGGTGGTGGTGCTACGGATTGGTGAAGAAATGGCCTAAGAACTATGGACTTTTGGAGGCAAAGGAGTGAGATCTAGAGAGAGAGAGGTTTTTTTTTTAGAGTGAGAAGCTCCCAAAACTTGATTTTTTGTTCTAACCTAAGCCATATGAGATATATGGCTCTATATATATATCAAAATAAGAGCTTTTGGTCGAAATATCCCAATTGAAAATATCTGCCACAGTGTATTGATAAATATCTATAAAAAATCTGAGTTCTGGGCATTTTTGGCCGGCCGGCAATCTTTTGTGCCGGTCGGCAATCTTTTGTGCCGGTAGGTAGCCGGTAAGGTCAAAGAGTGCCGGTGGAGATCCAGATTAAAGCCCCGGAAGTTAGCTTTCCAATGGCGCAAACCTTGTATTAAAATTCCTCCTGTGGAAAAAGTTATGCCCTTTTTGGTGAAGCCGCGCAGATTCGATCCAACCGGACTGATCCCCTATTTCAACCAACCATATCTCCCCCACCCGGACTTGGATTTGAGAGATTCTTGAGTGCAAAATGAAGCCCCGGAAGTCTTATTTTCAACGATGGTGGCCTCATAGCTCAAATCCAAGTGTATAGACAGATAAGCTTGTTTTAGCGATGACCGCTCGTCTTTTTCCTACACGGATTCATGCCGAACTTCTTCTCCAACTTGTTTTCTCCCCTCTTCTCCTCTTTTCTTCAACTTCAAACCCCTAATTAAGGTGTTTTGAATGATTTTTCAAAGATTTCATCTCTCTTTCATTCATCTCCCCTTTGTCCTTGCTCGGTTTACCGAAAAGCGCAACATTTACCGAAATGCGAGCGTCGGAACATCGTGGGAATTTTATTTCAAAAATGTTTTGAAAGAGAGGGTTTTAAGGTATAAAAACTATCCAAAATAATTTTGGTCGACAATGGGGTATGAAGTTGAGATTTGCCTCCTCCTTGCCGAAGAAACTAAACCTGTGCACTGCACACCTTTCTCCAACAAGTAAACCATCAGTAGTGCCCAAGTCTTAAGGGCAGTCAAAAATGGGGTGTCTACAACAGGCCATGCTACCGACAATTGTTTCCGCCTCCGTCATGAGCTGCAAGATTTGATTGATAACGAGGTTATCCTCCCGCCCACCTCAGCCAAGTCCGTTACTACCCAGCTATTGGATTTTGAGGATGCGGATACTGTGAGTATGTGATCAGGATGGGATCACTTGTGAGCGGCGCCCAGTGTTTTTGATGTGGCGTCTGGCACGCATTTTGAGCATCTGCGAATGCTAGTTTTGTAAAATCTGGCTTGGGTATCAAGTCAGTCTTTGTTTTCTTTTGCATTGAGTCTATCTCATTGTCTTGAGTCAGTCCTTTTGCTTACGGGTCTGTCTTGTTATAGCGAGTCAGTCCCCTTTGTATAGAATACCAGGTGATTCCGGGGTTGTTGCCTCGAACGCCGTTTTGTAATTATCCTTTTGTTTTTCCTTTTGAGTCTGTCTCGGTTGAGGAGCCAGTCACAATCAGGGAATCTGAATGAAACAGCTGTGGCTATCACGTTCCGTACTTGTTGCTGTTTAGGCTAGTTGTGCCAGAGGATGTGAATTGAACGAAAGTACATTCTACCTACTCTCTTGTGCCTTAAACATCGTTGTGATGACCAAAGCTTTTCATAAAAACCTCTTTTCAAACACTGCGGTGATAAAAACGAAGAGGAAGGAATTCCTCGGGTTTTGCAAAATTTTGATCATTTTGAGAGAAAGAGAGGCATGCTAAGCTTTTAGTGAATGAAATCATGCTTGTCGGCGTGAGTACTGAGAAGGACCCTAGTTCGATCCGGACTGGTTCCACACTATCTTCAGCGTGAGTGATTTGTCGCTTTCTTAAAAACTTTCAAAAACAAAATGTTTTGCGCGGTCTTGCGAAGACCTGTGTGGAATCGCTCTTGAGATTGTGCAGCCTAGGATCACTCTCAGCCTCAAGATTGAACCTATCTGTTTCGAACTTGGAATCCGTTCATAACATTCAACAGCCAACTGCCATGAAACACCTGTGTGGCCCAGATTTGAAGCAGCCCTCGAGCAAGAGACACCAAAACCAGATTAAGAAGATCAGATCTCACCGGAAGAGGCTCGTGAAGCAACCGTGATGGACTTTTCTGCAAATCAACACAACTGTCACTCTCCTGGATACAGAGAGGCTTCAATCTCAAAACCATTTGGCATGGGCTTGCTACACTTTTACCCTTTGAGAGGCTCGCTGGGCTGAAAACCCGGAAGGGCGACCCAGGCAAAAGTTAGAGCAAAGAAAAAAAGAAATGAAAAAAATAGACAAAAAAAAAAGAAGCAAAAAAAGAGGAAAAAGAACAAAAAATAGCAAAAGAAATAAAAAAATGAAAATGCAAAAGAAAAGAATGAAAAAAAAAAAGAAAGAAAAAAAGGAAAACATAGCTCGCAAGGTCGAAAACCTGTAACAGGCGCCTTGGCAAAAGTTAGAGCCTAAACAGTGAAGGTTAAAATACCCGAGTGTACCTTAACCGGAACTACGTAAGGTTTGATTCCCATGTTTGGGATACGTAGGCAACTTCATCTTGAAGTCCAGCCCCCAACGCTTTCATAGCGTCTCAGTCCATGTCATGGTTTTGATCACTTGTGCCTCCTCCGAATCCGATGTCTCGATTGCAGCAACATGGAACTATGTGATCAACTTCCTCTTGAAGTCCAACCACCAACACCTTCCAGGTGATTGTGTCCATATATTGATTCAAACCGTCTTCGTCTCCTCCGCGTCCGAGGGTCCGATCGTCATCAACGAGGACTGGTTTACAGCATGCCGCGGCATCATCCAAACAAGGGGCAACTTTCTGTTGCCATACAGTGCCATAAGTTGCCCTGAGATGCCATCCAAACCAGGGGCAACTTTCCGTTGCCTTATCCCACTTTAAGCCAGGGGTAATTTTCCATTGTCCCCGATCCGAGGTTGCGCATCCCGAGGGTAAGTTCCGTGCTCGTTGAGCATTGACTGTTTGCAAAAATAGTTTTTGAAAATTTTTACTGAGGTTGACTTATTTTCTTGAAAACTATTCCATTTTCCAAAACCGGACCATCTTCTTGGACCCAAAAAGGAAATTTTCAGTGCTCGCAGCCTGACTTGCATGATTTTAAATCAAAAATCGAATAAGTGTGTTAATCCGACTCTCATTCTTGATCAAGACTGTTTTAAGGAGAAAACAAAAATGGTCAAAATGACGAACTAGGGGCACAATTAAGTCAGGTCTTCTGTCTTCCCCCCGTCAACATACTCACTAGCAAGGCGCTCTATCCGCCAGAAGAAATGGCTGTGAGCTAACAAATGTTGGGCATGAACCCGCAACTTCCTATTCATCCATCAATCACCCTGGGAGGGATGAAAAATGAGAGAATAAAGAATAGAGAGGAGTAAGTTGAGAGAAAAGTAAGAAAAGGTTCTTGAGAGAAAAACCGAGCCTGAGGGCCGAGTGATGTGAGTATCACAAATCAGAAAGGGTGGGAAGTACCCGGTGGAACTGGCTCCCCGAGATTTGAGGTCTCTCCTTGTGTAAACACATCCGTGTGTCGTGTCTTTTGATTTGTCGATTTTGATTTTAGCTTTGAGTCTTTTCCGAGCACGTCTCGTTATGTCAGGTCGTGTGCTTTTTGTTTCTTTGTTTGAGTCTGTCTCGTTGTGTTCTGTGGTAGGCTCGATACCCCGGTTGAAAACCCTTCTCTATTTCAAAAAATCGTTTGTGCTCAGAATGCTGTGCCATTCTCTACATCTATGCGAAACTGGAGAAGAAAAAAAAAACAAAATTTGAGGCATCTGAGTATGTTTCGGTTTCAACCGTTTCAGTTTTGTGGTCCGTCTTGTCAGATTGGGCTATTTGTTCAGGGTTTGTCGTGTGCAGAATGAACTGAGTGCTGTATCATGGGCTGTATGCAGATCAATCCCCAGTAGAGTATGGGCTGTTTATTCAGGCTGAGCAGTGGTTTGTATGAGTTGTTTGCTGTTAGTTGGTTGGTTATCCGATTATCATAGTGCAAGTGCTCAATTTTCAGACAACAGATCAATATCATTTACATTTGAGGTGTAATATGATGCAATACAGTGCAAGGTATGAAATGCGCAAATGTAAACACTTTTTCAGACAAAAAGTTTGTTTCATTTCATAATCTTTTCAAGTACATAAGTTTTGGAAACCAAATCTGCCTGCGGCAGTACAAAGTACCCTAACTACTAACAAAAGAGGAAAATGCAAAAAGAAGAAAAACAGTAAAAATCTGTATCAAATGTCAAAAATGGCTCTGGGGCTATCAATCTGTCCTAGTCCTCTTCCTGGACGAAGGTCCAGGAGCGTCATCACCAGGAGCACCACCAGGAGCATCACCGTCTGAGTCCGAGTCTGAGCCATCACCAGTCTCCTCCGCCTCTGTCTCTGTCTCAGACTCGTCATCTGGAATTGGAGCCCGCGAGCTGCTCCCGACATGAGTGCGCCCCCTTTTGGTGCGGGGATATACTCTGCCATCCCGGGTAGAAATGGGAGGTCCAGTCGGAGCGCCACCCACCGGAGGAATCTGGAAGGGAGGCTGAAAAAGCATGAAAGGCGAATGCATCAGAATACCGTGAGCAGTGAATCAGTATAGAATACAGTGTATGAGTACAGTGTGTGAGTGCCGTGAGCAGTGAATCAGTGCAGAATACAGTGTATGAGTACAGTGTATGAGTGCCGAGAGCAATGAATCAGTGCAGAATACAGTGTGTGAGTACAGTGTATCAGGTGCCGTGAGGGCTGGGTGTCTAGTGTAGTGTTGTGCATCAGATTATGTAAAGCAGTTTGTGTATGGTTTGAGGCTGTGGTCCGGAAGAACATACCAGAATGCTGTAAAGGGCTAGGAGGTCGAAGGTCCGCTGTAGCATCCCCATCATGGAGGCATTCATCTCCAATGACTGCCGGGTGTACTCAGAGGAAGCCTGCAAAAGTATCAGATGCATCAGTATTCTGCGGAATATTAGATAAGCTGAAATGAAATAACTGTACAAGAATGCAATAATATATACCGGAGGCAAATCGGGGACACCGACAAACTCGTGATCAGCCGGCGGAGGAGCAAAGGGGATCTGGTAGGTTGCCCCACCCTGCCCTCTGAAAGTCAGTGAAGCGGGCAGAGCAGGCCAACCGGTCCCTCGCCCTCGCTGAACTCCACCCCTGCCATGGACTCGAGCCCTCCTCGACACTCCCCCTCCAGCTCCTGCTCCAGCCACTGGCGTCGCAGGTCTCTCTCTCTCTGCTCGGCGGCCGCCACTCAGAGGTCACATGATGAAGGTCCGGACGTACTCTGAGTAATCACCCTCGCCTCTGAAATCGTCTGCCTCCCAACCAATGGTGTAGTCCGCCATCTGCTCGCCTGGTGAATCTCTCGGTATCCCTCATATGCTCAGGAGGGTGCACCGGGACTATCTGCTCCGGTAAACCCAGGGTCTGACGCAAGAAATGCTCACCCAAGTACCAAGCCCGACAGACCGAGCCCTCCAGCGGAATCCGAAAATGCGAGGTCTCATCGGCGCCGGCAAATCGATCCCGCATCACGGCTGGCAAAGGAGCCTAAGGCTGCCAGGTGATTTGAAAATGAAATACAGTTTGTTATCTACTGTTATTGAAACATGCAGTGGAAAGACGAAGCTTAAATAAACTGCAAGTAAAACACACCTCTGCGGGGGTGATGGTGTCGAAGTAACGGCGGAAGAAGCTAAATGTCTCTCGAGGCCTCCGCACGCACCTCCTGTCGAAGCGGCGTGAGAATGGGACGACAAGAGGGGTCTCTGCATTGGGTACGGGAGCAAGCCTAGGAAAGTAGGCATAAACCCACAACTGTAAAATAAATACCAGTGCATTTATCAGATAAAGCAGAATACAGAATAAAACGAAAATAGCAGAGCCGTGTGTTATGCAGTGTATTGTGCAGAGTGTACAGTGTGAGCAGTGTACAGTCAGTGTAAAGCAGAGTATGTGTGTGCCGTGTGTACAGTATACAGCAAGTATAAAGCAGACTACAGTGTGTACAGTGTACAAAGTACAGAAAGTATAGAACAGAAATGAAAGGCAGAAAAAGAAATGTACCTCCCAAACACACCAGTAGCCCCCGAGCAACTGTCCGCTGCCGCGGGAAGCTGAGCTCATATATCCATAGAGAGTGGCCAGAGCGGCGCCACCCCAGTCGTAATGCAAGATATCCCTAACGTCCACCAGTGCGCTGAGCAGGCAGA
Source organism: Camellia japonica (assembly GCA_030407325.1). NCBI lineage: Eukaryota > Viridiplantae > Streptophyta > Magnoliopsida > Ericales > Theaceae > Camellia > Camellia japonica. The sequence continues at coordinate 155,712,263 of JAPPVO010000029.1, forward strand.
GAGGCACGGTGTTCGCTCGGTTGGCGAAAATGGTCGTCCCAAACAGGAACATGAGAAAGCCGCATGCGTATCTCTCCACGGCCTCCTGAGTCATCGGGGCTGCATCAACAAGGGTGGGCTGGACCCTGAACTGCACCTCAAACCAGGAGTATCGGACGAAGCCGGGACGCGCTAGAGGCGGCAGCTCGCCGAGCAAGTAAATCTGAGCGGCCTCCCACTCATCCATATCAGTATCGAAGGGGATCGGATCACCCCCTACCCCGATGCCTGTAAGCATCGAGAAATCATAAGGGGTCATCGTCATGTCCCCTGCCGTAGAGAAATGGAATGAATCGGTGGTGTCCCACCACCTCTCCACCAGAGCGGCAAGGAGAGGTCTGCATGTAGTAAGCCTGGAGAGTCCTCTGCAGAATGCGCCAAAGCGGCCTGGTCCATGATGTGGCGAACTGCGTCGGGAAGCTCGGCGTACCACTCACGAGCGACAGTGTTCCCATAGCCGCGGATGGTATAGAAATCTCCCTGTTTTCAAACAAGTAGTTGCGAAGCAATATAAAATGTACAATTTTGAAGAAATAGTCAAAATCAGTGCAAATTTAGCATGCGTGCGAGTTTTTCAGATTCAAATAGATACCGGGTGCCAGTGTGCTTACAGTGAACTATAACGTGTGATGCATCAACGTGTTTGCGTGAATTAGTGCAAATGTGGCATGCGTGCGAGTTTTTCAGATTCAAACAGATACCGGGTGCCGGTGTGCTTATGGTGAACTACAACGTGTGATGCGTCAGCGTGTTTGCGTGAATCAGTGCAAATGTGGCATGCGTGCATATTTTCAGATTCAAACAAGCATCGGGTGCCGGTGTGCTTATGGTGAACTACAACGTCTGATGTGTCAGCGTGTTTGAGTGGTTCAGTGCAAATGTGGCATGCGTGCATATTTTCAGATTCAAACAGGTATCGGGTGCCAGTGTTTGCAGTAAAATACGGTGTGTGCCGTGTGTTGAGTGGTTCAAGGCTAGTGTAGTGTGTGTGCATGTGTCAATCCTAAACAGATATCAGTTGCAAGTGCGTTTGCGATCAACTACAATATGACAGTGTATCAGTGTATCTGAGCTAAGCAGTTAAAGAATGTAATCAGCTATGGCAGTTGACAGTTAAAACATTCTACATCGCAGAAAGTAAAACAGGAAAAAAATGTTACCTCGGAAGCGCCGAAGGATAGGTGAAAGGCAGGTTCACGTAGCAGAAGCTCGGGATCCAACGCCATGTCGAAACTCCTGAACTGGCGCAGTCCGTCGAGGGGCAGAACGTGAATCGCCGGCCGGTAGGTCGTCGGGTCGAACGGGCGCTCGCTCAAAGGTAGGAGCTCGACCCCAGGACCCATCTCGTGATCCGAGGGAGTCCCACCGAGTGGAATATCGTCGACTATGTCAAGAATGATGAGAAAATAGCCGGAGGGAGGAAGACCGGGCTAGAATATGGAAAGTCAACCGAAAAGTCAACCCCCGAGAGGGTGAAAAATGGCCGGAAAAGCCGGAATGTGGAAAGGGTACGGAAATCAAGAGAAAAGTGAGGAGAACAAACCCCAAAAAGGTGGAAATGGTAAAAGAGGCACCGAAACGAAGATTTGTTCGGATGAAAATGTCCGAAACGCGAAGGAAATCGTGAATCCGACGACGAAACGGGCGTAGAACGCGAAGAAAGCGAGGAAATGAGGAAGGAAAAGGGCTCTAGAGAGAGAGAGGAGTGTTTTTCGGCTAAGGAGGAAGTGAGAAATAGGGTTTAGAAACCCTATTTTAAAAGACCCTTGGTGAAATGTCGAATCTGCCCCGACTCAAGGACTTTTTGCCGGTCGGCAACATTTTGTGCCGGCCGGCATAATATTGTGCCGATGAAAGTATTTTGAAGCCGGTGGACAGCCGGTGGCTTCCCCTTCCGGCCGGTGGTGTTCCCACAGCCTTGTTTAGGCCATATGAGTAGTTTTTGGTCTTCATAGCTCAAGAAAGTGCAAGAAAGTGTATCTCCGACGCTCAACCGGCCTCCGTTTTGACCTCGGACCGCGTCTGTTGTGCGTGGCACTCGAATTCGTGCAAGGTGTATCCTTTTGTATCCTTTTGCCTTTTGCAAGATTCAAAAAGTTACCCCGTGTGCGTTGCACGCATTCATCGCACTATTTCGGTGCATTGCATCGCGCCGTCGTGCGCCTCACAGTTGCATTGTTATGCACGTACTACACGCGTTGTAAGACGCACCCCCTTTACATTGTCATGCACATCTCTTATGCATTGTCATGCATTTTATTACGAGCATTGTCATGCATCTTTCGATCTACATTTCAGTTCAGGCCTTGTGGCATGCGTGCCTCAATTCCTTAGAGGCATGCGTGTCTCATTTGTGTCATTTTACATTCCTTTGAGGCACGCGTGTCTCATTTGCATTGCATTTTTTCACTCTTTGAGGCATGCATGTCTCATTTGCACTTCATTTTATATCCTTGTGGCATGCGTGTCACATTTCTATTGGCATGCGTGCCTCATTTCCATTGGCATGCATGTCTCACTTGCATTGTGCATCACTTCATCACGGTCTAGGAGACCTTAAATCCTTCGAAGGTGCAAAACCTTTATTGTTACGCATGACCGCATGCGTTGTAGTACGCGTCATCCCTTGCATCGTTTTGCACAACGGTCTAGGAGACCTAAAATCCTTGGGAGGTGCAAGACCTTCATGCGCGTTGTCTGAACGCACCGCGCTGTTTTGCGCATCTCATTGCATTTGGCATGCATTCCATCGCGCGATCTTGCGCATCGCACTGTCTTGTGCACCGCATCTCAATTCATGCGTTGCCCCAAATAGGTCTGGCGAGACCTTAAACACGCACGGTCTAGGAGACCTTAAATCTTGGAGAGTGCGAAACCTTTGATGCATTGTCATGCATCGCATTGTAAATACTGCATATGTCATGCATTTCATTGTAAATATTGCATTGTCATGCATCGCATTGTAAATACCACATATGTCATGCATTTCATTGTAAATATTGCATTTGTCATGCATTTCAAAAGTTGTAAATATTGCATTGTCATGCATTTCAAAAGTTGTAAATATTGCATTGTCATGCATCATTGTAGGTAGTGCATATGTCATGCATTTCAAAAAAAAAACAACAAAAACAACATGCATCATTGTAGATAATGCATACGTCATGCATTTCACTATAATATAGCGCATTGTCATGCATTTCCACTGTAGATATTGCATTTACATTCCATCGCATATTTGTAGATATTGCATTGTAGCTTGCATGCATCCATTGCATCACTTCCATCTATGGCCTGCACCTTTCCTTGTTGAGCTTGGTCTGGTATGTGTTCATACTTTTCACGTCAAAACACAGTTTTGCATGTGTACGCGCCTATTCCACGTTGGTATGTTGGTTTGAGAGTTGCGGCACCTTTTCTGTGCTAGACATGGCTTGTACGTGTACATGCCTTTCCTAGGCAAGATTTGGTTTGGCCCGCGTGCCATATCCATTGTATCCATCTCCATTGCATTGTAGCTTGCATGCATCCATTGCATCACTTCCATCTATGGCTTGCACCTTTCCTTGTTGAGCTTGGTCTGGTATGTGCCCTTACTTTTCACGTCAAAACATAGTTCTGCATGTGTACGCGCCTATTCCACGTTGGTATGTTGGTTTGAGGGTTGCGGCACCTTTTCTGTGCTAGACATGGCTTGTATGCGTACATGCCTTTCTTAGGCAAGACACGGTTTTGGCTGCACGCCATATCCATTGTAGATATTACATTGTAGTGTAAGTTTTGCATCCGGCATTAGGATCATTGTTCTTTCCCTAGCGGGTTGTCACACTTATGTCATTCTACCCAATACTCGTTCTTGTGTCTGTCTACATTACTCATAGTTCTGCATGTGTACGCGCCTCTTCCACGCTGGTATGTTGGTTCGAGGGTTGCGGCACCTTTTCTATGGTAAACAGACTTGTTACCTCCATCAATCTATTTGACATTTGTGTGGTTTCGAACCGCTCATGATTGGATCATGATTCAATTGCTTTGCATGTAGTTTCCATTGTTTCAATTGCATTGCATATCATTTGCATTGTTTATACATAGTTTTGTATATATTGCATATCATTTTGCATTCGTTATTGCATTGTCATGCATGTTGCTAACAACATTGTACCTATTAAGTTTGTTTTCTTTACAAGCACGATATTGTATGTACGGCTCATTTGAAGCCGGTGCAACCAGACGAACCGGACAGGTATCGTATCCTCCGCGTGAGACGTATCGAGAATTGGATAATTCTCTTACATCCTTTCTGCATTGTAGTGTAGTCTGGTGTATGCTAGCTTAAAACTATCGCATGCGTGCTTCGTTACAGCTTTCTTTGCATGATCATAAGTTATGCTCGGCTTCTTGCATTGTCTTGCATTTTGCCCCTGCCTTCGGGCGCATACCGTGTTTGTCTTGCATGATTGTCCAAGTCTTCGGCCTTGTCAAAAATGGGTCGTCTCTGGGCTTTGACATTCACTCCCGTCATTGTTATGACTTTCGAGTTCTGTCAAAGAGGGGCAACTGTAGACACCCCATTTTTGACCGTCCTCAAGACTTGGACGTCACCGTTGAACACTCGGTGATTATCCATGTTTGTCGTTTGGAGTTCCCGGAGGTCTCGGCTACGCGCCTTGCCTCAGGATCTCCGAACTGACGTTGTGTCTGGTTTTGCACCAAACACTTGTGTTTTGCCTTGGAGGGGCAGGGAATGCCTTGTGAGGCATCCCCACACATCACCGGCCATGGCTAGAGGCCACCGGCTGTTGTTTGTGTCCACCGGCAATGTATATTGCCGGCCGGCACTCTTTTTGGCCGACCGGCCATCAATTTTGTCAAAATGACAATTTTGGCCAGCCGCTACTGTTCATCTGCTTTTGTAGATATTTTGTGCCAGCTGTGATAGCTGGCACCCACCCCATTCCCCTCCATACACGTGTATGGGGGATTTCCCTCTTGAATGGCTTGTTTTGTAAGCCTTACAAGAGGGAATTGCCTATATAGGAGAGCTTCTTCTCTTTGGCCAAGGGTTAGACTTTTTAGACATTTAGATAGCTTTTGAAAGCTTGAGTTCTAGGGTTAGGGTTAGATACATATTCTATCTCTATAAGTGTGTGTTTTGTCCTACTTTTGCTCACAAACACACCAACACACCATCTCTTGGACTTGAGACCTTTGGAGGGTTGTTTTAGTGTTTTGGAGCTGGATTAAAGCCAAGGAAGGCTGTTGGAGCATTGCTTGTGAAGAGAGGCTTCAAGGGTAAGAAACTTCCCTTTTATTCCCCATTTTTGCATTGCTTTTCTACCTATCTTAGAACTGTTTTTGTGCTTAGTGTATAATACAAAAAAGTTCTATTTTTAAGCCCTCTTGATTGTTTGTTAAGGTGTTTTGTGGTTTGGAGGGTTTGACCCCTCTTAAGCCTTGTAAGGCTCCTTTTTGTGCTATTTTGTGCAAGTTTCGGGACTTTGGTGTTTGGGCCTCTTCACCACTGAAATCTTGAGGGATTTCAGTGGTGAAGATGGTGCCTTGAAGTCTCAAAAAGGGAGGGCCACCCCCTCTCCTTGTTGTCCTTGAAAAGGACCATTCTTGGCCTCTTAAGGGAGCATATGCTTAAGTTTTGTTGATCATGTCTTGGCTGTTTTTCATGCTTATATTGTCATAATATAACATTTTTTAAGTTGGTTTTGGTACACCATGCATGCTTAGCATACCTACCATGTAATGCCTTGTTATTGCCTTAATATGCCTTAGGTTGTTAGCCTTTGTTCTAGCATGTTTTAGGTTTAACCTTGTGAAGGTTTTGTGCTTATTTTGCCATGTTTTAGGTCTGTCCATGTTTGTTTGAGTCGATCTTGGCATGCATTATATAGCTCCTTTGTATTATGGCTTGTATGCTTCAAGTAGGTGAATGTGTAGCATGCATTGCTTGCATTAATTTAGTGGTTTGGAATCATCCTACATGTCATTTCAGTCCCTTTGGTGTGCTTGTATGCTTGCCTTGGACACCTCTTTGATGCTTCAAAAGCTTGTGTTGTATGCTCCATGTTTTAGCATTTGTGCATGCCTTTGAATTTGAACCATTTAGATGCCATCTAGTGGTCTTTTGGGCTTTGTTTTGTGTGCTAAAAACTTTTTTATCGTTTAAGTCTTGCCATGTGGTTATACTAAGTGTAGTCCATTGCCTCTTTGAGCCTTGAGTGCTTGGCCATTTGCATGCTTATGTTTGTCTTGTTTAAGTTGGTTTGGCACCTTTTAACATGATTTTCAGAGCTTATGTTGCATGCCATATGTCCATGATAGCCTCTTTTAAGTGTTAAAAGTTGCTTTTAATGCTTAAGGTTTGGACCACAACAGTGCATATGTGTATGTGTGTTTAGCCCTCATATTTGAGCATTTTGGCCACTGTTTTAGGCCTATTTAGAGCTGCCTAAATCATGTTTAAGTCCATCTTTTCATTAGTTTGCATTGCCTCATGTTTGCTTGTATGCTTGCATAAGTGTCTTGCCATGCCATGTTGCATCCTTAGCTTGCATGCCTAGGTTGCATTGCATCTTGCATGCATGCCTTGTTCCTTGATTTGGTGATAGGAATTGGGTCTTGGTTTGTTTGTTTGATTGCATTTCATTTGACATGAAAGTGCATGCTTGATTCTTTGGGCCATCATGCATGGAAATGCGTGATTGATGGTCCGAGAATCGAGGCACATGCCCCTTTGAGTCACAAACATGATAGAGGGCATGATTGGTGCATACATTGCTTGAATTGTATTGCCATGCGTTCTGCCCTCTGCTGCTGTGAGTTGCAGGTTCTGCAGGCATTCTTTGCCGACCGGCACATATAGCCGATGGATGCGTTTGTCCGATGACCACAATTATTGCCGGTGGCTATTCTACTCAGCCGGTGGTGTCCCTAGTATCAAAGGCATCTCTGAGCTTTGGCAGTCTTTGGAAGGGAATAGCAGGGAAAACAGAGGCAGACTATGCATGGTAGTGCAATTCCGAGCAGGACCCGAGCATGCGTTGCATCAGGCTCTCTCCCGAGGCGGTTTACTGTTTTTCCTAGTTTAGTTAGTTGTTAACTAATTAGGCAATTTGTAAATTAATTAGCTTGCGTAGTTAATTAATTTGTATTATTCTTTTGGTCCCTCCGAGCGAGGCGAATCTGTAATAAGTGTGGGTGCGTGTGTGTGCATGTCTTCCAATCCCCACTTCTTTCTTCCCTTTTATTTACCTGCTTATGATGGTAGATTAGGGCACGTCTAAATTAGCATACCTTATGCTATGCATGCGTGCATCCATGCATTTGTCTTGCATGCACCGGGCTCGGTACATCATACAAACTACATTGTATTTTCAATTCCAAATTGAATACGTGATAATTGTAGCATTTCACATGCCATTTTAGGGTTAGCCGAGCCTACTCTAACTGCATCCTTGCATGTGTTGCATTAGCCACTCAACATGAACTAGGACATGCATGTTTGCTAACAGTTTATTGTTTTGGCATGGAGTACGATGTAAGTATTTATGCTTTAGCATCTCGCATGCGTGTGAATGTTAACATGACAGCATGATTACCATGTGGCTATGCTTATATGAGATAAACTGCCTGATTGCCTGTGGGTGAAGGTTGGATTGTTTGAGTTGGAAAAACTCGTTGAAATCCGTGTTTTAGCCTACTTGCGAGTAGCAAATTCCAAAGCATTTTCAAAACAAACGGATATGCAATGCTTGTTTCCAAATTAGGCAATCTAGTCTATACTTGTTTGCTGTGCGCATAACATAGTAATCTAGGCTAATAACCGGAACAAGAACACATAACGTTTTCAAAATCGGATATCATGTTAGTAGAGGCCGGTCTTCGGACCGGGCGAAAGGGGGTGCTCATAGCTGACCTTCCCCAATCGTACCCAAGCTCCCGAGCCAAGACAACTTTGGTGATGACGGACACGTGGCCTTTGGCACCGAGTCAGGGTTTCCTAAATTTCCCATTAAAAAAAAATATTTAGGTGGCGACTCTGTATCTGGCAAAGCAGTCCATGTTTGGCACTTCTTTTTCAAAAATCTGTTGTCTCAAACGATTTGCCAGATTTGGACTCTTTGGTTCAGATTTAGAACCGTGACACAAAATTGAGTCCGAACTGTAGCGAGGTCCCTCGCGGGCTTGTTACAACTGTAGTGTTTATGCTTTAGCATCCTTGCATGTGTGTAAGTGACTGCCATGATAGCATGCTAGCCATGAGGCTATGTGCTTAAGTGATTAACTGCATGAATGCCTGTGGATGAAGGCTTCATTGCTTGAATTGGAACAATTCATCAAAATGTGCGTTTTAAGCCCACTTGTTTGTGGCAAATCATGTTTTAAGCCCACTTGAGGGTGGCAAATCTGCATTTTAGCCTACTTGAGGGTAGCAACTTCAAACCATTTTCGAAAAACAAACATGAGATGTTTTGTTCCAAATTGAGTAATTTAGTCTATACTTGTATGCTGTGCGCATCACATAGTAATTCTAGATTAATAATCAGAATAAGAACACATGTGTTTATAAAAACAACATATTATGTTAGTAGAGGCTGATCTTTGATTGGGTGAGCGAGGGTGCTCATTTCTGGACCTTCCCCTTTTGTACCCAAGTTCCCAAGCTGAGGCAACTTTGGTGATGACAGACACGTGGCCTTAGGCATGAGTCAGGGTTTCCTAAATTTCCTAAAATAAAATATTTAGGTGGCGACTCTAAAATCTGGCAAAGCAATCCATGTTTGGCGCTTTTTGATTAAAATGATTTTCCAAAACGATTTGCCGGATTTGGATTCTTTGGTGATTTATCAGTCTTACATTGCACTTTGTGAGATTTGATTCAGAACCGTGATAGGAGTCCGAACTGTAGTAGCTAGAACACAATTCGCGCCCTCTCCGAAAAAGGGGGCACGCGGAGTGAGTTCGGTTGGCCTACCGTTTCTGGCGACTCCGCTGGGGATTTAGAGAACTTGACTCGAACTCATGATATGTTGTTTTATCTACACTTATGTGTTTCTTTGCATTACATTTGCATTGGTATGCCTAGGACACCGTGTTTGCCATCTGCTATTCCTGAACGGTTTGCTAGAGGCTTGCTCGAAAAAGTGTGCCATAAGGCTGACTGGTTATGGGCTCTGCCACAATGGAAACACAAACCTCGGTTTTTACCGAGTCACCCTTTTGACCATTCAACCTAGTTGCATATCGGAAGCCATAAAGACCATTCCAAACTAGGACAGGCTGCTTATCCGATTATAGGTTATTTGAAACCGCTGCGTGCGTAGTGAAACCCTAGCTCCTGACAAAATAGGACAGGGAAACCCTACCCCACCATAGGGGTGTTTTGGCTCTTACTTGCTTGATATGTGCTGTCGGAGTGCGTCTCTACAGGTTGTATGTATCAGTTTGCAAGTCTGGGTATCAGTCTGAGGACATCAGTATTTGGGGTATCAGATTTGAGGAAATGATTTGGGGGCAGTGATCAGTATTGGGAACAGCGTGTTCAGCTTATAATATCAACTGTGTGTTGTCTTTATTTAAGCTGAAATGCTGCCCATTTTTCTGCTTGTTGTTTCCTTCTTTTGCTTTATTTATGTTTTTGCAAGGTAGTATAGCACAATTGCTTCCGAGGAGGCAGACACCCCCTGAGCACTCTGGACCCGGATTGGGAGAGTTCATCGATCTGAGGATCTAGTTGACGGACGACCAGTGTTTGTTTCGTTGCCACCGTTTACTAGACGGAGGTCATCCAGGCATAGGTCATCAGTATAGAGGCCACCAGATCAGCGGTCATTATCAACTTCACCTGTGCGCAGTTGGGTTGAGATACCTGCTTCTACCTCAGAGAGGGGACATACACCTGTTGTTCAGTCAGATCAGCGCCTTATGGCCGATATGGAGGACATGATGCGTCAACTCCAAGAAACCATGCAAGCCATGCAGCGGGATGCTATTCGCCAGGCAGAGGTTACTGCACGTCAGGCAGAAGTGGTAGCTCAGCAGGCTGAGTTGATTGCCAGACTTCAGCAGCAACAACCACCACAACAAGCCGGAGCATCTGCTTCGCATCCATCCCCACCCCCACCTAGGATTCCAATAGCCGGGGAAAATGCTCACGTCCAGGAGAATACGGACGTTCCAACGGGGCCAGTTCCACCGCCAATCTTATCTCAGATGTCCAAAGTAACGGCTAATCTAGTAGACACGCCATTTGAGTTTGAGGTCAATCCGAGCGCGCTTAAAGTGAGCAAGCTAGAGAAGTTGTTCAAGCGAGCCCAGGGCGTTAATTTCATTCCAGACATAGAGGACGGTTATACTGACTCGGCAGTGACATTGCCAGACCAGTTCAAGATGCTGCATATAGACTGTTGTGATGGTTTTGGGGATCCCATGGTACATCTACGGTTGTTCTTGGATATCCTAAGGCCAATGGGCCTCTCCAGACTGCAAAAGCTTTCCCTCTTCGACCGGACCTTGTCGGGTGTTGCGGCCATCTGGTATGCGAAGTTGGAAGATTCTGTCAAGAGGAGTTAGGAGGAAATGGTTGAGGCCTTTGTTGCCCAGTATTCATACAACACCTAGATCGAGGTCACTACGCGTGATCTTGAGACTACGAGGCAAGAGCCGAAAGAGGGCTTCTCTGACTTTGTAACCCGTTGGAGGGCCAAAGCTTCTATGATGAGCACTAGGCCGGTCGAGAAAGATCAAATAAGGATGGTTCTGCGCAACCTCCAACCCATGCTAATGCAAAAAATGATCGGCTTACCCCTTCCTACCTTTGTTGATTTACACGAGATTGGGGTACAGATTGAGGATGCCATGAAGCAAGGTCTGATCGACCAGGACAAGGAACAGCCCAAGAGGGCATTTACCCGCTGTTCAAATGCAGGCACGAGTAGTGCTGTAGCTGCCAGGAATTCCGATGTGGGCATGGTCAGCACCACCTCACCAAAACCAGCTACACCATTCACCGGTGCGTTTGGAACTAGCTCACAGCAGTCAGCAAACTACCCACCTAGGGACCAGAGGACTTTTATCTCGTTGTATATGTCTTTGTCCAAAGCCCTAGGGGTTTTAATCAGGGAAAATGCTGGGATTCTTGATCACACAAAGGGGTATCGAGGTCGCCCCTTCTAAAATCAAGGCCATCTTAGAAATGCTACCATTGAGGACTGAAAAGGAGGTACGAGGCTTTCTGGGTAAAGTGCAATTCATAAGACGGTTTATTGCAAAATTAACCTTGACTTGTGAACCACTGTTTGGTCTCCTAAAGAAAGAAAAGAAGTTCCAATGGGACGACCGATCCCAGGTTACTTTCGAGCAAATCAAGCAATATTTATAGAACCCACTGTGTTATCGCCGCCGAAGCTGGGGAAGTCGTTGATTCTGTACCTATTAGTGACCGAAACGATGATGGGCTGCATGCTTGCGCATGAATCTGAGGATAAAGTGGAGAAAGCTATCTACTATCTGAGCAAGAAAATGCTGGATTACGAGACCCGCTACACTCCATTGGAGAATGCTTATCTAGCCTTGGTATGGGCTACCAGGAAGTTGAGGCACTACCTGTTAGCTCACACTATAATACTGGTTTCGAGATTAGATCCCATCAAATATCTCTTCGAGAAACCGGCACTTACGGGTAGGCTCGCTTGTTGGTTACTTCTTCTCTCCGAATTTGATTTGAAGTACATGACGCGCAAGTTAGTGAAAGGGAGAGCGGTAGCAGAGTTCCTAGCCGATCACCCAGTGGACGGGGATGAAGCAGTGGAATATATGTTCCCGAACGACGCCATTCTACTTGCTGAAGAAAAAACTTGGACTATGTATTTTGATGGAGCGTCAAACCAATATGGGTATGGGATAGGGGTGTTGCTGATAGCACCTGACAATTCCCGCATTCCCTTAGCTTTCAAACTCCGGTTCAAAGTATCGAACAATGAGGCAGAGTATGAGGCATGTATTGCTGGACTGCAAGTCGCCCTGGAACTAGGGGCAAAACAGTTGGGTGTTATCGGGGACTCGAACCTTGTTGTATCTCAAGCTAAATGAGATTGGAAAGTTAAAGAAGAAAAGATGAGAATCTCTCATCAGACCTTTGACGTTCTGATTCCTCGGTTTGAAAATTTGAACTTCGTTTATCTTTTAAGAGAGAACAACAGGTTCGTTGATTCATTAGCAACTCTATCTTCTATGATAGACATCTCTTTTGGAGTCCGGATGCATCCAATCATCATTGAACAGAAATTCGTGCCGGCCTACAAGCTGATTACTGCCATAGATGAGGTACAAGATCAAAACCCCTAGTTTTATGATGTTTGGAACTTCTTGGAAAAGGAGGCTTATCTGCCAGGGGCAAACACCAAAGACAAGAGGGCGATACGAAGAATGGATGCGTAGTTCATCATCTGCGGGGGTAAACTGTATAAGAGGGGTCATCTCGGGATGCATAAGTTGTGTGTTGATGCTGAAGAGTCCAAGCATCTGATGGAGGCCATCCATGGAGGAGAGTACGGAGCACACATAAGCGGGGTGATGCTAGCCCGGAAGATCCTTAGACAAGGTTATTATTGGTCAACCATGGAGGAGGATTGTATTGGCTTTGTCCGACGATGCCACAAATGTCAGATCCATGCAAACCGCATGAACATTCTGACGTCGAAGCTATACAACATGACTTTTCCATGGCCATTTTCAGTCTGGGGGATTGATGTGATTGGGGCTGTCACTCCGAAGGGGTCCAATGGGCATGAGTATATTCTGGTAGCGATAGACTACTTTACGAAGTGGGTTGAGGCCCAATCTTACGCTGTGTTGAAGGCGTCGCGCGTTGCTAAGTTCATCAGGAACAACATTATCTGTCGCTATGGGGTCCCGAATGAGATTATTTCGGATAATGGTTCCCACTTCAAGAAAGAGGTGATCGACTTGTTGGAGAAGTACAACGTGGCTTTTCATAAGTCATCTACATATCGCCCGCAAACCAACGGAGCTGTTGAGGCTGCCAACAAGAACATCAAGCATTTTCTGTAGAATATGGCGGAAACCTACAGGGACTGGCCAGATAAGCTGCCATTTGCTCTTTGGGGTTACCGGACATCAATTCGAACTTCTACTGGGGCAACTCCGTACTCCTTGGTTTATAGGATGGAGGCTGTTCTGCCTATCGAAGTTGAGGTTCCGTCATTATGGGTATTGGCTGACTGTCAGATAGCCGAGGCAGATTGGCAGCAGAACAGATTCGAAGAACTCATGCTGTTTGACGAAAAAAGGCTAAAAGCGCTGTATCACATCCAGGGTTATCAACGAAGAATTGCCAGGGCTTTCAACAAGAAGGTAAAGTCCAGGAATTTGAAAGAAGGGGACTTGGTGCTTAAAGACAACCGAGCTCCCATCCACGACCCTAAGGGTAAGTTCAGACCTAATTGGACTGGTCCCTTCATCATCAAGTCTATCTGGTCGGGTGGAGCTGTCATTCTGATGGACCTAGATGGCCTAGAGTTCTCCCAGCCAATCAACATGGGCAAGTTGAAGAAATACTATCCCTGAGGGGCTCACTAGGCCGAAAACCCAAAAGGGCGGCCTAGGCAAAAGTTATAGCACAGAAAATTTGAAATAATAAAAATTGAGCTCGCAAGGTTGAAAACCCAGAAAGGACGGCCTTGGCAAAAGTTAGAGCGCAAAAGGAGAGGGTTAATACACGAGTGAACCTGAACTGAACTACGTAAGGCTTGATTCCCATTTTCGGGATACATAGGCAACTTCATTCTGAAGTCCAGGCATAAATACTTCCAAATCAACTTTGTCCATGTGATCATGTTGGTCATCTTCGTCTATTCTGCATTCAAGAGCTCGGTTGTGATCTCCAGTGCAGTGCTGTTTAGACTAGGGGCAACTTTCCAGTTGTTTGGATCCGGGGTTGTACATCCCAGTGATCGATCTCGGGCGTGTCCAGTTGTGATCCATATCGAAAATGGTTTTGAAAAGTTTTAATAAAAGTTGATTTTGCTCAAATTAATCTTTTTACGACTTAGACCATTTTTGGAGCAAACGGAGAATTTTTAGTACCCACAACCTTCAATTACATTGATTTCAGTACAGAGTTCTCCTACTCTTGAATACAAATTGAAGTTGTTTTTTTTATTACATTTATAAAGAAAACTTGAAAGTACTGATTAAAGCAAATAAACCCGGGGCATAGTCAGGTGTTCCTGCGTCCCCTCCCAGAGCTGGTCAAAGCCTCTGATGCCAAAGTAGGCCTAACCTGTGCCTCTTCATCAAGCCAAGCTATGCACTCGTCAGAAAGGGCACAACTGAAAGTGGGAGTGGGGGCCAGAACTTCTCTTGTTCTCTATGCTGTGGCATACCGAGCTAGCTGTGCGCCGCGGACTGGAAATGCAGTAGGGTACTCTATCCCTTCTTCTGGGCGGGTCTGATCATGGCCAAACTGGCATTGGAATCGGAACGGGAAGTAAAAGACACAATGTGTCAGGTCGATCAACTAAATCTCGGACTGGCGAGACATGTTGTAACTCATTACCGATAAATTGAGCCAGGGGCAGCACCAAGCAATGTTGACAACGGACAGACTGCACATCCATTCGCACCACCATCCCTCATCTAGGGCATCAACTAGACGTTCCTGGAAGAAATAGCCGCGAGCTGAATATGCTGGGCATGAGTCCACCACTCTCAACTTGTCCATCAACCATATCTGGGGAGAGATGAAAAATGAGAGATTGAAGAATAGAGAGGTGTACGTGGTGAGAAAAGTGTTTTAAGAGAAAAACAGAGCCTGATGGTCGAGTGATGTGAGAAATACACATGTGAGGAGGTGGGAAACATTACTTGTAAGAGTAGTGGACTCCCTGCGAACCTAGTCGTCTCTCGGCGATGAAAAGCATTGAAACCCATCAGTGTCTCAGCTAGGGTCATACTAATACAGCTCTTGCCCTCTTTCAAGCCTAGAGCGACCTCAATCAAATGGACGCTAGACCCTCCGGAGCTAGGGGTGAGCAAGAAATAAGACAACATGCACAAGCAAAGCGCATGTCGCCGAAAACCCTGCCAGTGATGATCGCTGCGATCACCGGCATCAGAAAATCGATGAATCAAGCTGGGGATGTCCAATTCTCCGTCGCGAATCAAAGACCGAGTGTCATGCAAAGTAAGCCCACACATCCATCCTAAGGCTTGGATGTGGCCAAAATAGAACTGAGGCAAGATCTCTTCATCACACTGAGATTCCATCAAAGCTTGGAAATCTTCAAAAGTAGGGTATATCTCTTGTCCGCCAAAGTTAAAAACATGAGTTACCGGATTCCAACACCTAGCTGCGGCATTGAGGAACGGAAAACATAGTGGGGTGCGACTAAGCGTGAATAGTGCATTTATTCTGAAATCCCAGAAATTTAACTTTGCCGGGCCATCTAAAGCTGCGAGCCCATTGGAAAGTTTTTGGCCAAGAAATGCTTCCATTTTGGGCAAAATTTGAGTTACAATGAGGAGATTACGGAGCTGTAGCCTTTTGTAGAAGATAAGGCACTAGTGGGGGACAGGTGGCAAAAATCTGGGGACCCCCTGCATAACTGGTCAACCGACCACCTTTTCTGGTCGACCGACCACAAAAGTGGTCGACAATCACTTTTTCTGGTCAGCAATGGGCTTAAGTGGTCTACAGTTGCTTCGTGTCTCCAGTAGAGAGCCCCTAGCCTTCCTGTATGCTCAGAATGTTGAAAATTTGAGTTTATTTCTGCTTCAGATGCGTCCTATTGTTTTGTTTGTCCAATATGCATTTGCTTATTGAGTTTTTACAATTTGTTTATCAAGTTGTAATCATTTTGCTTATTGAGTTGTAGCTTTATTCGCTGGCTTATCGCCTTAGTTTGAGTTGTTTTACTTAGTTTGTGTTTGTTTTGTTTGGTTCACTACCTGGCGAAGAATTGCCAATACAATTCAAATTCCATCAATCTCATTTTTGTGCAAAATGGTGCGATGTGATGCTTAGAATACAAAATGCAACACTTTTTGAAAAAAGAAAAAAAAAACAAAAAGCTGTTTTCATTCCATCATGATTTCTCTTTACAAAAGGTACAAGTTTTGAAGAAAATAAAATTGCCTAAGGCTGTACAAATGTGCTAATACTACTAGAAAAAGAAACTAAGCAAAAACATCTGGGTCTGTGCCATCCATCTCAAGATCGAGAGGCTCTCTTCGTCCTTTTCCTTGGCTGCGCAGACTCAGCACTGTCCCCATCAGCGCCGCCATCTGACTCTGAACCAGAACCAGAGCCCTCTCTACTCTCACCCTTGGAGCCCTCCTCAATGTCACCGCCACCCTCTGATGACCCCTCATCCTCGTCGGACTCATCATCATCATCGTGCGTAACAGGCTCCTGACGCCTCCCTTGGCCGCCTGTTGCTGGAGGAGGTCCTGATGGTCCTGCCTCTACCTCTGATCGTCCTGTCTGGAGGGGTGTCACTTGAAAAGGCAGTTTGAATATATGTTAGCCATCGTGTGTATATCAAATGCAAGTGTAATGTGCGAGGTAAGTGTTTTCAAAAAGCAGATACAGTATGCACATGTGGTGTGTAGCGTCAGATGTGATCTATACATGCAGTGAATCAATGCAATGAGATGTTCAGTTTAGGCATATCAGTAGAAATATGATGCTCAAAATGCAAGAAAACTAAAAAGTTACTGGAATGCCATGGGAGTGCAGCATCAACTCTCTCCGTAGGACCATACCCTCGAGTGTGGCCATCTCCTCGAGCAACCCCTCGACGTATCCTGTGGTGGGCTGCAAATGCAAGTTGAAGCCATGAATGGATAGATGAACAAATATCTAAATGAAACTGAAATGCATCAAAGCTATAAAGTATACCGGTGGTGAGTCAGGTGACCTGACGTATCGATGATCACGCAATGGGGGCTCAAGCGAAATCTGGTAAGGTTCCCCACCAAGTCGCCAACCAGTCAGCTCAGTCAGAGGATCTGGTCATCCAGCCAACTACCTAGAAGAAGACACCCGCCAGGTCTCATCCCGTGGTGCCCGAACCCTGCTTGATGAGGGCATATCAGCCGTCCTGCCTGTGGGAGGACGAGCACCTGTCAAAGAAGGCATCAGATATATATATCCATGTAGGTCGTGTAGTCCCCCTCTCCGATGTAGTGGTCTGCCTCCTCACCCCGCATGAAGTCAATGAGTCCTTGAGGGGAGAGCATATCTGTCCCCCGCATGGAAGGTGGGGGCACTGAAGGGACATACTGCAGTAATAGGCCCATTGTCTGGCGCATTAAGCGATCACCAATAAACCAGGCTCGACCTGCGAGACCCTCGAACAGGGTCCGATGCCTGGAGGCATCCCAAGCCCTAGCATATTAAAGCTAAGCAAACCCGGGCATCGATGCCCAAGGCTGCTATGCTATCTGCAAATAACAAGTGTGTGAGCTAATTAGTTGTCATCAATTATACAAAATGAATTGTAGATAAAAGCATAAAGGACTGTGAGTCTTGAGTTACCTCAAATGCCCTCACAGTATCGAAGTACTGGCGAAGGTATGGCAAGGTCTCCCGGGGCCTCGGCTGGCACCGACTGTCAAATCTATGCGAGTATGGCACATCAAGCGGTGTCTCGACCTCTGGCTCGGGGGCAAGCATCGGGACATAGGCGCATACCCACAGCTGTGAAAGGCAAGACAGTGGCAGTCAGAATAGAGAATATACAGAAAATGTAGAATGCAGAGTGTAGAACGCGGAGTACAGAATGTAATGTGTGCTATGTGTGGAGTGTGCAGTGTATAGGTAATGAAAAGCAGAAATGTAAATCAAAAGGGCAGAATGTACCTCCCAGGCTCTTCAATAGCAATAAAGGGTAACAAGGCCAGCGCCGCCCCAATCGAAGTGCCGAACCTGGGATAGGTCTACTAGAGCACTCAGAAGATGTGGCCCGACCGTATTCCCTCTATCAGAGAACAATATGGTCCCAAAAAGGAACATCAGGAATCCCCAAGCGTACTGCTCCGTGGCCTCAACAGTCTCAGGCCCAGTCCCTCTGTAATGCTCTGTGAACCAGGTGTATATGACTGTGCCTGATAATCGGTAGATCGGCGGATGGGCTCCGAGTAGATAGGTCCATGATGCCTCCCACTCACCCATATCAGAGTCATATGGGATCGGCCGGCCTCCCACCTCAAGGCCCGTCAACAGAGCAAAGTCGTACGGGGTCATCGTCATGTCCCCGGTAGCTGAGAAATGGAAGGAGTTGGTGGTGTCCAACCATCTCTCTACTAGTACACCCAGGAGGGTCCTACTCAACGCAAGACGCGATAACCCCCTGTAAAATAGCCTGAACCCTGCCTCATCAACAATCTGCCAAACACCATCGAGGAGCTCCATATACCAATCCCTCGCGATGACCGACCCATATCCCCGAGTGGAATGGAAAGCTACCTGTGTTAAGAATGAGCAGAGATGCAGTATGTGAGTTGTGTTCAGAATGAGCAGAGATGCATCATGTGAGTTGTGTTCAGAATGAGCAGAGATGCAGCATGTGAGTTGTGTTCAGAATGAGCAGAGATGTAGTGTGTGAGTTGTGTTCAGAATGAGCCAAAATGCAACGTGTGAGTTGTGTTCAGAATGAGTAGAAATGCAGCATGTGTGTTGTGTTCAGAATGAGCAGAGATGCAGTGTGTGAGCTGTGTTCAGAATGAGCAGAAGCGTTGTGTATGTAAATGTGTTTAGCATAGGCAGACGAAATACGGAGCAAAAGCTTGAATTATGCAAGAAATGTAAAGTGAATCGCAGAAAATGTGAGAGTGCAGCATGTACCTCAGACGTGTAGTGAGACAGGTGAAACTCCGGCTTCCGTAGTAGAAGATCTACAGGGGCGCGTCGTACAAACCCGGTAATATGGTGAGCTGTGCTGGGTGGCAGAATATGTACCTCAGGATGGTACGTCGTAGGATTGAAGGGCCGAGTTATAGGCAGCAACAGAATGATGTCGGGCTCCTCCTCCATCCCTGGAGAGCCTTCGTCATATGGAGCATCGTCGACCATCTGAAAAGAAGGTGAAAGATGAGCAAAAATGAGCAAAAAGTGCCAAAAGTCAACTCTCGGAAGGAGAAAAAAGTCAAAAAGTCAAAGCCCGGGAAAAGGGCGCCAAACTCAAGACAAACTTGGGGGAAACATACCTCAAATAGCGAAAATGGCGGAAAAGGGTCCGAAAGCAAGATTTGTTTGGTTCAAAGTGAAGGAAACCAAAGAGTTTTCAAGAATCAACTTCGCGTGGAGCATTGGAAAACGCGTGTAAAGCCCAGATCTAAGAGGAAAAGAGGTCTAGGGAGGTAGAGGAGTGATTTTCGGCCTTGTATGTGTGAGCATTTGTGCTTTGGAGTTGTGCTTTTAAAGATCCGAACCTCAAAAGACCAAACTGCCCCGAAATTTGCTAAACTGGTCGACCGACCACCTATGTGGTCGACAGGTGGTTTTGGTGGTCGACAGCTCTCTAGGGTGGTCGGTAGGGTCCCACTGTCCTCCCTGTGTGCTTGTATGCTATTATGAGTTCTTTGATTTTGAGAAAGTTGCAGAACAGTTCACTTTTCAGCTAAAAAGCCCCCACGGGAATTTGAAATCACGTCTCCGATGCGTGACTCATCGTTAAGTCTTCATGAGCGAAGTGTATCCTTTTTGAATGCATTGTCACCCCTCCGAGAGGTAAATCGAAGGTTGTATTTGAATCTTGGCTTTGTGAAGGCATGTTTTCTTCATTCGGTGTTGTGCATTGAATGTATACTTCTTTCTTGATTATATCGCACTATGTGTGAGCATTTGTGCTTTGGAGTTGTGCTTTTAAAGATCCGAACCTCAAAAGACCAAACTGCCCCGAAATTTGCTAAACTAGTCGACCGACCACCTATGTGGCCGACAGGTGGTTTTGGTGGTCGACAGCTCTCTAGGGTGGTCGGTAGGGTCCCACTGTCCTCCCTGTGTGCTTGTATGCTATTATGAGTTCTTTGATTTTGAGAAAGTCGCAGAACAGTTCACT
This sequence comes from Camellia japonica, assembly GCA_030407325.1. Taxonomy (NCBI): domain Eukaryota; kingdom Viridiplantae; phylum Streptophyta; class Magnoliopsida; order Ericales; family Theaceae; genus Camellia; species Camellia japonica. Next base: position 155,732,398 of record JAPPVO010000029.1, read on the forward strand.
TTTCAGCTAAAAAGCCCCCACGGGAATTTGAAATCACGTCTCCGATGCGTGACTCATCGTTAAGTCTTCATGAGCGAAGTGTATCCTTTTTGAATGCATTGTCACCCCTCCGAGAGGTAAATCGAAGGTTGTATTTGAATCGGCTTTGTGAAGGCATGTTTTCTTCATTCGGTGTTGTGCATTGAATGTATACTTCTTTCTTGATTATATCGCACTTTTGCTTTGCATAAGATATGCGTGTCTCCACTTGCATTGTTATCCACGTTTCACTTGCATTGTTATGCATGTTTCCCTTGCATTGTTATGCACCTTTTCACTTGCATTGTTATGCACTTCTTGTTTTGCATAGAATATGTATCTCGAATGTTGCATGGAACATGCATTCAACTCTCTTGCACTCACATGCGTTTGCCTCTTTTACATAGAATATGCACTCCTTGCATATGCGTAGAACGTGTATTTAGCATTTAAACACGGAACGTGTTGTCAATCCTGCATAGAATATGCATTGTGCTTTATTGTACCTGTTGAGTTTCTTTCTTACGCAGGAGACGATATTGTATGTACGGTTCATTCGAAGCTGATACAACTAGACGATATTGTATGTACGGTTCATTCGAAGCTGATGCAACCAGACGATATTGTATGTACGGTTCATTCAGAGGAATTCCAGGTAAGATCTTTCCTGTCCTTTGAGTTTATCTTGTCTCGGTTAGAAGCATTCGGGTACGTCTGATGCTTACACCGATACCTCATTGGTTAGAGACATTCGGATACGCCCAATGTCTACATCGACATCTGCCTTTCCCTCTCTTGCATGTGATACGCTGACAGGTGCTCTTTCCATCTCTCGCATGTGATACGCTGAGAGGTGTTGCCTTTCCCTCTCTCGCGTGTGATACGCTGAGAGATGCTGGTTCCCTCTCTCGCGTGTGATACGCTGGGACGTGCTGTTTCCATCTCTCGTGTGTGATACGCTGAGAGGTGTTGTTTCCCTCTCTCGCGTGTGACACACTGGGAGGTGTTGTTTTCCTCTCTCGCGTGTGATACGCTGAGACGTGCTATTTCCCTCTCTCACATGTGATACGCTAGGAGGTGTTGTTTCCCTCTCTCGCATGTGATACGCTGAGAGGTGCTATTTCCCTCTCTCACGTCTAATACGCTAGGAGGAGCTGTTTCCCTCTCTCGCGTGTGATACGCTGAGAGGTGTTGTTTCCCACTGTCGCGTGTGATACGCTAAGAGGTACCGTTTCCCTCTCTTGTGTGTGATATGCTGAAAGGTGCTGTTTCCCTCTCTCGCGTGTGATTCACTGAGAGGTGTTGCCTTTCACTCTCTCTCGCATGTGATACGCTGAGAGGTGTTTCGTTTGAGACTTCAGGTATCCCCAGTAGTCACTTTTTGCCTTTCCCGTGTGACGCGTGGTGGGAATTGTATAATTTTCTTACATCCTTTCTGTTGGAATGTGTGAGACTATTGTTTCTTATTCGTTTGCTTAAAATGTTGCATTTATCATGCCTAGTATTTGTATTCAAATGTTTCATTACGGTTTTCTTTGCATGATCATAAGTTATGCTCTTGCATCGTGTATGTTCATTTGCATTTTGCCCCGGCCTGCGGGCATATCTATTTGATATCTTGCCGGTTTGTCTAAGTTTTCGGCCTTGTCAAAAATGGGTCATCTCTGAGTTTTGACATTCACTACTGTCATTTCATGACTACCGAGTTCTATCAAAGAGGGGCAACTGTTGACACCCGATTTTTGACCATCTTAAAGACTTGGACGTCACGTTTGAGTGCTCGATGATTGTGCATATTCGCGCTCGTTGGAGTCCCCGAGGTTTTCGGCTGCGCGCCTTATCTCTAAGTCTCTGAACTCTCTTGGTTTTTTGCTTGTTTTAAGCCAACTCTTGGTCCCCCCTTTTGCTTGGAGGGAGAAATAGTGGTGTAGACCACTTGTCTCCCATGTTAACTAGTTTTCTCCCTTGTCAGCCATTTTACATGGTCTGTTGACTAGGGTGGGTGGTCGGTCGACCACCTCAAGTGGTCTGCAACATGCCACCACCTTCTCCTCTCTTAGGAGACCCCCTTTTTGCCCTGTCGACTAGCTTTTTCCCTTGTCGACCACCTGAGGTGGTCAGTCGACTAGGTGGGGTGGTTGGTTGACCACTTTGAGTGGTTGGCTGCCATTTTTCACTTTCTATAGATATTTTTGGTGCTAGTTGTGCCAGCTGTTGGGCATAGAATGCATCCTCCCTACACGTGTATGGAGGGATTCAAGCAAGCTTTGTCTTGCATTTCTATAAAAGATGAGGTGTCTCCCCCTTCCAAGGGGTTCAGAATTTTGAGGAGCAATTTCTCCCTCTCTCTCTGTCTAGAATTCTTTATCTCTTCTCTTTTAGTGATTGAAAGTGAGCTTTCTTCACACTTTTGCAAAGAGACTCCTAGCCAAACACCACCATCATTGAGCTGAGGTTCTTGGAGGTCATATTTGAGCTTTGAAAGTTGGTTTTAGCTCAAGAAAGTTGTTGTTTTTACTATGTTTCAAGGGTGAGTCCTATACCCTCTTTAAAGCTTTGTTTTGGTTGCATATTTGGCCACCTTTGCATGTTATTTTAGGCCTTGCTTTCAACTACAAAAACCTTTGTTTTAAAGTGTTTAAAAAGGTTGTTTGAGGCTTTGTTTGAGTTAGGGGTGTCTCTCACTCTTTTGTGCCTTATTTGCTTAGCTTCTTGCTATCTTTTAAAAGCTTTTGGGGCCATCTCTTTTTGGCCTTCTTACCACTGACACTCAGAGCAATTTTAGTGGTGGAGGTGGTTTTGAGGTCCCAAATGGGTGGGGGTGGTCCCCCCACCTCTTCTCTAGTTTGCATGTATTGATGGCTCATCAAAAGAGCATGTGTTTCTACTTCTTAGTGGCTTTGTTTAGGCTCATTTTTGTGACTTTTTAGACCTACCATAACTCTGTTTTTTGCTTTCTTGGTCACCTCTTGCATGTTTCTTGTACTTGTAGTGTAATCCTACTTGTAGCCTTGCAAAGTAGCATGTCTTTGTACCTTGAATTTTCTTAGTTGAAGCATGTTTTTAGCCATTATTTGCCATGTCATAACTCTGTTTTGGGTTGGTTTGGTTGCCTCTTGCATGCTCCTTGCACTTGTAGTGCAATTTTGTTCACTAGCCTAGTGTATTCGGTGTTTCAGCCTATTGATCTAGCATGTGTATGCTCTACTCCAGCACATTTTTTGCTATGTTTTAGCATGCTTTAGGTCTGATTTGAGTGGTTTTGGTCATGCATGCTTGGCTTTGCATAGTTATAGTGTATTTGGCTTTCCTAGCCTTGCACTTTGAGACCTCTAGCATGTCATATTTGAGCTTTTTGCATGGCATAGCATCATTTGGCATGTATTTCAGACCATATACCTCTGCCAAATTCTTGCATTTATCGCCCTTTTGTTGTGTTTGAGGTTTGGGCCTTATGCTTCGCTTGTAAGCTAACTTGCATGCATGTTTGTCAAAACTTTTGGGCTATCATTTCAGCATGTTTCGACCTCTATTTTGGCATGTTTTAGGTCTGTCCATAGCTAGTTTGACAATTTGTGCTTGATATTGCATGCCTCTTGTGTGATGCTCTTCACTAGCCTTAGTATTTTTGGCCTTTAACATCTCTTGCATGCATGTCTTGCATGATTTAGCATCCTTAGCATGTCATTTCAGTGCTGAAATGTATGCCATTGCATCCCACTAATTCACTCTTTCAAACTAGAGGACTCTCACTTTTGGACTTAACCGATTAAGGGACTAATTGGTAATCTAAAATGTGCAAACAAAATGAATCAAGTAAAACACGGCCAAGATAAGCATGTTGTTTGTATTGCGTGTGTTTGGATCAGACGTTAACCCAAACATGAGAAATGTGGGACATTTCATACTCATAGTGATGAAACGTGTCACATTTCTCAGTCGCCGACGCCCTTGATTGTGCATGATAGGGTAGAGGCCTTTCGAGTCTTATGTGTGCATTCATTGAGTTTTGCGCAAGCTTGATCCTTTGGCCACCATGCATTGAAAATGCTTGGTTGTTGGCTCGGGAGTTAACTGCCATACTCCTTTGAGCTTGAGATATGATAAAGAGTGTGGAAATGCATACATTTCCTTGCAAATATACTGTCTTGCCTTTGTCTGTGCTCTGTTGCAGCAACAGGAGGAATTTCAGCCCTCAAGGTGTTCTTGAGATCAGAAAGAAGCAATTTGGAAATCGGTGTAATTTTCAAAGATTCAAAAGAGTGCAAACAGAGGCGTCTTGAGGCAAGGCGGTGGATTTCCGGGAGGACGCAACCAAGCATGCATATCTCCCTCGCCCGCGAGGCCATTTATCACTTCTGTTAGCTAGTTGTAGTTAATTACCTATGCTGTAATTAATTTAGCTTAGTGCTTTGTAATATTCTAATTAGCTTAGATTAGCTAGTTATTCAATTTGGTTTGTAATAATTAATTAGCTAGAATAGTTAGTTAAGTAGTTGGTTTGTAATAGTTAGCTTAGCATAGCTACTTAGCTTATTTATTTGGACCCTCCTTCAAGAGGGTGTATTGTTGTAATAAGTGTGAGTGTGTGTATGTGTGTGTGTGAATGTCTTCCAACCCCACGTCTTTCTCCCTTTTACTTATCCACTTTTGATAGTTAGTTTAGGGCATATTTCAATTAGCATACCTTATGCTTTCAATGTTAGCATCATTCATTTGTCTTGCATGCACCGGGCTCGGCGCATCATTCAAACCGCATTGTATTTCAATACACTTCTTTGAACACATGTATCAAATGTCGCATTCGTATGCCATCTTAGATAGCCGAGCCCATTTAGTTGCATTTTACATGTGTTGCATGAGGCACTTAACATAATTAGGATCATGCATTGATTTCTAACTACTTGTTGTTTTGGCTCAGAGTACACTGTAAGTGTTTATGCTTTAGCATCCTTGTATGTGTGTAAGTGACTGCCATGATAGCATGCTTGCCATGAGGCTATGTGCTTAAGTGATTAACTGCATGAATGCCTGTGGATGAAGGCTTCATTGCTTGAATTGGAACAATTCATCAAAATGTGCGTTCTAAGCCCACTTGTTTGTGGCAAATCATGTTTTAAGCCCACTTGAGGGTGGCAAATCCGCATTTTAGCCTACTTGAGGGTAGTAACTTCAAACCATTTTCGAAAAACAAACATGAGATGTTTTGTTCCAAATTGAGTGATTTAGTCTATATTTGTATGCTGTGTGCATCACATAGTAATTCTAGATTAATAACCGGAATAAGAACACATGTGTTTATAAAAACAACATATCATGTTAGTAGAGGCCGATCTTTGATCGGGCGAGCGGGGGTGCTCATTTCAGGACCTTCCCCTCTCGTACCCAAGTTCCCGAGCCGAGGCAACTTTGGTGATGACGGACACGTGGCCTTAGGCATGAGTCTGGGTTTCTTAAATTTCCCAAAATAAAATATCTAGGTGGCGACTCTAAAATCTGGCAAAGCAGTCCATGTTTGGCGCTTTTTGATTAAAATCGATTTTCCAAAATGATTTGTTACATTTGGACTCTTTGGTGATTTATCAGTCTACATTGCACTTTGTGAGATTAGATTCAGAACCGTGATAGGATTTCGAACTGTAGTAGCTAGAACACAATTCGCACACTCTCCAAAAAGGAGGCACGCGGAGCGAGTTCGGGCGGTCTACACTTACAAATTTATCCAAGAACATTCTTGGTTACACAAAATGGAGTTTCAACTCAATGCAATACTGCCCTGGGCTTACATTCAACAAATAATCGTAAAACCAAAATGAAGCCTCAGCTCCGAGTCCTCCCAAGTCAGTGCCTTGGCGGAGGCATAGCACCTGTACCTGAAATGGTTTCCCTTATTGGGTGAACCATAGTCGAGTAGAGATATACTACACAACATATGGACCATAATAAGACTAAAGAGGAGTATGCTCATGCCATGCTCATGATAAAACAATTTATCTCTCTTTTTTATAAAGCATGCAATGCTGAGATGCAACAACAGATATAAAATCATTTCTATTGTAAACCATATATGTTACATGAATACATGCTCTGTGAATCTCTAGGTGAGTCTCTGCAAGTAAGCCTAATGCACTACCACTGTCATTTTTACAAGTAAACTGGAAGGCTCGACACCTAACCGCGCTGTTCTACATCCCCTACCTAGATTCACCAAGTATTCATCTTTTCGCAAACAGATACATTTCCAAACATTTCTCAAAACAGATACATTTCCAATGAAATGAATGTAATTCAATGTCCAATGCAACAAATAAGGAATGTGGTTCAATTTACCTAAGTCTCATGCATTTCTACAACAATCATGGCTATCCTCCACCGATAGCCCAAAACAGATATTTCTAAACAGATATTTAAACAATTAAATTCCAAAAATTCTGATAAATACAATCTATTCCACATCTCATCAAATATGAACAACTACAGTAGTTTTCATATCACAATCACGTTCGGTAACCTCTCAAGGTCCATTTCTAACCGTGTTGGTTTTTGTGATGGCCGGTTTCGTTTTGCCGTCACTCCGCCTCTGTCTTCCTTGGGTTCAAGATGTCCGAAAGCTTTTCCAAAAAATAAATCCTTATTCTTATTAATTCGGTGTTGAAGTTCCTTTATTCTAGGGAATGCGAGGTCAGGTCCGGAGCGCCCGGGAATCGAGTCAAAAAATTATGGGCTGGAAACCAGGGGCCGCACTTGCAGAATACAGGGAAGGTTTGGGGTGCATTTTGTCTAATATGCACGAGTGGAGGCAAGTGCGAGGGAAGAGTGGCTGCACGTGCGGAGATGAAGGCCGTACGTGCGGGAAGGAGGCTCCGCACGTGCGGGGGCAAGTGCCGCACATGCGGGACGCTGGCAGATCCGAAATCTCTATTTTTCCTTTTTATTTGGGCTGTTTGTATGTCATTTTGTTATATATCTCTCTCTCTAAAAATATAATTCTCTCCATTCTCTCTACATTTCTACCTCAAACCAAGATCAAAACCCTTGATCTTCTTCAATCCATTTGTGATTCAACCTTGGCTTCTTCATCAAAGATTGAAAACTCCTCAAGAACTTCATTGTGAGCGGTAGAGATCGAGTTTGGGTATCTTGGCATCCTAGGGTTTCATCTCTTTCTCCTTCAAACATTGAGGTAGGGATTTCTTGAGTTATATATACATGTTTTGCTATATAAATGTTGATTCAAAGGCTATCTTGAGGTTAATATGTTGAGTTTGATTTTTGCTCCAAATGTAGAGAGAGTTCTGAAAAGATGGGTTTAAATCTCAACTCTTTTTCAATCTCCGAGGATTTTCTTTTATAAAACTCTAGAAAGATGATTTTGGTAGGATTACTTCAAGAGAATGGGGAAAAGTTTTGTCTTTGATGAAAAACTCTAGAATTTGGGGATTTTGGAAAATAAGAAAATGCCTATGAAATTCTTTACTGTCTTGTGTCAAGAGAGTGAATGAGAGTAAATATCATTACATGTTTAGCAAAATAGCAATCTATTTGATGTATGAGTGTAGACACCCCATTCTTGACCGTCCTCAAGACTTGGATGTCATCATTTGAACACTCGATGATCATCCTTGTTTGTGTTCGTTTTCAGCATCCGAAGTTCTTGGCGGAGTGCCTTGCCTTTGAGCCTTCAAAACTTATCTGTTTTGTGCTTGGTTATTGACCAAAAGCTTGTTGCTTCAAACCAGAGGGAAATGGTGCCTGTCGGCCAGCCCCACACCCCATCGGCCAGGGATAATGTCCATCGGCCATCAGTGGTGTCCGGTCAGCTACACTGATGGCCGATCGGCCTCATTGATGGCCAGCCGGCCACCAATGGTGGCCAACGGCCATTTTTCTCCTTTTTCAAATATTTCTTTGCTAGCTGTGCCAACTGTTGTTCACTGAGGGGCATCTCCATACATGTGTATAGAGGGATGAATGCAAGCCCTAAACTTGTTTTTCTATATATAGAGGGGTCTCTCCCCCATTTTTGGAGGTTAGAAAATTGGGAACAAATTTCTCCCACTCTCTAGAATTCTCTCTCTCTCTCTCTCTCTCTCTCTCTCTCTCTTCTAGTTTTGTGCCTTAAAACTAGGTTTTCCTACACCTTTGTGCATCAATCCTTAACCAAACACACTCACCTTAGAGCTGAGGTTCTTTGAGGCTTAGTTTGAGCTCCTAAGGGTGGTTTAAGCTCAGAAAATGGCCTGTTTTGTGCTGTGCTTCAAGAGGTAAAGGACTTGGCTTGTAAGCTTTATTTTACTTACTTGTTTGGTCATCTTTTTACACTATTTTTGGCCTAGTTTTCAACTACAAAAAACTCTGATTTTTTAGCCTTAACGTGTTGGTTTGAAGCCATTTTGTGCTAAGGGGTTGTTTACCCTTCTTGTTGCCTAATTGTAAAGCTTTTTGCACCATCTTTTAGCATAATAGAGTCAAAATTTTTGGGCCTTTAAACCACTGAAATTTAGAGTTATTTCAATGGTAAAAAGTATGTTTTGAAGTTAAAAAATGGAGGGGTTAGCCTCCCCTCCTTATGTCTCACTTCCATGCCTAGTTAGCATTACATAGTAGCATGTTTTTGTAGCTTGTGTTAGCTTAGTTCAAGTATGTGTTGGGCTCTGTTTTTACATGTTTCAACTCTGTTTTTGGCCGGTTGGAGCACTGGTTGCTTGCTTTTTGTACTTGTAGTGCAATTTTGCTTACTAGTCTAGCATGCCTAATCGTTTTGACCTCTTTTCAAGTTTATATTGGCTTGTTTTCAGCATGTATTAGCTATTATTTTAATATGATTTAGCTCTGTTTAGGGTTGGTTTGGCCTTTTTATGTTTGCCTTGCATGCTTGTAGTATAATGGTGCTTGAGGGCCTAGCTTGTGCTTTGTTTTGGCCTTTTGTTTTAGCTTCTTTTGGCTTACTTCAAACATGTTTTAAGACTCCTTTTAGGCTTTTTTAGGACTTTTTTGAAGTGTTTGTAACTTTTGAGCTTTGTTTTATATGCCTATGTGTAGTTTCCTTCACTAGTTTGTTGTTTCAAAGCTTTGATCATCATTCTTTTGAGTCGAAAGCATGTTGTGGTTGCTATTTTATCTCTAAATTTAGCATCATAATCTTTGTCACATACTCCTTTATTTCACTCTTTCATTCACTTTGAAAGTGGCTTTGAGCCCCTTATTGGTTTAAGTGTGGAATTGAGACCCTCATGCCTAATGGTTTAATTCCTTCGGGAGTTCATTACCAACAGCATAAGGCCTCTTTCATGCTTAAGGTACTTTTGGTTTAAGCCCATTTTCAATTAGAGGACTCTCACTTTGGACTTAATCGATTAAAGGACTAATCGGTAATGTAAAATGAGTAAACAAAATGAACAAAGTAAAAGAGGAAAGATAAAGCATCTTTCGTGTTGCATTGCATGTGTTCGGATCGGATGTTAATCCAAACACGAGGAAAATGGGACGTTTCATACTCAAAGTGATGAAGCGTGCCACTTTTCTTGGTCACTGTCACCCTTGATCATGCATGATAGGGTGGTGGTTGTTTTATTCTTGTTTGTGCACTCATTAACTTGTGCAAACTTGGCTCCTCGGCTATCATGCATTGAAAATGCTTGGTTGATGGTTCGAGGGCCAAGAATTACACTCCTTTGAATTTGTGTAATGATAAGGAGAGTAATGGTACACACACTCCTTGAAGAAATACACTGCTTTGCCTCTGTTTGCTCCCTGTTGCAGTAAAGGAGAAAATTCAGGGAATGTGGTGGCTGACCAGCCACCAATGAAAAAGTTGCTTAGTGTGTTCCTAGATGGAAGCAGAGGTGTTCTGGAAGTTGGTGCAATTTTCAGTGGTTCAATGATGCGCAAATAGAGGCGTTCAATGGCAATGTGGTGGATTTTCGGAAGGAAAGCAACCGAGCATGCATGTGTCCCTCGCCCTCGAGGCCTTTGATTGCTTTTGTTAGCTTAGAGTTGCTAGCTCAATTCGAATGTTGTACTTAATTAGTGTAACTAATTAGTTAATTCAATTTGTAATATTTAATTTGCTTAAAATAGTTAGTTGAATATCGTGTTATATTAATTAGCTAGCTAGAATAGTTAATTAGTTTTGGTTTGTAATAGTTAGCTTAAATAGCTTAGCTTAGATTAGCTTAGCTTATTCATTCGAACCCTCCTTAGCGAGGGCGTAATGTTATAATAAGTGTGCGTGTGTGTGTGCATATCTTCCAGCCCCACGTCTTTCTCCCTTTTACTTAACCGCTTTCGATGGTTAGTTTAGGACATTTTCAATTAACATACCTTATGCTTGCATGTTTGCATCCATTCATTTGTATTGCATGCACTGAGGCTCGGCGCATCATTCAAACTGCATTGTCTTTTCAATATCTTCTTTGAATACATGTTTAAAAGCATGTTATCAAATCGAATCAAATCAAATTCCATATTAGTAGTCGAGCCTATTAAATTTATATTGCATGTGTTGCATTAGGCATCTTGTATAGTTAGGATCATGCATTCTTTCTAACTGGTTTTTATTTTGGCTTGGAGTACTCGGTAGGCTTTATGCTTTAGCATACTTGCATGAGTGTGATTGCCATGATGCCATGATTAGCATGCGTGCCATGAGGCTATGTGCTTAATTGATAAACTGCATGAATGCCTATGGATGAAGGCTTTGTTGTTTGAATTGGAACAATTCAATGAATGTGAGTTTTAAGCCCACTTTGTTGTGGCAAATCCTGTTTTAAAGCCCACTTGAGGTGGCAAAACCGCATCTTTAAGCCCACTTGAGGGTGGCAAATTCAAACCATTTTCGAAAATAAACATGAGTTGATTTGTTCCAAGTCTTGCGACTCAGTCTATACTTGCTTGTGTGTGTCACATAGTAATGTTAGCTAATAACCAGAACAAAAACACATGAGGTTTATAAAAACACATATCATGGTTAGTAGAGGCCGATCTTTGATTGGGTGAGAGGGGGTGCTCATTTTAGAACCTTCCCCTTTCGTACCCAAGTTCCCGAGCCGAGGCAACTTTAGTGATGACGGACACGTGGCCTTTGGTACGAGTCAGGGTTTCCTAAATTTTCCAAAAAATAAAATATTTAGGTGGTGACTTTGTATCTGGCAAAGCAGTCCAATTTTGGCATTATTTGATTTAAAATCAGTTTTCCAAAAAGATTTGCCGGATTTGGACACTTTGGTATTTATCAGTCTCACATTGCACTTTGTGAGATTAGATTCAGAACCATGACACGAGTCCGAACTGTAGGGCTTTCTTCGAACCTTCCGAAAATGGGGGAGTGAAAAATGTCAAGCTACAATGAGAAATGAGATGTTATTACAACATATTTGTTAAAACACTTGAACATGTATTGTTGGGAAGTGGTGAATGGTTGTATACCATGGAATGTAAGAATTGTAAAATCTTGGAAATTAATGTTGAAAACATCACATATAGTCTTGAAGAGGCTAACTTGTTATGAATTGTGCATGGGAGAGATTGTTGTTGCCATGAATAGATGACATATGGTTATTTTGTGAAATAACATTGAAGAGAAGAAATGAGAAACAAAATTAAATGATATTGTTGTAGAGATATTTGAAAATGGAGAAATGTTATGAGATATTAATTATTGCATCATATTCTCATTTGATTTATTATCATTATTGCACATCTTGAAATGAGTTGGAAAAACGTTTACTTTGAGAAAGATTATATTGTGATGAGAACTATGGAAATGTTTAAGGGGTAAAGACGTTTGTAAGTCTGGTAAGGAGGTGTAGACGAACTGATAAGTTAGCCTTAGTGTCCAGGGTGAAAGACCGAAAACACGCGCGGAGGAGGTACCACTTCCCTTCCGGTTAGCAACCGATAAAGTGGGGTTATTGGTAGTGCTTGTTGTGCCTACTTGCAGACACCAACCTAGGGATTACCAGAGTCATATTTACCGCCCCTATTGTTTAAAATTGGAAGTTTTGAAATTGATGAGATTGCAAAGTATTATTGAAAACATGGTGATTTTCAAGTTGTGCATTGAAATAAAGTTCTTCTTTATAATGGCATCGCATGGCATCACATTTGCATATAAGGTTGAGGAAATTTGCATAACTGTATATACTTTGTGAGAATTCTCTACTGGGCTTTATGCTCACCCCTATGGGATTTTGGTACAGGTAAAATGTGGTGATCCCGCCAAGTTGATGCCGTGGACATAATTCTGTGAAGAGTGATGGGCTCTATTTTGTTATGATCTAATTGTTAGCCAAGGGCTATTTTTGTATGGGTCCGAGAGGCCATTTCTGTGTAACCGGGCTTTAAGCCTTGGAAGTTGTAGCCTCACGGGCATTTTATTTATTTGAAAACTTAGCGCTCTACATGCTATAGATTCATGTATTTGTAGATCATTGAATGTATAATTTGCATGTGGAACTTTTGTATAAGTCTTGTAGGTTTATGATGTAAAGTTTGGAGAATGATCATATCTATTTAGTGAATGTGGTTTGAGGTATTTAATATATTGGGATTATTTCGGGGGCGTTACAACTTGGTATCAGCTACCGGGTTTGAATACTTGGGCTTGCGGGAAGTGGTTGTTTAGCCACAATGGGTTCATTTCGCATGATTAGGAAATGTTTTGTTTTTGTGATTTTGTGATAGCATGATTATGTGGCTATATGGGTATGGGATTGGACTTTTGGGATGTTATTTGCGCCTATTAGATTCCTTGAGGTCTTATTAGAAGGGTACTTGATTAATACTCGTTCTACTAAGAATTCTTGGTTTTTCATGGGACAAATTTCATCACTAAAGGATAATTCGTATGTGTTTATAGAACTAAGTGTTTATGTGGAGTGAATTAAATTGTTTGTGTGGTAGGATACATGTAATTGCTTTAGTTCAACGTGTGAGGCAAGTTGCGAGCACATTTGGAATTATGTGCTAAGTTTGTTTATTTTGATTCTCAATTAGGATGTCAGGAAGGGTTCGAACTCGTGGTGGTAGAGGTGGAAGGCGAGGTAGGGGTCGCCGAGGTGTGCATGAGGTACCGGTGCAAGAGGTTTCGGTGCAAGAAGAGGGTTTAGGCCAAGATAATATGGCTGAGCAAGTTGGGCAAGAGGAGGTACCAAGTCAAGCGGGTGAAGCTGCAATGGGGGCCCTAGCCCGAGAAATGGCGGGGGCATTAAGGGAGTCCATGAATATACTTAGAACGGAGACCCAAGCTAGGGAGAACGCCATAGAGACAGGGGCGAGCTTCCTTATGAGGGAGTTCTTGCGGGCCAAGCCGGATGAGTTCCATGGTGGCCTCGAGCCAAAGAAGGTGGATGAATGGCTCAAACAAACCGTGAAGACTTTTGTGATGCTTCATATAGAAGACAGTGAGCTTAGAGTGACTCTTGCGAGTTACTACCTCAAGGGGGACGCGGGGCAATGGTGGAAGTGTGCCAAGGGCCGAATAAAACCTACATGGGAGGCATTTGTGGTGGCCTTCCAAGAAAAGTATCTACCTCCTACTGCTAGGGAGAGGTTGAGCCAGGGGTTCCAAGACCTTAAGCAACTCGATATGTCTATGGCCGAGTTCGAAGCGGCCTTCTCTAGTTTGTCTCGGTTTGCATCGGAGTTGGTAGCGACGAAGGAGCGCCATTCCATTGAGTTTGAGAAGATGTTAAGGACAAAGATCTTGTTCAAGGTTGTCGGGAACATGATCTAAAATTATGATCGCCTTGTGGAGGTGGCTGCGTATGTGGAAATTACCGTGGAGGCCGAGGAGGAGAGACTTCAGCATTCGAGGTCTAGGGGCCAAGGGTCACAGGGGGACTTTAGGCCTAACAAGAAGAGTAGAAACACCTTTTCGTCCCAATCCCAGCCGCAGCAGTCTAGATCCACTTTCCCCTTGCCCAGTGCGGGCCCGGGGAAGAATGTACCAAGTGGGTTCTCTTGCTTCAAGTGTGGCCAACCGGGTCACAAGGCCTTTGCATGTCTACAGAAGGGAGGAAGACAATAGATGTTGCCACCACCACCACCTAATCGATCTCAGAGTCAGTCTCAGAGTAGGGGGTAGGGGCCTACTTGCTACCAGTGTGGTCACTCAGGGCATATGAAGAGAGCTTGCCCGCAGTTGGGAGGCGCATCTGGCGCATCAGGGTCGAGGTAGACTCAGAGCCACCAGTAGGCTCACTCGATTCAGGCTTTTTGGGTTAATCAGGGAGCCGCTTTGGCTCAGTCAGTACAGCAGACCTATGCTCCAAGAGATGAGCAGGTTGATCAGAGGCCACAGGGGTGTGTGTATGCAATCACCGCGCCAGAGCAGTTGCTGGGATCCTCAGTTGTGAGAGGTATTTTTGTTGTATGTAATTCCTTGGCTAATGTGTTGATAGATACGGGTGCGTCTCATTCATTCATATCTGCTACATTTGCATCTGCATTGGGGTTAGAGGTGGCATGGTTAGCGTCTCCACTCAGAGTTGAGTCACCGGTTGGGGGTACAGTTGACTTAGAGTGGGGATGTCGTGGTTGTGAGATAGAGGTTGTTGGGCGTAGACTCCCATTTGCTTTCGTGTTGCTAGACATGTCGAGTTTTGATGTTATTCTAGGTATGGATTGGTTGTCTTCGTATCGAGCGGTGATTGATTGTTTTCGTTAGAGAGTCACAGTGTGCACATCGAGTGGTGACTATTTTTATTTTTTAGGAGACAGGTTGGATCGGGTCTTATCGCCAATATTTGATCCTCATAGTAGGAACGAGCTTAATGGTCTTCTTGCTACTCTTTTGGATAGTAAGAGTGACGAGACTCGAGTTGAGTTGCCAAGGGTAGTTTGTGAATACCCGGACATGCTTCACGAGGACCTTACTAGTTTGCCACCCCACCGGGAGATCGAGTTCACCATTGACTTAGTGCCTAGGATGGCACCAATTTCCATGGCGCCGTATAGATTTGCACCTGCGGAGTTGCATGAGTTGAAGATTCAACTCCAAGAACTTTTAGACAAGGGCTTCATTCGCCCTAGTACATCACCTTAGGGAGTGCCGGTTCTCTTTACAAAGAAGAAGGATGGATCATTGCGGTTGTGTATCGATTACCGCAAGTCGAATCGAGTCACCGTCAAGAACAAATACCCTTTACCCAGAATAGATGACTTGTTTGATCAACTTAGAGGGTCGTGTTGCTTTTCAAAGATAGACTTGAGGTCGGGGTACCATTCGTTGAGAATTCGAGAGGAGGACATCCAGAAGACGGCCTTTCGTACGCGTTATGGCCACTATGAGTTCCTTGTAATTACATTTGGGTTGACTAATGCACTGGCTTCCTTTATGGACTTGATGAACCGAATTTTTAGGGAGTACTTGGACCATTTTGTAGTCATCTTTGTAGACGATATCTTAATTTATTCAACTTCTGAGGAGGAACACGAGGCTCACTCGAGGGTAGTGCTTGACTTACTTAGAAAGCATCAATTGTATGCCAAATTTGAGAAGTGAGTTTTGGCTCACCAAAGTGAAGTTTTTGGGTCATATGGTGTCAAGAGAGGGAGTAACTGTAGATTCTTCGAAGATAGATTCTGTGCAAGATTGGGAGCAACCTAAGAATGTCTTTGAGATCCGGAGTTTCTTGGGATTGGGCGGGTACTATCGGCATTTTGTAAGGGATTTCTCCAGATTAGCCGTGCCTTTGACTAGGTTGACTAGAAAGGGGGTTAAGTTTGTGTGGAGTGAAGCATGTGAAAGGTCTTTCCTAGAACTTAAAATTAGATTGACTACGGCACTGGTGTTGATAATTTCGGAGAGGGGTTTTGGTTACACTGTCTTTTGTGACGCGTCTCGGGATGGGCTCCGTTGTGTTTTGATGCAAGAGGGAAAGGTTGTAGCATATGGTTCACAGTAATTGAAAACTCATGGGAAGAATTACCCTACCCATGACCTAGAACTAGCAGCGCTAGTGTTTGCCTTGAAAATTTGGAGGCATTACTTATATAGTGAGAAGTTTGAAGTTTTCTCCGATCATAAGAGCCTAAAATATTTGTTTTCTAAAAAAGACTTGAATTTATGTCAACGGAGGTGGATGGAATTTTTAGAAGATTATGACTTTGAATTGCACTATCATCTGGGGAAGGCCAATGTAGTGGCTGACGCCTTGAGTCGGAAACCTGTGAGTAGCTTGGCGAGTGTGGCCATTCGAGAGTGGGCTATGTTGGGTGAAGTCGGTAAGTTGGAATTACAATTGGGTGAGTCCGAAGAGGGTGCAACATTGTTTACCTTGAGTGCTCAACCTATCCTAATTAGCAAAGTTGTAGAGGCACAACAAGGAGACCGTGAAGTAGAGTTGATTCGTGATAGAATCTCCAACGGAAAGGAAGAGAAGGGTTTGAACATTCACTCAGACCAGAGTGTACGCTACCTAGACCGTTTTTTTGTACCTGAATCTTGTAGAGAGGAAGTGTTTCAGGAGTTCCATCACTCACGCCTTGCGGTACATCCGGGAGGCACTAAAATGTATCGTGACCTTAGCCGTCAGTTTTGGTGGAGAGGTATGAAGCGGGATGTTGCATCCTTTCTCTCCAAGTGTCTTACTTGTCAACAAGTGAAGGCCGAACACCAGAGACCAGCAGGGTTGTTACAACCCTTACTGATAGCCGAGTGGAAATGGGAGCACGTTACTATGGATTTTGTAGTTGGGTTTCCTAGAACACAGCAGGGCAATGATGCCATTTGGGTGATTGTTGATAGGTTGACTACGTCTACGCATTTCATTCCGATGTGTACCGGCGATTCAGTTGAGCACTTGGCAGAGTTGTACATTAGAGACATAGTTCAACTCCTTGGGGTTCCAGTAACCATTGTGTCACATAGGGATCCTTGTTTTACTGCTCAGTTGTGGCAAAGCCTTCAAGAGGCATTGGGAACGAAGTTGACTTTTAGCACCACTTATCACCCTCAAACTGATGGGCAGTCGGAACGTACTATCTAGATTTTAGAGGACATGCTTACAGCTTGTGTCCTAGATTTCAAGGGGTCTTGGGAGAGACACTTACCGTTGATTGAGTTTGCTTACAACAATAGTTACCAAGCTAGCATCGAGATGGCACCATTTGAGGCCTTGTATGGCTGACCCTGTAGATCGCCAGTTTGTTAGGCCGAGGTGGGGGATGCACCGTTGTTGGGTCCGAAAATTGTTAGGGAAACAACCGAGAAAGTTGCTCTCATTCAGAAAAGGTTAGCTACGGCCCAAAGCCTACAGAAGTGTTATGCTGATAAGAGGAGACGACCTTTATCTTTCGAGGTAAGTAACCATGTGTTTCTTAAGATCTCGCCTAGGCGAGGTTTGATGAGATTTGGAAAGAGTGGAAAGTTGTCTCCGAGGTTTATTGGACCTTTCGCGATATTGGAGAGAATTGGGGAAGTGGCATATCGGTTGGCCTTACCGCCACAACTTTCTAGGGTTCACAATGTGTTTCATGTGTCAATGCTTAGGAAGTATGAACCCAACCCTTCTCATGTGTTAGATTGGGTTGAATTGGAGGTAGATGAGGATGCCTCCTACGAAGAGCGAACGGTTCAAATCTTAGATACCAGAAAGCAAGTGCTACGAGGCAAAACCATACCATTAGTAAAGGTATTGTGGAGACACCACGGAGTTGAGGAAGCAACTTGGGAAAGGGAGGCGGAAGTCCACTCCAAGTATCCGAATTTATTTGAGCATGCTTAGTTGTTTTGTTTTAATTGTAGTATTCCCTAGTGTTGAAGGGAAAGAGTGTTCAATTGTTGATTACGTGTTGTTGTATGTATTATTAATCTGAGCATGAGGATTGTGAAGGGATGATATTATGTTATAGATGTTGTATTTCATATATCTAGTTTGAACGATTATTGTTTTGAAGAAATGATGAAGGAAAGAATGGTAAATGTTGGTTGAACATCAATGTTCCACCTTAAAAATGTTGTTAAAATGATCATTGTTGCTAGAGCACTTTTGTTTAGTGAGTTTATTCAAATTTCGGGGACGAAATTTCCTATGGTGGGGAGGTTGTGATGGTCGGTTTTGTTTTGCCGTCACTCTGCCTTTGTCTTCCTTGGGTTCGAGATGTCTGAAAGCTTTTCCAAAAAATAAATCCTTATTCTTATTAATTCAGTGTTGAAGTTCCTTTATTCCGGGAGTGCGAGGTCAGGTCGGGAGTGCCCGGGAATCGAGTCAGAAAATTCTGGGCTGGAAACCAGGGGTCGCACGTACGAGAGGGAGGCCACAGGTGCAGGGAGTGAGGCCGCATGTACGGAATGCAGGGGAGGTTTGGGGTGCATTCTGTCTAATATGCACAAGCGGAGGCAAGTGCGGGAAAGGAGTGGCCGCACGTGCGGGAAGGAGGCTCCGCATGTACGGGGGCAAGTGCCACACGTGCGGGACGCTGGTAGATCTGAAATCTCTGTTTGTCCTCTTCATTTGGGCTGTTTGTATCTCATTTTGTTATATCTCTCTCTCTCTCTAAAAATACAATTCTCTCCATTCTCTCTACCTTTCTACCTCAAACCAAGATCAAAACCCTTGATCTTCTTCAATCCATTTGAGATTCAACCTTGGCTTTTTCATCAAAGATTGAAAACTCCTCAAGAACTTCATTGTGAGTGGTAGAGATCGAGTTTGGGTATCTTGGCATCCTAGGGTTTCATCTCTTTCTCCTTCAAACAATGAGGTAGGGATTTCTTGAGTTATATATACATGTTTTGCTATATAAATGTTGATTTAAAAGTTATCGTGAGGTTAATGTGTTGAGTTTGATTTTTGCTCCAAATGTAGAGAGAGTTTTGAAAAGATGGGTTTAAATCTCAACTCTTTTTCAATCCATGAGGATTTTCTTTTATAAAACTCTAGAAAGATGATTTTGGTAGGATTACTTCAAGAGAATGGGGAAAAGTTTTGTCTTTGATGAAAAACCCTAGAATTTGGGGATTTTGGAAAATAAGAAAATGCCTATGAAATTCTTTATTGTCTTGTGTCAAGAGGGTGAATGAGAGTAAATATCATTACATGTTTAGCAAAATAGAAATCTATTTGATGTATGAGAAATGAGATGTTATTACAACATATTTGTTAAACACTTGAACATGTATTGTTGGGAAGTGGTGAATGGTTATGTACTACGGAATGTAAGAATTGTAAAATCTTGGAAATTAATGTTAAAAGCCTCACATGTAGTCTTGAAGAGGCTAACTTGTTACGAATTGTGCATGGGAGAGATTGTTGTTGCCATGAATAGATGGCATATGGTTATTTTGTGAAATAACATTGAAGAGAAGAAATGAGAAACGAAATTAAATGATATTATTGTAGAGATATTTTGAAAATGGAGAAATGTTATGAGATATTAATTATTGCATCATATTCTCATTTGATTTATTATCATTATTGCACATCTTGAAATGAGTTAGAAAAACGTTTACTTTGAGAAAGATTATTTAGTGATGAGAACTATGGAAATGTTTAAGGGGTAAATATGTTTGTAAGTTCGGTTAGGAGGTGTAGATGAACTGATAAGTTGGCCTGAGTATCTGGGGTGAAAGATCGAAAACACGCGCGGAGGCGGTACCACTTCCCTTCCGGTTAGCAACCTGTAAAGTGGGATTATTGGTAGTGCTTGTTGAGCCTACTTGCAGACACCAATCTAGGGATTACCATAGTCGTATTTACCGCCCCTATTGTTTAAAATTGGAAGTTTCGAAATTGATGAGATTGCAAAGTATTATTGAAAACATGGTGATTTTCAAGTTGTGCATTGAAATAAAGTTCTTCTTTATAATGGCATTGCATGGCATCACATTTCCATATAAGGTTGAGGAAATTTGCATAACTGTATATACTTTGTGAGAATTCTCTATCGGGCTTTATGCTCGCCCCTGTGGCATTTTGGTACAGGTAAAGATGTGGTGATCCAGCCAAGTTGATGCCGTGGACATAATTCTGTGAAGAGTGATGGGCTCTATTTTGTTATGATCTAATTGTTAGCCAAGGGCTATTTTTGTATGGGTCCGAGAGGCCACTTCTATGTAATCGAGCTTTAAGCCTTGGAAGTTGTAGCCCGTGAGGGCATTTTATTTATTTGAAAACTTAACGCTCTACATGCTATAGATTCATGTATTTGTAGATCATTGAATGTATAATTTGTATGTGGAACTTTTGTATAAGTCTTGGAGATTTATGATGTAAAGTTTGGAGAATGATCATATCTATTTAATGAATGTGATTTGAGGTTTTTAATATATTGGGATTATTTCAGGGAGTTACAGTTTTATTCCAACAGATACATTAAGCAAAATAATACTGTTAATGCCCAAGAAAACATCATTTTCTTTCCAAACTCATTCTCCAAGCATTATTTAACTATGACATCCTATTTTGATCAAAAGCCCCAAAAGTTAAACATAATTCCTTTGTTTTCTTTAAAAATGCTCTTTTGGTCGCAAACCGGTAACAATTTCAAAACCGATCGAGTCGAAGTCCGTTTTTGTTCAAATTTAAAACGTTGCTCTTTCATAATCTTACAAAGATATTCCAAGTTTACACTTTCGCAATTTGGGCATCAACTTTTTATTTTTTCTACAAATTTCCCTTTCAAGCAAATAAATCACAAATTTTTCGAAAACTCTAATTAAATTATATGCAAGTCTAAGCTCCATATAATCATGTAAAAGTACATAAGGAAGTGTAGGAAAAATCCCTACCTCAAGCTAGAAAAGGAAACAAGCAAAAATCCAAATTTTCGATTTTGTCGAATTTCGATCTCGTCAAATTTCGATCTCCACCAGTCAAAATGTTGCTCTCACCAAGCTTTTCATTTTGGCTTCAAGAACTAGGGTCTAAAACTTAATCGATTTTGGTGGATCAAAGGTTTTACATGATAGATGTAAAATAGAAAGAAAAAAAATCTAAGACCGAGAGAGAACTGAGAGCCGAGAGAGAGAAGAGGCAGGGACAAAGTGCCAGATGAGAAAAAGAGCCCCCCCTGAGGGAGAAAGATCTAATGGAGTGTTGCCCTTTTTTTTTTTTAACCCTCACCCCCTCCCCCCCAGAATTGCCCTCTGTCGAGCTCTCCCTTTTTCTTTCTCAATTTCCTTCCTTTTTTAGAGCTCACCGAACCTTCTTTAACAACAATAATGCTTTCTTAAAATAATATGCAAACTCACCCACACTACGCCCTTTCTTTTTTGCTCTCCACTCCCTCCACCATAATGATTCTTCACCTTGCTTTTGAATAAAAGACCAGAGAGAGAAAGTAAAACAATGTTGTGTTTTGTTTTCTAATAGACCCACAAGCCCTCTGTTTTGCACCCAGAGAGAGAGAGATAAGGTTCAACCACTTCTTTGTTTTTTAATCATTTTCTTCCACCATCTTTGAACCACACCTATGTATATATAAATATATATATATATAACTAAAGGTATATTTTAGGAACATTATAATATTTTGTAACATAAGAAATAAAATGATATAATTATTTTCTCATCACAAAATATATTTCGTTTAATGGTGCACACCATAAATATTCACAACACTTTTATGATAATCAAATAATAATAATAAAACATCAACAATATTATATGGTTACTCATGGGTTACCATTCAATTAATTGGGTACAAAATGAATGGAGTTTAATAATTTAAAATAATTCCCCAACTATAGACCGCCCGAACTCCGCTACGCGCGCAAGGGCGCGAATTGTAGTTCTAGCTACTACAGTTCGGACTCTTGTCACGGTTCTAAATCTAATATCACAAAGTGCAATGTAAGACTGATAAATCACCAAAGAGTCCAAATTCGGCAGATCGTTTTGGAAAATCGATTTTAATCAAAAAGCACCAAACATGGACTGCTTTGCCAGATTTTAGAGTCCCCACCTAAATATTTTATTTTGGGAAATTTAGGAAACCCTGACTCGTGCCTAAGGCCACATGTCCGTCATCACCAAAGTTGCCTTGGCTCGGGAACTTGGGTACGAGAGGAGAAGGTCCTAAAATGAGCACCCCTGCTTGCCTGATCAAAGGATCGGCCTCTACTAGTCATGATATGTTGTTTTTGAAAACACATGTTCTTATTCCGATTATTAGCTATATTACTATGTGATGCGCATAGCATATAAGTATAGACTAGATCGCTCAATTTGGAACAAAACATCTCATTTTGTTTTTCGAAAATGGTTTGATGGTGCTACTCGCAAGTAGGCTAAGTCGCGGATTTGCCACCCTCAAGTGGGCTTATAAAAACATGATTTTGCCACTTCAAGTGGGTTTAAAACTCGCATTTTGATGAATTGTTCCAATTCAAGCAATGAAGCCTTCATCCACAAGCATTCATGCAGTTTAAACACTTAAGCACATAGCCTCATGGCAAGCATGCTATCATGGCAGTTACTTACACACATGCAAGGATGCTAAAGCGAAAACACTCACAGTGTACTCCGAGCCAAAAAAGAAGCCAGTTAGTAATCAATGCATGATCCTAGCTATGTCAAGAATGCCTAATGCAACACATGCAAAATGCAACTAAATTAGGCTTGGCTATTCTAAGATGTCATATGAATGCAACTTGATAACATGTATTCAAATTGGTATTGAAATACTGTAACGCCCTCAAAATAATACATATAAACCCACATTCTTGACATGCATAAACATAAGAGAATAAAGCATGTTTCCATATATCAGAGTATTCATTACAAAAGTATTACATGTTGACAACAAAAGTAAATGCCCTACAGGCTTACAACTTTCCAAGCCAACACTTGGTTACAAAAAGAGAGTACTAACTCAAATACACTTTAAGCCCTTGGCTTGAATTTACATGTAATACCAAAAGAGAACAACAAAAAAATCTAACAGCCTCAAAGCCTCCCAAGCTACGTCCTTGGAGGTGGCATATCACCTGAACCTGAAAATGATGTCCCATATAGGGTGAGCCAAAGCCCAGTAGAGATATACTAAACCAATTATGAGCAATAACTAAAATATTAGCATTTGATAAATGATTAACACTTATAAATCAACTTACAACACATTCCAGTTCCATGACAATTACATCTGTGTTTCATTTCGTTTTCCTTTACTTATCCAATTTACATTCATAAACCTGGCTCAATATTTAGCCAAACAATTAAATGAGACTACAGCTCATACTAAAACACTTCCATACTTCCAAAATTCAAATGAGACTACAACTCATATCAAAACACTTCCAATACTTCAATTTATCTACGTTATGCAAACGTAATTAGAATTTCGGGACTTTCACCCTGGACACTCCGACCAACTTAGTTATCAGTGGAGTCCATCCCCTATCTCCTCCCAAACAGGTTTGAGAGTGCATCCCCTATCTCCTCTCAAACCACGGAGTACATCCCCTATCTCCTCCCACATAACATATATAAACAATGTATTTAAACATTTATCATGTACAATGATCAATCAATACACAGATTCGATGTATTATTCCAACCATCATACTCAATGACATATTCAATGTGATTAGTTTCAGTTTTCCCTAATCAACATACAGTGTCTACAACAATCAAGACTATCCTAAACCAATAGCCCAAAGCAGTTACCTCTAAATAGATAACAAATTTATCAAACAGATAAAATGTCAACATTATCAGAGGTGAGTGATTAATTTATTCAACTACACCATTCAATCCCATAATTTCCCAATTTCATGATTTCCAACTCAATTTCACATTTCCACAATTTCTCAAATTAATTATATAAATTAATTAGTCACATTTAAATTAGGGCTTATCCCCCTTTTTCCCCACATTAGCCCTAAGGCTCATTTTCCTCAATTCAACAACAATAATTTCATTTTTCATAGTCTCACATACACACGGAGTTTAATAACTGAAAACCCCCTTTTTCAACCTCAAATCAAACCCTAACTTTCCCAAAATTACCAAACAACACCATCTATACAAAATACTTAATATCTATGTCAAAACCCATAGAAAGGAGTAGGTTATCCCTACCTCAAATGAAGAGACCAAATGGAGAAGAAGAAGAAAACCCAAGATGCTCTAAACCCAAAGATTTTCGTATCAAAATGTAGCCCACACCAAGCTCCACATTTTTTTACAAAGAGGCTAGGGTAGGAGATCACTAGAACTAGATGGATTCTTAGAGAGAAGGTATGTAGAGAGAGAGGGAGCAGCCGGATCTAGGGTTTGTGTAAAAGAGATGGTGAAGAAATGATGTGCAACCCGCTGCGGCCAACTGATATAGTCAAGGCTCACTCGCGCGAAAGAATGGTCGCTTAAGTGACCAGACACAAAGAACCCTCGAAGCACGCTCGAGCACAAGAATGCTTGCTTGAGCGAAGAAATCCAAAACATACAGCTCGCTCACTCGAGCGAAGGAAAGCTCGCTCGAGCCAAGAAATGCAACCTTCAGGTCCAGAACCAGACGCAGACGCAAGCTCGAGCGCAAGACTTCTCGCTCAAGCCACCAGACACAACACTCAACTCTGCTCGAGCGAAGGAACCCTGGCTCGAGCGAAGGAACTAAAACACAGAGCTCGCTCGAGCGAAGACACCAAAATCCAGGCAACAACCATTTGTTTCAAAACACACCCAACCTGTTACACACCTGCCCAATACATCCCAAAACTCAAATACAATGACTTTCAAAGGACGTAAAAGAAACATATACAACAACAGACATCTATGGAACCGAGTCCGGAACACAATAACCAGTGAAGGGAAAACCGGGATTGCTATGAATACAATGCAGTTTGTATGATGCATCGAGCTCGATGCATGCAAAACAGATGAATGATGCACGCATGCAAAGCATAAGGATGCTAATTGAAATATGCCCTAAAACTAACCATCGAAAGCTGGTAAATAAAAGGGAGAAAAACGTGGGGTTGGAAGACATTCACACACTCACGCACACTTATTACAAAATTCGTCCTCTCGATGGAGGGTCCGAATGAAAGCTAAGCTATTCTAAGCTAAGCTACTTAACTAATCTAATAATCTAATTAGACTAATTATTACACAACAAATTGAATAACTAGCTACAACTAATTATTACAAAACTTTAACTAATTAACGAATGAATTAATTAAATTACAAATTCATGCTTAAGCATTAAAGTATGTGAACCAGGCTGCCTCAGCTATGTCTTGAAGAAATTGAAGATGCATGCTCGATTCCCATCCCGAAAAGCTCTCTGAATGCTCTTTAGAGGCTCTGTCTGCAGGGTGTCCTTGAGAACTAGCTGTTGGATCTCACCAAAACAGTGCCGAGGAGTGCACCAGTGGCCTGCCGGCCATGAGCAGCTTCTGCTGACCCCCCTGCCGACCAAGAGTGTACACTGTTGGCCATAAATGAAGATCTTCCGGCCAACAATAAGAGGGTGTCGTCCACTGGTGTGTTCTGACACCAAGCTGCAGCAGAGCACAAAATAGAGAAAATTGAGGGTCTCCCAAGGGTGTGTACGCACTATGCCACTCCATATCACTTCAAAACATCAATGGAATAGGCATCATTGGATCCAAGACCATCAACCATGCATCTCGATGCATGATGGCCAAAGATCCAACATGTGCAAATTCAATAAAAGCATGACAAACAAGACACCAAGACCATCTCCTTATCATGAGAAATCAAAGGCAATGGAGACCAATGGAGATTGGCGTATTTCACCACTTCAAGTATGAAATGAGCTAATCCACCTTGTGTTCAAACACAACACCGGGTTGAACACGATGCAATGCAACACAACACATGTAAACAACATGCTAATCTTGGCATGAAATGCAAGACTCCAACATTTAAACAATGCATGCAAGACGTGTCTAGAGACCTAAGCATTGAAACAAGTGAAAGAGACAACACTAGAATCATGTCATGCAGTGCTCAATGGATTAAACCAGCCCCAAATAGAGTTCATGCATGCCAAGACAATGGCTGAGATGCTCTGAAATGGTAGCATTAAAAGCAAGAAAATGCATGCTCATACATTGGCCCATGAACGAGACATAAGGCTCAACTCTTAAAAGCACTTAAAGAGTGAAAGAAGTTAGAATATGACACATGTGTATTCTCTGAAATTACATGCTAAATGATGCCATATCATGCAAATAGCTCAAAGGAAGCATGTCAAGAGGCTTGAAACACAAAGCTAGTCAAGGGCTTTACACTACAATCATAATAAGTAATGCTCAAATGGCCTCAACCATTCAAGATAGACCTAAGGCAGGTCAAAATAGTAGCAAAAACATGCTAGACTCGCAGCATAGATGGCAAGAAAGATATGCTCATGTATTAGCTCACAAACAAGGCATAAAGCCACAACTCTTAAACACAATTGAAGAGTGATAAACATGAGAGTATGGGAAAGATATAAGCTCTGAAATACCATGCCAAATGATGCCAAGGCATGCAAACATCACAAGTATATCATGGTAGTGGCCTCAAAACTCAAGACTAGTGAAGCCATTTACACTATAGCCCTACAAGGCAAGCCATACATGACCAAGACCACTTGGAACAGAGTTTAAGCAAGCTAAATTAGTGGCAAAAATGTGCTGGAGTAAAGCGAACACATGCTAGAATGATAGGCCAATTCATTAAGCATGTTAAGCTAGTGAACCAAAATTGCACTACAAGTGCAAGGAGCATGCAAGAGGCAACCAAACCAACCTAAATTAGAGTTATTACATGTCAAATAATGGCCAAAAACATGCTGAAATGGAACCAATACATGCTAGAAAGACATGCTACATTGCAAGGCTACAAGTAGGATTACACTACAAGTACCAAAACTAAGCATGAGGTGACTTCACCAACAAAAATCAGAGTTGTAACATGGCAAATAAACACCAAAAATGGGCTGAGATTAAGCCAACACATGCTAGAATAACAAGCTAACTCGTTAGGCATGCAAGGCTAGCAAAGAGGATTTACACTACAAGTGTAAGGAGCATACAACAAGTGATCAAACCAACTAAAAAAAGTTATAAAATGTTAAAAAAGTCACAAAAACATGCTCAAACTAAGCCTCAAGAAGGGAGAAATACATGCTCATTTTGTCATGACCCAAACCCGCCCCTAAGGGTTAAGGACATAACCGGCCAGTAATCGTGAGATTACCTACGGCCTCCATACAAATAAGACATAACTCATCAGAGTAAAGGGGCCAAACGGAAGTAAAAATTAAAAACTTTGTCCATAGAGCTGTGTTTATATGCACCCCAAAACAAACCAAACCCATATACGTTAATAACCCACATCATAAGTGCAGTAACATAAACTTCTTTACAGACAGGATCATCTAGACTGAGTCAACCCATAGCAACTATATACAATATACACAAGATCCTTGCCAACACGACAGAATACAAACACGTAGCAAAAAGGGCAAGGTTTGGTCTCGTGCGTGAGACCCAAGGCTGACTCTCCCCAAAACTCCTGCTGTTCCCTGCTGACTTCACTGGGTCTGGGGTTGGTCCTCACTTGGCTCACCTACAATCACATGAATGAGCGTGAGCGAATGCCCAGTGAATAATATCAAATAAACGAGTACGTATGCAATTATTGGAACAGTTTAACAAACGGCCTTCGGCCCAATCATTCATGTCAATCGGCCTTCGGCCCAATTATTTATTTCCATCGGCCTTTGGCCCAATTATTCATTTCCATCGGCCTTTGGCCCAATTATTCAATTCCATCGGCCTTTGGCCCAATTATTCAATTCCATCGGCCTTTGGCCCAATTATTCATTGAATTGCAAAACTTACACAGAAGTATCAATTAAACAATGACATACTATAAATACCTTGTCAAGATATTACTCACAGTGATCGGTTGATTGGTTCGCCCTGGAACTCGACCCTACACATGCCATGAACATAAAAGGGTCATTAACAATTCAATCCGTTCAAAATTCACATTTCCCTCTTTAGGCTTCATTCTTATCTCTATAAATCATTCACAATGTTTAGCATATGCCTAAGAGTGTTTGCAAGTGAAAGAGAACGGAAAACGAAACACAAAAAGGGCAAAAACAGAATTTCAGAAAATAGGGTCCCCGCTCGAGCGTAGACTTCCCCGCTCGAGCGGACCCTTAGGTCTGCAGAAGTACTGGTTGCCTCCAATCCCCGCTCGAGCGTGCATTCTTCCGCTCGAGCAGACTTCATGACACATGGCTCCCCGCTCGAGCGTCAACTTCCCCGCTCGAGCGGGCATCATGTCTGCAGCAAATATGCTGGGAGCTCGATTTCTCTGCTCGAGCAGCCATTACCCCTCGCGCGAGCGGGCACCAGAATTCTGGGTTTCCCAGATTTTGTTCTTGAGTTCAATTTCGATGTTTCACCCCTATTTCTTGCATATTTTGGCTCCAATCTCTCATATACATATGCTAACATGCCATAGACCCCAAATTACAACATTAGGAAGCTCAATTTCTTGATTTGTCTACATGCATGTCCCAAAATGTGTCAACTCATCACCAACATGCTCAAATTCAAACATGCAAAGCTTACTCTTTCATGATCTACTCTTGCATGCAAGAAATACATATCATTCACAACTTATTTGGTGAAGAGATGGTCATACACATGGATTTCAAACAAGATTCAACATAGATTGCACACATTAAGCTTAAACATGGAGGATCATGGCAATTTCATGCATGCATGCCTTAATTGACCTTAGATTCAACATGTTTGACTCAAACCTCTTACATACATACTAATTCATGCTCTTGACCATCCATTAGACTTCAATTCACAAGATGATAGCTAAAGAAATGCATGAATCACTCACCAAAAGGCTTTAATCTTCCAACCTATAGTCAATTCTTGAGTTGATCTTCAAATTATCAAGCTTTGAGGCCAAAATCCCAATTTCCCTCACTCCCCCTCTCTCTAGCCGACCCTCTCTTCTCCCTTTGAGTTTTTGATCAGCCAAATGAAGTGAATAAGAGAGAATAGGGAGTGTAGAGGCTTATAACAAAACCCCACTAAGGCCAATATTAAAATAATAAAGTAGTTGGGCTCTGATTCATCAATTTAATCAGTTTAAATTGACCAGAATCAATTTCCAATTAAATTTCACCGTAGGCTCTAAAAATTATGCCAATTGCAATGGCGTAATCAATTTCGGGTTCTGTAGCCGATAAGGCCTTCAATTTAATTCCCGAAGGGGACTATTCAAACAGATATTCCTACGGCGAACAGATATGAATTCAAAATCACATATTATCACATAATGGCACACAAAATCATGCTAAACACATAACCATAAACAAATTAAGGACCAGTTTAGCACAATACAGAACAGGGGTATCACACATTTGATGGGCCATCAAGACAAACAAACAAGACAAGAGGAGAGGGGACCACCCCCTCCTATTTTGAGCCTCAAAGTAGGGTTTTTATCACTGAAAATTCTCTGGACTTTAGTGGTCAAAAGGCCACGAAAAGTTATTTTGAAAGGCCTTGAAAGATGGCTCAAAAGCTATACAAGCTAATGAACAAAAGGGAGAGACAACCCCCTAACACAAAATAGGCCTAAACCATCATTTTTAGGACTGAAAAACAGAGTTTTCTTCAGTTCAAAACCAAGCCAAAAACAGTTTGCAAAGGTGGTAAAATAAGCATGCAAAACAAAGCTTTAGAAGGACAAGTGCTTACCCTTGAAGCCAAACAGCAAAACAGCAAGATTTCTAAGTTAAAACCAAGCTTTAGCAGCCCAAAACAAGTTCCAAGGGACCCCATCCCAATGGTGATCAAGTCTTCGTAAGGGTTGATAGGTTGAAGATGGATGTATGCAAGCCTTCAAGCACAAAATCCTTAGAGAGAGTGAAATCTAGAGAGAGTTTCTAGAGAGAGAGGCTTCCAAATCTTTTGCCAAATTGTTCTCAAATGTTCTAACCCTTTGAACATGAGATATAAGGCTTCATTATATAGCAAAAATGGAGTATTTGGTCGAAAATATCTCAAAAGAGACAGCTGGAGCAAAATATCTGTCCAAAACTGATCTTTTCATCAATGGCCGGCACCTTTTCCATTGTTGGCCGGCAGCACACTATTATTGGCCAGCAGGGGTCACTCTTGGACGGCATTGGCCATTCATGGCCGGCACACCCCCAATAGAGGCTGGCATCAAAAATCAGTCCTAGTCCCCGACTTGAAGCAAGCCTAACTCCTTCATCAGGATGCCTTTTCAGGTCATTCTTGTGTGAAAATTGAAGCCTCGGAAGTAACCTTTCCAATGGTGGTAGCCTCAAATCAAAATTTTAACTATGCTAAGAGATATCCCTCTTTTCGTGAAGAATGCTCAGTTTCAATCCAACCGGATTGATGCCGAACTTCTCCCAAACTAGTTTTCTTCTCTCCTCTCCTCTTTTCTTCAACTTCAAACCCCTAAACAAGGTGTTTTGAAAGATTTTTCAAAGATTTCATGTCTCTTTCACTCATTTCCACTTTGTCCTTGCTCGGTTTACCGAAAAGCGCAACATTTAATGAAATGTGAGCCTCGGAACATCGTAGGAACTTTATTTCAAAAATATTTTGAAAGAGAGGGTTTTAAGGTCTAAAAACCATTCAAAATAGTTTTGGTCCAAAATGGGATGTAAGGTTGGGATTTGACTCTCCTCTTGCCAAAGAAATCAAGCCTTTGCACTGCACAACTTTCACCACCAAGTAAACCATAGTGCCAAGTCTTAAGGGTGGTCAAAAATGGGTTGTCTACACCAACTAAGATTAAAGTATAAATTAACTTTAAAAGACTTAAGGTGGTCCCCAACATTCACATAATTAAATATGAACCAAAATGATTAAGTATAGGCTAATGAAATAAAACCCAAAAATTGAATTTATATCTCATTTATTACTCAAGACCCAAGAATCACTATAACTGAAACTAAAAAAAAAAATGTAATTTTGCCAAGCGGGCCTTATGAAGTCGAAATCATGAAGTAATTTAATTTATTTTCACCAATTTAAATAAAATGGTTCACGACACCACAACAATAATAATAAGGGCAAAAATTCAATTTGATTCAACTCGTTACAACAAGGCTACTATTAGTATTGCACACAATCCTGTTCAACATGACCGGACTAAGCATATTGAGATTGACAGACATTTCATTAAGCAGAAGTTGAATAAGGGTGTGATATGTATGCCTTTTGTTAAGTCTGAAGATCAACCGGCGGATGTTTTTACTAAGGGTCTTAGCAGTAAAGTCTTTCACCCTATTTGTTGCACATTGGGCATGAGAGACATCTTTGCACCAACTTGAGGGGAAGTGTTAAGTGTTAGGGGTAGTTCGGTCTTTATGTATTATTGTTATTAGTATGAATAGTTATGTGTAAGGGGGAAACCCTATGTTTTTTTAATCAAGGAAAACAACAGCTTTCTCTCTGGTTCTACTTCTAAAACTTCCTCTTCTTCTCATCATCATCTACGCATTCAACACTTATCTTTAATATGTAGTTCACTTGTTGAATTTTTCCTTTACGAATCTGACATAACTTTAAAATCTAAAAACAACCCAAATATCTATAAACATGCATATAGAACAAGTCAGTTCAATTTCAGATATGTCTAGAATAAAACTACCCAAAAATGATTCTCACATTTTGGAACTGAAAACTCGACCAAGAACCAAATTAGTTTTTTAATTTTTTTTTCTTTCAGATTTTTGTAGCCCAAGTTGAGAGATACTGAGAATCTTTACATCAAGTTCAAATTTACACTCTTAAAATTTTTTATAAATTTAGCATAGAAAATCTCAGTGCTCTTTCTACGAATTTTCTTCAGGAAAAAAGAAAAAAAAAAAAAGGTTCATACCCCTGTTTTGTGGTCTAGAAAACAAAGAAAATAATTTGTGAAACAAACCTTGAAGCTTTGTCCAAAGACAACAGAGAACTCAAAGGTTGAGAAGGATTCTGAGACAGAGAAAACCTACTACCAACTTTCGATCGACCTTTCCCTTCTACCAGGAAAAAAAAAAGAGACATTTTTGCTTACAAACTTTTAACATTAAGGAAAAACTGAAAAACTAATGTGAACTGATTATAAAGGATCAAGAACTCAAATTAGTGAAACTACAAAAAAAATGAATTACAATAATTTTTTCCATCAGTTGCAGTCAAAGTAAACAAATTAAATAAAAAAAAATGTGAATGGTAATAGGAGAATTAGGTGCAGGGAGGTGATAGAAAAGGGCTATTTTGCTCCAAGGAAGCTTCTGTTTTGTTGATTCAAAAGTGACACCAACATCAGAACTGAGATCATGTTTTCACCTCACATAATTTTATTTTATTTTTTTAATTTCACCTCACATAATTCAACTTCCATGGAGTTTATGAATATCTTAGCACCCATATTCCTAAATAAAATACATATATAAATTATTAGAAGCCATTGCAAGCAAATTGTTGTCGGTAATTTGTTTGCCGTGCACTCACATAATGAGTGTCTCCTATCTAGTTGTACAAATATGGTTACGTTTTTCCTTTTATCAAATCATGAAACATCTGAAAGTACTTACAGAGAGAAATAGATTTATTTTTCAAAATTTAGAATCTAACAATTCATTTTTGAAATTTTTCAATATTGGTATCATAAATTAAGGGGGAATTGCAAATTATGGAAAGTTGGTGTGCGAGGGAAAAATCCTCGCATTGTGGAGAAAGTACGATGACACCTCTTAAGCTTGAAATCTCTGCAGGAACCCAAACACCATTAGTGTCGCTGCCCTCTCGGTGTTGTCAGCTGTAGAGCACTCTGACACTACCTACAGAAATTGTGACAAGAGATAACCAGGGGTATATGTCTAAAGGTGCTCTATTCATACCTCTGTTTGTTGAACCAACCCTCTCTCTCTATATATATATAGGGTCAAGTAACCCATCTTCTCAGAGATATCAATTATGTTGTACTGCTTGGTTATGTGGTGGAAGTGGGTTGGTGGTGACTTTCGGCTTCTCTGGAGGCACAATCACCCTATTGTCAATAAGATCCTCGATCTCATGACACAGTCTATAGCACTGGTCGGTGTCATGACCATGCTGTTGGTGAAAGGAGCAGTATTTAGCTAGGTTATGGGAGGGAGGAAGTTTGTCCGGTAATGGCCGCGGCTCTAGGGGCTTCAAGTGCCCTTTCTTAATCAAAACCCCTAGAGCTTTGGACAGAGACATGTATAGTGTAGTAAAGGTTCTCTGGCCTCAGGGTGGATATCTAGCTATTTGTGAGCTAGTTCCGGACACACTGGTAAAGGGTGTAGTTGTAAGTGTTTTTGGAGTGGTGGTGGTGGCGACCATGCCCACATCTGAAGTTCTGGAAGTTGCAGCACTACTTGTGCCTGCATTTGAACTGCGGGTAAATGCCCTATTGGGCTACTCCCTCTCATGGTCAATCAGACCCTGCTTCATGGCGTCCTCAATCTGTACCCCAATCTCGTGTAAATCCGCAAATGTGGGAAGGGGTAGGACGATCATCTTTTGTATCAGCTTAGGTTGGATGTTGCGCACAACCATTCGTATCTGATCCTTGTCGACCGCCCTGATGGTCATCATAGAAGCTTTGGCCCTCTAACGGGATACAAAATCGGAGAAGCCCTCTTTCAGCTCCTGTCTAGTTGTCTCGAGATCACGAGTTGCGATCTCGATTTGGGTGTTGTAGGAGTATTGAGCTATAAAGGCCTCAGCCATCTCCTCCCAACTTTTCTTAACAGAGTCCTCCAACTTTGCGTACCAAATAGCCGCAACACCCGATAGGGTCCGGCCAAAGAGGGAAATCTTTTGCAGTCTGGAGAGGCCCATTGGCCTTAGGATAGCTGAGAACAACCACAGGTGCACCATGGGATCCCCAGAACCGTCAAAATGATCTATATGCGGCATCTTGAACTGGTCCGGCAAAGTCACCGCCGAATCGGTGTATCCATCCTCTATGTCTGGAATGGAATTAATGCCTTGAGCCTTTTTGAACAGCTTTTCTAACTTGCTCACTTTCAGCGCTGTTGGATCCACCTCAAATTCAAACGGTGTATCCACTAGATTAGTCGGCGCTTTGGACAGCTAAGGTCGGATTAGAGGTGGAATTGGCCCCGTTGGGATGTCCGTATTTTCCTGGATGTTTGCAGTCTCCTGGAGTGTTGGAACTCTGGGTGGGGGTGGGGGTGGATGCGAAGCAGATGCTCCGGCTTGTTGGGGTGGCTGCTGTTGCTGAAGTCTGGCAATCAGCTCTGTCTGTTGAGCCACAACCTCTGTCTAACGCGCAACAAACTTTGCCTGGCAGGCAGCATCCCGCTACATGGCTTGCATAGTCTCTTGGAGCTGATGCATCATGTCCTCCATACTTGCCATAAGGTGCTGATCTAACTGAACAACAGGTGTATCTCTTTCTGCGGCAGAAATGGAAACCTCAGCCCGACTACTCACTGGTGGGGTGGATAAGGACCACTGATCTGGTAACCGCTGTACTGATGAACTGCGCCTAACTGACCTCCGTCTAGTAACCGAGGGTAATGAAAGGAACACTAGTTGTCTGTCTATCAGGTCCTCAGATCGATGAAGTCTTCGACCTCTAATCCAAAGTGCTTGGGGAATATCTTCTTGGCCGGAAGCAATTATGCTAAACTACCTTGCAAAAAGATAAATAAAGCATAATCAGGAAACAATAAGCAGAAAAACGGACAGCTTAACAACTTAAATTAAGACAACACACAGTTGACAATCACAAGCTAAAAGAACTGTTCTCAAACACTGATCACTGTTCCCAAATCACTGCCTCAAATCTGATACCCTCTGGTGAAACTGATTCCCCAAATACTGATGCCCACAGGCCTGATACCCAGACTTGCAAATTGATACGTGCATTCCCTATAGAGACGCACTCTAAAAGCACATAGCAAACAAGTGAGAGCCAAAACACCTCTATGGAGGGGTAGGGGTTGCCTGTCCTATCTTGTCAGGAACTAGGGTTTCACTACGCATACAACGGTTTCAAACAACCTACAATCGGGTAAGCAACCTGTCCTAGTTTGGAATGGTCACTATGGATTCCGATATGCACTAGGTCAAATGGTCAAAAAGGGTGCCTCGGTGAAAACTGAGGTTTGTGTTCCCGTCGTGGCAAAGCCCGCAACCGGTCAGCCTTATGGCACGCTTTTCCAAGTAAGCCTCTAGCAAACCGTTCAGGAATAGCAGACGGCAAACACGGCGTCCTAGCTGCACTAATGCAAATACAATGCAAAGAAACACATAAGTGTAAACAAAACAACATATCATGATGTTCGAGTCAAGTTCTCTAAGTCCCTAGTGGAGTCGCCAGAAATTGTAGACCGCCTGAACTCGCTCTGTGTGCCCCCCTTTCGGAGAGGGCGCGAATTGTAGTTCTAGCTACTACAGCTCGGACTCATGTCATGGTTCTGAATCTAATCCCACAAAGTGCAATGTAAGACTGATAAATCACCAAAGAGTCCAAATCCGACAATTGGTTTTGAAAAATCAATTTTGAATGAAAAAAAGCGTCAAACATGGACTACTTTGCCAGATTTCAGAGTCGCCACCTAAATATTTTGTTTTGGGAAATTTAGGAAACCCTGACTCGTGCCTAAGGCCATGTGTCCGTCATCACCAAAGTTACCTCGGCTCAAGAACTTGGATACGAGAGGGGAAGGTCCTAAAATGAGCACTCCTACTCGCCCGATCAAAGGATTGGCCTCTACTAACATGATATGTTGTTTTTGAAAACACATGTGTTCTTATTCCGATTCATTAGCTAGCTTACTATGTGATACGCACAACATACAATTATAGACTAAATCACTCAATTTGGAACAAAACATCTCATGTTTATTTTTCGAAAATGGTTTGAAGTTGCTACTCACAAGTAGGCTAAGACGCGAATTTTGCCACCCTCAAGTGGGCTTAGAAAACAACATGATTTGCCACTTCAAGCAATGAAGCCTTCATCCATAGGCATTCATGCAGTTAAACACTTAAGCAGTTAGCCTCATGGCAAGCATGCTAATCATGGCAATCACTTACACACATACAAGGATGCTAAAGCGTAAACACTCATAGTGTACTCCAAGCCAAAACAAAAGCTAGTTAGTAATCATGCATGATCCTAGCTATGTCAAGAATGCCTAATGCAACACATGCAAAATGCAACTAAGATAGGATCGACTATTCTAAGATGTCATGTCAATGCAACTTGATAACATGTATTCAAATTGGTATTGAAACACAATGCAGTTTGTATGATGCGCCGAGCCCGGTGCATGCAAGACAGATGAATGATGCACGCATGCAAACATAAGGATGCTAATCGAGACATGCCCTAAAACTAACCATCAAAAGCTGGTAAGTAAAAGGGAGAAGGAAATGGGGTTGGAAGACATACATCACACACACGCATACTTATTACAAAATTTGCCCTCTCGACGGAGGGTCCGAATAATATGAAAGCTAACTAGCTAATCCAAGCTAATTAAACTAATTATTACAAAACAAAGCTAATTAACTAACAAGTTAACTAATTAGTTATTACAACACAAATTGATTAGTTAAGCGTGTTAACTACTTAAGTACAGAACCAAATAGCTAACTAGCTAAGCAAAGTAATAAAACAGAAGCCTCGAGGCGAGAAGTACATGTGTGCTCGATCGCCTCGTTCGGAAATCCATCACTATGCCCCAACTTGCCTCTGTTTGCATTTGATTTCAGATCACTGCACAATCCTCCAGATAGTTTCTACTCCAACATGGGAACCTCCAAGGAGGCTGCCGACCACTTAATGGTGTTGTAGACCACCTGTAGACCACTTACACATGCTGCAGACCAGAAAAAGTGGTCGGCCAGCCACTTTTATTGGTCTGCCGACTAGAAAATGCCACCAAGCTCCATTTTGCTGCAACAGAAAACAAGAAGGGGCATAGTAGTGTATTTGCAAGGTATGTGTGCACAACCACTCTCCCTATCATTTCTTAAGCTCAAGGGAGTGCGGTTCTCGACTCTCGGGCCACCAACCAAGCATCGTGATGCACGATGGCCGAGAGGCCAAGTTTGCACAATTCAATGTCAATGAATGCACAAATAACAAATAAGAGCCTTAAACTCTATCATGCTTGATCAAGAGGGTCAGCGACTGAGAAATGAGGCACATTTCATCACTTCAAGCATGAAACGTCCCTCGTTTCTCATGTTTGGATTAACAACCTCTTCAAACACAATGCAATGCATGCACATGCAAACAACATGCAAACACAACGCAATGCAACAACATGCAAACAAAATGCAATGCAAACAACATGTTGTTCTACCAATGCGAGAATGGCATACACAATATTCTAGCATGCAAACAATGCATGCATGTCAAGTTTAGAAGCTTAAGGCATCAAAGCTAGGAAAGAGCATCTCACAAGAGGCATGCAAAACAATGCTCAATGGACTTAAACTGAATATGGACAGACCTAAATCATGCCAAAACAGTGGCCAGAATGCTATGAAATGATGGCATGAAAGGCAAGATGGTGATGCTCATGCAATGGCTTATCAACTAAGCATAAGAGTACAACCCTCAAACATGATTAAGAAGTGACAAGCATGGAAGTGTGACAACACTATATGCACTGAAATCGTGTATGAAATGATACAAAATCACTCAAACAACACAAGTATAGCATGCAAGAGGGCCTAAGGCACAAGGCTACCAAAAGGGACTACACAAGAGGCATGCAATACATGGCACAAATGATTGAACCAACCATAGACAGAGCTCAATTAGGTCAAAAAAAAGACCAAAATATGCTGAGATGGGAGCTCAAAAGTCTAGGCATGCATGCATACATAATGGCTCACAAACAAGGCAATAATGCATAACCCTTAAAGGCACTCAAAGAGTGAAAGAAGTGAGAACATGGCAATGCTATATGCTCTGAAATAACATGTTAAATGATGCCAAACCATGCACACGTCACAAATAAAGCATGCTAGAGGCATGAACACATAAGGCTAGCCAAGCCCATTGTACTATAGCTATGCAATACATGAACCATATGGCCAAGACAACCCAAAACAATCCTAGAGCATGTCAAAATGATGCTAAAACATGTATGGAGTAGAGCTAACACATGCTAGCATGAAGAGCATGAAGCATGGAGTATGCAAGGCCAATAAGGAGGATTACACTACACCTACCAAAACCAGGCATGAGATGACTTCACCAACAAAAAAATCAGAGTTGTGTCATGGCAAAACAACACTAAAAACACACTGATATGGTAGCCCAAAAGCTTAGGCAAGATGGCATACAAATTGGCTCATACTTAAGGCATAAAGCACCAATCCTCCAAAGCATTGAAAGAGTGAAAGATGTGAGGACATGGCAGTGGAACATGCTCTGAAATCATATAACAAATGATGCCAAATCATGCAAATAGCCCAAGCAATGCATGCTAGTGACTTGGGAATTCAAAGCTAGTGAACTAGAATGCACTATGGCTATACAAAGCAAGGCATGCATGACCGAAACAACATAAAACAAAGCTTAAGCAAGGTAAATCATGAGTAGAAGCTTGCTGGAGTTGAGCCAAAATCATGCCAAAATGATGGTCCAAAGCATGATGCGTATTAGGCTAGTTTGTGGAATTGCACTACAAGTGCAAGGAGCATACAAGAGGTAATCAAATAAACCCTATACAGAGCTATAACATGCTAAAATAATGCCTAAGACATGCTAAGATGGAGCCAAAACAAGCTAGAAAGACATGCTACTTTGATGAGCCACAAATAGGATTACACTACACATACAAGAAGCATGCAAGGGTGGCCTAAACTAAGCCAAAATAGAGATACGCCATACTGAAATAAGGCCAAAAATAGGTTGAGAACACGCCAAAACAAGCTTAACAAACATGCTATTTTGATGAGCCATCAACACAAGCACATAAGAGAAGAGGTGAGGGGACAACCCCCACCCATTTGAGGCCTCAAAACACACTTTCCACCACTAAAATTCCTCTGGAATTTAGTGGTGAAGAGGCCAAACAAAGGTGATCACAAAGGCCTGAAGTGATGGCCCAAAATAAAGCCAAACAAGACACCAAAGGGAGTAGACTACCCCCAACACCAAAGAGACCTTAAACAAACATTTCAAGCACTTCAAATTAGAACTTTTTGTAGTTGAAAGTTAAGCCTAAAACATCATAAAAATAAGGCCAAAAGCTTAATCAAAAACAAAGGTTTAAGGGGTTAGAAACTCACCCTTGAAGAACAACTTCAAAGCAGCAACTCCAGCAACCTTTTTTGACCAAAAGCAATCCAAAAACTCCAAAACCAACTTCAAGGTGCCTCAGCTCCAAGAGTATGGTGTTTGAGTAGGTGTTTGTGTGCAAAAATGTGAAGAAACTACACTTTTAAGCACAAATATGGAAAGAAATGAAGAAATATAGAGATAGAGATATATGTATAGCTCTATGCCAATTTTCTGAACCTAAAGCAAGAGGGATGAGGCTCCCTTTTATAGAAAATCAAGCATTAAGCTTGTCGAACAAGCTAAGAGCTTGAATCAATCCCTTCATTTATGGAGGATGCTTTCTGTGCCCAACAACTGGCACAGCTAGCATGGAAAGTATCTGCAGAAACAGCAGAAAGGCTGCTAACCAGTTGAAGTGGTCGGCCGACCACTCCCATTAGTCGACCGACCAGAAAAAGTGGTCTGCAAGGAGACCAACTAGTCGGCAAGGGGGAGAGGTGGTCTGCACAAAGAAAGCAAGGTGGTGGCATGGCTGCCGACCACTTTTGGTGGTCCACAGACCACCAAGACCAGCTGGCTGACCAGAAAACTAGCTGGCAGGGAAGAAAAGTGGTCTTCAGGGAGAGAAACTGGTCTACACCCCTTATTCCACCCTCCAAGCAAGGAAAACAAAGTTTGGTTCAAAACCAAACCAAGAGGGAAGCAAGACAAAAGTTTGCAGGACAAGGCACACAGCCGGGAGCCCCGAAAACTAGTCTACAGGTACAAAACGTGGTCTACGAGAGGAAAAGATGGTCTACGGCCACAAAAAGTGGTCTACAGACCTCTGTGTCCTTCTAGAC
Organism: Camellia japonica; assembly: GCA_030407325.1. Lineage (NCBI taxonomy): Eukaryota > Viridiplantae > Streptophyta > Magnoliopsida > Ericales > Theaceae > Camellia > Camellia japonica. Next base: position 155,772,536 of record JAPPVO010000029.1, read on the forward strand.
CAAGGCAACAAGGCATGGTCCAAAAACCAAGCCAAGAGGAGAACGTTAAGAGGTCCCAAGACAAGGCGCTTGGCCGAAAGCTCCGGAAATCAAAAACTAGCCTACAAGAGGAAAAAGTAGTCTACGACTAGAAAAAGCGGTCTACGGACATCTCTCTCCCTCCAAGCAAGGTCAACAAGGCATGGTCCACAAACCAAGCTAAAACACAAAGAGTTCAGAGGTCCGGAGGTAGGGCACTCAGCCGAAAACTCTAGAAACTCGAAACGAGCCAAAACATGTGCGATCATCAAGCTTTCAATCAATGATGTCTGAGTCTTAAGGTCGGTCAAAAATGGGGTGTCTACAATTAGCATATAAAAACCAAATGTATAAATAGTGGTTGCATTTTTTTTTACAATCATTTCATTTAATAAATGTAAATATTGTTTATTTAGTTAGTTCAAGTTTTGCTGAAAAATAATTTTGTAAACATTTAAAATAAATTTAAAAAATGTATCAATGATGCAGAATTCAAATTCAAAAATGCCATGACAAAAGGGTGCCAATGATGAACCCCCAAGTGATGATATTGGTTGGAAATTTTGAACTCAAGTTGAAGGCACTAGGCATCATATTATTTGCAAATTTTGTGGACATCACATTAAAGGTGGGATTACGCATATCAAACAACATTTAGCACATCAAACGGGGGAAGTGCATTCTTGTCCTAATGTTAGTAGAGACGTGATGTAAGAAATGATGAAACATTTACAAAATAAGAAAATGAGTAAAGCAGACAAACAAAAGAGACAAGCTGAATTGGAAGCACATATTAGGGGAGATGATCTGTCTGATGAAGATAAAGGGGGAGATTTTGTAGATCTTCGAGATGATGACTCTGACTCTGCTCCATAGATGACCAGGGCTAGACAAGCAAGTATTCATTCACAAAAACAATGGGAGGAAAGGCAACAATTTAGACGAGGTGTTGCAGGTCATGGATCACAATACGATGCAGGTGGTAGTTCTGGTGCAGGGGGTAGTGATCAAAGAATGCCAAAAGGGTCAGGTATTGCTAATGTTTTTCGTCGATCACAATCCGTGAGTGCAACTGTGGGAGTGGACATAATTGGATTAAGCCCAATGCTCCTGAAGCAAGGTTGAGGGCAATGGATGTAGAACTCCAAAAGAGCAAGAGTACAAAGCAGCGAAAAATCTCTACAATGAATTTACAGAAGTTAAGAGAGAGATTGGGACGGGCAGTGTCCAAGTTTATACTCTATAATCATATTCCATTCAATGTAGTTTATTCAGAGTATACACAACCCATGCTTAATGTTGCTGCTGAAGTAGGGCCAGGAGTAAAGGTTCCTAGTGCTTATGAAGTTTCTGAAGTATATTTGGGTATGGAGCATGATGAAATGTGTAACGCCCTCAAAAATAAACCCATAACATATACTATTAACATGCAACGTTATAAGAAAACAAAACATTATTTCATTCATCAGAGTAACCTTATTAAAAGACATTACATGTAATAACGAAAGTAAATGCCCCACGGGCTTACATCTTTCCAAGCCGACACTTGGACACAAAAGTATGAGTACTAACTCATTTACACATTAAGCCCTAGGCTTGAGTTTACATGTAACATCCAAAATAAAACAAAATAAACAACTAATCTAAACAGAGTCTTCAACTCCAAATCCATCCAAGCTAAGTCCTTGGAGGTAGCACATCACCTGAACCTGAAAATGATGTTCCCATATAGGGTGAGCCACAGCCCAGTAGAAATATACTAAACCAAATATAAGCATTGAATAAAGCAATAGCATTCGATAGATGGTTAACCAAGATAACCAATTACACCATCATACGGTCTCATGACACCAATGTCTAAGACACGTTTCACTTTCCATTATTTACTCAACTTTCTGTTTATACAAATATGGCTCAGAACCTGGCCAAATAACTCAACTGAGATTACATCTCTTATTAACAATATTTCCAACTCAATTGGGATAACAAATCAAGTTAAACATTTCTTATATCATAATGGATACACATGTTGGTGTTGTATCAATCTCAACCAAAATTCACTTCCATACTTCCCAATTGATACACATTTTAGTGATATATCAATAACATGTAAAAACACTTCCATAAATCAATAAGCACACATATTAGTGGTGCTAATGGAGTCCATCCCCTATCTCCTCCCAAACAATAACCGGTTTAGGAGTCCATCCCCTATCTCTTCCCAAACCGTGGAGTACATCTCCTATCTTCTCCCAAACAATATGCATATACAATGTATTAAACACTTGTCATATACAATACTCAATCAATACATGTATTTTCTGTATTAATTCAACAGTCAAAATTAATGACTTAGTCAATGTGATTAGTTTCAGTTTTCCCTAATCCACATGCAATGTCTACAACAATCATGACTATCCTCCACCGATAGTCCAAAACAGTTATTTCTAAACAGGAAATAAATGTATCAACAATTATAATCTCAACATTTCAATAGGCGAGTGATTAAATTGTCCAACTACACCATTTAAGCTTATAATTTCCCAATTTTCCTTAAATTAATTACACAAATTAATTTATTAAACAACTAGGGTTTTTCCAAAAATTACCAAATAACCCCCAACATATCAAACTACCAAAGCTTAGAACAAAACTTATAATATGGAGTAGGAAATCCCTACCTCGAAGCGAAGAACTCGAATGGAGAAGATGACGAAAATCCAAAGTGCTCCAAACCCAAGATTGTTCAGATTAAAAGGAAGCCCTCGACTCCCTCTATCTTTTTAATAAAGAGCCTAGGGTAGAAACACCCTAAAAATAGATGAAACCTAAGAGAGAAGGTGAGTGGAGGGAGAGAGAAAACGGCCCTAGGGTTCTGAAATCAAAAAGATGATGAAAAAGTGTTTTAAAAACTGCTGCTGCCTATTTAAATAAAACAGGCTCGCTCGAGCGACCAGACAAAAAAATACTCGCTCGAGCGAATGAAAGCTCGCTCGAGCCAACAATACGATGCTTCAGGTCTGCAACCCAGAAGCACGCTCGAGCGACAGAATGCTCGCTCGAGCGAAGAACTCGAAACTCGCTCGAGCGAAGGAAAGCTCGCTCGAGCCAAGAAATACAGCTCTCAGGTCTATACTAGATGCAATCGCTCGCTCGAGCGAAGAAACCCTGGCTCGAGCGAATAACCAAAAACAAACATCTCGCTCGAGCGAAGGGCCAAAATTCTGGGCAGCAACCCTTTGCTCCCAAACACTCCCAACCTGTAACAAACCTGCCCAATACATCCTATAGCTGAAAATAAGGAATTAAAGGATGACAACAACAAATATGTGACAACAGAATCTACGGAACATAAGTCCGGATACAACCACCAAATGGAAAGAGACCGGGGTCGCTATAACATGACAGAATGGATAGGATCTTTCAAGGGAATTTGGGCAGAGAGAGGTGTATTTATCATGTGTGATGGTTGGAGCAGTCTAACTCGGGAACACATCATCAACTTCTTAGTGTACTGCAATAGAGGTACTATATTTCACAAATCAATTGATGCCTCTAATATTATTAGTAGGACTGCTGAATATTATTTTGGGTTGTTAGATAAAGTTGTTGATGAAATTGGAGAACAATACGTTGTTCAAGTGGTAACTGATAATGAACCAGCACTGAAAGCTACCGATAAAATGTTAATGAGAAAAATGAAACATTTATATTGGGCAGCTTGTTCAGCACATTGTATCAATCTCATGCTAAAAGACATAGCCAATACGAAAAGTGTAGCCAAGGTGATTGAAGATGGTAAACCCATCACCAATTTCATTTATAATAGTGGATAGGTGTTGGATTTAATGAGAAAATTCACTGGAGATAGAGAATTGATTTGACTTGCCATCACTCGATTTGCTACAAATTTTATTGCCATTGAGAGTATTGTTAGATATAAACAACAATTGAGAGCTATGTTTAATAGTGATGAGTGGAAGAATTCTAGATGGAGGAAGACAAAGACCGGGCAGCCTTACAATGTGAAAAAAATTGTTTTGGGAAAGGAGTTTTGGCAGAAAGCAACAAAGCTTTGTAAAGTTCATGAGCCGCTAGTCAGAGTATTGAGGTTGGTTGGTGGGAATGAGAAGCCAACAATGGGTTTCATATATGAAGCTATAGATAGAGCAAAGTTGGCAATTAAAAGAGATTGTCGCTACTGCACCGAGTATTGGAAAATTATTGATACTCGATGGTCTTTTCAATTGCATCAAGATTTGCATGTGGCTGGTAAGTGTTACGATTTTAATTATAAAATGTATATTTATTTACAATTATTAATTGTCTTCTTATTTTTGAAGGATATTTTTTAAATCCTCAATTCAAATATGGTGTTACCTCATCCAATGAAATGATAAGAGAAGTGATGGATGGACTTAAAAAAGTAATTACTAGACTGGAGCCTAATATGGATGCTCAAGTGAAAACAACAAATCAAGTACGTACCAATTATTTAAATTTTAACAATAATAATCTACTTTTGCAAATGTTACTTGTAATGATTGTCCAAATTGTAGTTGTTGTTGTTTTGAGATAAACAGGAAACTTTTGGCACTCCTTTAACACAAAGAGCATGGAAACAATCAAATCCAGGTTTTATTTTCGAAATTAGAAATTTACAATATATAAATACTTAAATAATTTTTTTATCATATTTTGACTTATGTCTAATGTAATGTAATTTTGTGTAGCTGAGTGTTGGATTATTCATGGCAGTTGTGCTCCTGAACTTCAAAAAATAGCTGTGAAAGTATTAAGTCAAACCACCACATCATCTCACTGTGAACGTAATTGGAGTACTTTTAGTCTCATCCATATGAAGACGAGAAATAGATTGAAATATAAGAAAATTCAAAGATTAGTCTTCATCACCTACAACATCAGATTAAAATTGAGACACGTTAAAAGAAGCAGCCAAGAGGAGATTGATAGGAGTTTTAATCCTATTAACTTGGATTACATATTTGAAGAAGATGATCCAATATAAGTCCTTGGATAGAAGAAAGGGAAAATCCTTTACTAGATGGTGTGGATAATTCTGAATGGCAAGATTTGGCCTCAAATGATGGTGGTGGTGGCGACGACAGCAATGGTGATGGCAGTGATGGTAACGATGGTGGTGGCACCCACAGATATCAAGCTCGACGCACTTCTCAAAGCTCAACTCCTACTCCAACTCAAAGTGATAATAGTGGTGGTTTAACACCATCTGATAGAGGAGGTGATGATGGTGATGGTGAAGGCACTTCTCATGGTGACGGTGGTGGTGGTGGCGGTGGCGGTGGCAGTGACAATGGTGGCGGTGGCAGTGACAATGGTGGTGATGGCAGTGATGGTACTAGTTTTGGTGCAGGAAGTGAAGATTTTATTGGAGGATTTGGATTATGTGATGTTGGGGAACATTATAATATTGGAGAACCTATTACACCTTTACCCCAACTACCTAGGAGGTTTCATGGTAGTGATACACCTAGGGATGAAAGAAGAATAGGAAGTAGAGAACAACAGCTTGATTCATCTGATAGTGGTCATAGTTATCCATATCACCCTTACCCATCCTATAGCAGTGATAGCCAGAGATATCCTTACCCATCTCAATAAAATTATCCTTGGCCCTCTCAACAACATGGTCCTCTAGGATACGGTTTGCCAAATTATCAACAAGCCCAAGAAGAGTATGTTAATCCTTTTCAGCCAAGGTATCCATTTTCTCTCCCAATGCATGAAAAGAAAGGGATGACATGATAAGCACATTTACTTATATATTTCCTACTGGATGGGATGAAGGCAGTAGCAATCAAGCTCAACAATCTGATTCCCAAGATGCACCACGTCAGTCATTTTGGTGGGGTGAAGACACTACAAGAAAATGCACTTTTGGCGACTAAAGTTTTAGTCGCCAAAAGTAAGGTTTTTAGTCGCCGAAGCCTTTTCCCGCCTAAATATTTTGGTCGCTAGATTAGTCGCGGGAAAACGGTTGGGGAAGGTTTTGGCGACTAAAAAAAATTTAGTCGCCAAAAGTCCTATAAATGGCTACTAATGTTTTAGTAGGGAAAAGTACGAGGCATTGGCAACTAAATATTTTTTAGTAGCCAAAAGTCATAAATTGGCGACCAAATATTTAGTTGCCAAAAGTTTTCAAATAAAATTAATTTTCATTTTCAACGAGTAAAACTTTTAGTCGCCCAAAGTATCATTTATTATTAGCTACTAAATATTTAGTCGCCAAAAAAAATTAATTTTCATATATATTTTTTTTAGCTACTAAACTATTTAGTCACCTAAAGTCTCATATATTTTTTACTACTAAATTTTTAGTCGCCAAAAAATCTTTGGTTTGTTTTTGGCTACTAAATTTTTAGTAGCCAACAAGTTTTATTTTGTTTTTTTGGCTACTAAACATTTAGTCACCAAAAACTTTATTTAGTGTTATTTTTTTATTTTTATTATTATTAATTTCTGCACAACCTGTATTTATTTCGTGCAACCTGCACCCTGTATATAAACAAAACAATACATATGTCTATTTCTATTTCACTTTCAAGCATCCAAAAATTTGGTCTTGTAACATCAAATTCTATACAAACCCAATATAATCCAACCCAAAATAATAATTCCATACAAACAGATAATCATACAAAAATGATGTCCTCCGTATACAAAAAAGAAATATCCACTTTGTGAACTGTAGAAGTGAAACATAATCCACATCTGATTTAGAAATCATTTTACTGTAGACAACAAATACCATAGGCCTGCTAATTTTCATATCACAACTACCAATTTATCATCCCAATGAGTAAATCAACTGAGGAAAAACACTAATAAAAAGCACAAAAGACTTAAAGGCAGAAACCATGTGGAATCTTTAATCAATCTTTTAATGAAGCCGAAGGATGGAGGAAACAGATAAAAGCACATAATAATCTCTTCCCGCTGCAACAAGACCAACCCATTTTTGTTTCTGTCAATAGGTCCTCAAAACACAGCAGAGCACACCCTGCAAAGAATTAAAAGACAAGTAAAAAAAAAATTATATCACTACTACCAAAGTAGCAAATTTTAATTCATTTGATGTAATATTAGATATATATATATATATATATATATATGTTTATGCTAATAGCATAGACACAATGACTAGAGAAGTCTACTTGTAATTAGTGCCATCAGCATTTTCAAACTTTGAAGGCAGCTTTGTGAACCATAGTTTCCTTGTGGATTTGGTGGCAACTCTCTCCACAAGGTCAAGCAACTTCTCCAAGTTCATAGCCAACAAATTCAAAATGTCATTGCTGTCCTTTGCTGTCTGGAAACAGACTATACCCATTGGCCGATCAATCTTTGCTACCAGTGCTTTAGAGACCATCTCTGAAATATGCTTCTCAGCTTCCTAAGAAAGAGAGACAAATATGTAACTCTTCATAAAACACATGGATTCAGATACATGCAACATCACACCAATCAGCAACAAGATATGAAGAATATTGTCATACACAGGTGTGTCAACCAAAAAAAAACCTATTGCAGCAAAGAAACTTGAAGTGCAGTATGCAGTAATCCAATACAGAGGTAAAGGAATTAAAACAAGCACCCTCCAGATAAGATTAATAATAGCTCCCATTATTATTTCCCTTCGCATTGGGGGGGGGGGTGTTGCAAAACTGGCAGCCTGCCCTTAAGGAACAGTATGGAAGAGCTTAATAGTAAGTCATAGTTGTTTGAGATAGTATAACTGTCAATAAAAAGTTATATATCACATGTGATGTTTTATACTATGTATCATCTATACATATAAACAAAAGAATAGAAGGAGCATAAATTCATTGTTCTTAAATGAGGGAATTTAAAATTATTGACCGCAACAAATATCAAATAGGCCTAACAAAAAGCTGAAAATAGGAAATCAAAAGAAGAGAGTGCATTTTAAAGAAAAAAAGAAAAATAAAAAGAGTACACAAATTCCTGTATAGGGCAATAGAAACTCAATAGAATCAAAGACATTAGCAGGGTAACTAATTTCCATAGATAGAAATAGTATTTTGCAAAATGTAGCTTCAATATGCACACGCTAAAACATAACACTTGCACAAGATTAATAGATGTCCAAAGGCTATGAGCATGGAGAGTTTGAGAAGAGTATCGAAGTACCAGTTATTTCACCGATCCCTAAAACATCATGGTGGTAGATATTACATTTTGGTAATGATTAGTTTATTGGTGCTATCTCCAAGGTGAAATTCTCTATCCTAATCACTGGCAAAAGGAAAGGGTTTTTTTTCTCAAGTTCAAGGGATTTTAAGTAGCTATGCCCACTTCTCTTATTCTAGTCATGAAGGTGTTACCAGCTGTGAGGTGTGTTGAAGACAGAGGTACACTGAGGAGATTCATGGTGGGGGATAGAGGAGAGTTAGTATTAGTTTCTCACCTGCCTTTCTGTCATGTTATTTTTTGTGGAGTAGAAGAATGGCATCTTAGATTTCTCACTAGTGCTGATGTGTTTTCTTGAAGTTGTTTGACCTATGAATAACATAGGCAAGGTGAATTGATCCCAATGGGATGATTATAAAAAGAAGAACCTGATTAGCACGGTACCAAAAGTTTAAGCCATGGCAGAGAACTTGGGCTGTGGGCATGGGAACAATACCATTGTCCTGCATTTGTCATTAGGCTCCTCCTTTAAGGCTAAAATTGTCTAAAATTCTGTTCCATACAGTTAAGAGACTAAGAGGAGGGTAGCAGTGTAAAGAGGTAGTGTTTATCTATGGAAACAAGCTCTTATTAAAATCACAATGCCAGCCTTCCAACATATTTCATTTTTTTATTTACCAATACAAACTTGGTAGTCAGAACAACCTACACAAGATTTGGAGACACTTCTTGTGCAGTGAAATGGGTTTGAGTATCATTTGCATCTCATCTAATCAGTTGTTGTAGGCCCCTACTATTACTCGATTTGCTTCAGAATTAGGAATAGGAGTTGGTTGTTTCCTTTTTGAATTTGCACAGAATTTTTCACAGAAATGAGATGGAACACAACTCGTGATGGAAAACAACTAAGAAAGGTGTTTTCAAAGTCCAAATCATTCTATAAAGAACTTTGCAGGAGGGGAGTTACTTTCTATTTTTAAGAGAGGAGTTTGGTTTACAAAAGCTCCTTAGATGAAACATATTATGTTTAGACTGCCGCTGTATTGCAATCTTTCCTTTCTTACAATTGACAACCTGGAGAAGTGTGAGAATTTCTTTATTAGATAGTAAAAAAAAAAAAAGAAAGCATTTTCTTTTCTTTTTATCTCTAAGGAAGCGCAAGTTAAGTTTCTTTGCCGGTTTCCACTTAGCTGGCTCTTCTTTAACAGAGGGAATCTCATATATTGCCTTGTAACAGCGACATATTTCAAGGTAATCATTGCTGTGTGAGTAGTACCTTCATATACAAGAAATTGCAACAAATTAAATCCAAAAAATTTGGGCAAAAAACAAATACGTATACAGCTTTCATCTGAAATTGCTCTAACATGTCTACATTGACATGGTTTTCATAAATCATTTTCTAGGTCTATTTGAAAAACTAGTGAGAAATTAGTATCACCATAAAAGGTACAAGTCAAGTATCTGGGTCCTGTCATCTGGCATCAACTCTGCTGCTTTAGACAGTTACTGGATTAAGGTTCTTACCACTAATTTATAAGAATCTCTATAATGAGGGTAACGCTAGAATTTTATTTAATTAACTGAAAAAAAACCTTGCTTCTTTTTATCACAACCAAAGAAAAAAGATGCAAAATGTGCCCAATATTTAGAAAAATTAGAGATCTTTATGTCTCAATAAAATTATACCACAACCTATTATTGTTCCCTTCTAGAAAATCCATCATGGTAATTAAAGCTCATAAAGACCACCAAAGCACCTAGACAAAATTAAGGCTTTGTTGCGTTTGGCATTAAGAATGTCCAGTTTAACTTTTTCCAAAAATTTTCTATCAAACTCCAGTAAGTAATCCATATTTAGAGCACATTTGAAATTCAGACTGGATTGTTCGTACCAAACTTCATTCCACCTCTTATGGCTTTTGACTTTTAAGAATTGCCACATCCATATTATGCCCATGAGAGACTAGGGCATGCAACTTTGAAGAGTTTTATGTTTTCACACTCGCAAATATGAGAAGGGGTTTTTTGAAATTGGGAAATTTAGTCAATAAGAAACTGTAAATCCCAACCTACGGGTCCGAATAACATTCCGTCATTTGTCACAAGTCCTATTTGGCATGGGGAAGGTGTTCGTGTTGGCCACACGGCGGTTCGGGGACTGTCACAAGTCCGTGGGGGGACCTCGCTACAGTTCGGACTCAATTTTGTTGTGGTTCTTAATCTGAACCAAAGAGTCCAAATCCGGCAAATCGTTTTGAGAAAAATAGATTTTGAAAGAAGTGCCAAACATGGACTGCTTTGCCAGATACAGAGTCGCCGTCTAAATATTTTTTAATGGGGGAATTTAGGAAACCCTGACTCAATGCCAAAGGCCACGTGTCCGTCATCACCAAAGTTGCCTCGACTCAGGAACTTGAGTACGATTGGGGAAGGTCAGCTATGAGCACCCCCTCTCGCCCGATCCGAAGACCGGCCTCTACTAATCGTGATATCTTGTTTTGAAAACGTTATGCGTTCTTATTCTGGTTATTAGCCTAGAATTACTATGTTATGCACACAGTAAACAAGTATAGACTAGATCGCCTAATTTGGAAACAAGCATTGCATATCCGTCTCGTTTGGAAATGGTTTTGGGATTTGCTACTCGCAAGTAGGCTAAAATACGGATTTCAACGAATTGTTCCAACTCAAGCAATCCAACCTTCACCCACAGGCACTCAAGCAGTTTATCACATAAGCATCTAGCCACATGGTAAGCATGCTGTCGTGGTAGCATTCACACGCATGCGGTATGCTAAAGCATAAAATACTTACATCGTACTCCGTGCCAAAACAAGAACGTGTTAGCAATCAATGCATGATCCAAGTCCATGTTAAGTGCCTAATGCATCGCATACAAAATGTCATTACAATAGGCTCGGCTAATCTTAAGGATGACATATGAAATGCGCAAGTAGCATGTATTCAAATTTGATTTGAAATATAATGCAATTAGCATGATGTACCGAGCCTGGTGCATGCAATACTGATGAATGATGCACGCATGCATAACATGAGGTATGCTAAAGTAAACATGTCCTAATACTAACCATCATAAGCAGGTAAGTAAAAGGGAGAAAGAAGTGAGGGTTGGAAGACATGCACACACTCACCCACGCTTATTACAAATTTGCCCTCGCTCGGAGGGACCAAAAGAATATACAAATTTAATTAACCTACAAGCTAATTAAATATTACAGACCACCTAATTAATTAATAAATCAACTAAGTACTGAAAGCAGTAAAAGGCCTCGGGGAGAGGGTCCGATGCATGCGTGCTCGGTTTCGCCCGGAAATCCACTACTATGCACAAGATGCCTCTGTTTTCCCTGCTCTGCTCCTCTGAGGACTGCCAAAGTCTCAGGGTTTGCTCTATGGATGCCAGGAGACACCACCGGCTAAAGGGGGACACCACCGGCCATGCAGAATGGTCACCGGCCATAACTTTGATCCATCAGCCAACAATGGTGGCCGGTTGGCACTAAATGTAGCCAACCAGACAAAAATTCCTGCAGAATCTGGTTTGACAGCAGCAGAGGACAATACTTGGCATGGCAATGCATTTCAACCAATGTATGCACCAATCACACCCCATATCATGTTTATGACTCAAAGGGACATGAACCTTGGTTCTCGGACCACCAATCGCGCATTTCCATGCATGATAGCCCAAGAAACCAAATGTGCACATTTGATATGTAATGCAATGCACATAATCAAGCCAAGGGGGACTTAACCTCTATCATGGATAGTCAAGAGGCCAAGCATGCATGCCAATGCAATGCAACCTAAGCATGTTAACTGGGCATGCAATATGGCAATGCAAATGAGCATGCAAGATATGCAAGGCATAGAGCAATGCAACTAACAAGTGTGCAAGGCTAATGTAGGCATTCAAGCATGTAAGCCAACATGTGACTTCATTCAATCATGTGATTTCAATCATGCAACAACTCACCAATACGCTACAACATACAAGGAGAGCATGCAACAAACAAAGGGATGGACTTAAACTAAATTAGGCAACTCTAACTAGGCCTAAAACAGTGGCCAAAAACTCAAGAAATGGGACCAAACACACATACACACATGCACATGTTAATGGGCCTATACTTAAGCAAACAAAGGCAACTTTCAAGCACATTTAAAAGAGGCTAAGCATGGACTAATGATATGCAATGTAATGGTGTCAAACCAAGCAAACAAGATAGGCTAAGCATGCAATAAAGGTCCAAAACTTAAGGCTAACAAACCAAAAATGCAAAGGAGCTATGCAATACATGGCAAGTATGACTCAAGCAATTTAAAACAGAGCTAAAGCATACAAAAACATGCACTAAAGCTTCACAAAGCTAGGCCTAAAATATGTTAGAACAAGGGCTTACAACCTAAGGCATATTAAGGCAACAAAATGGCATTACAAGGCATGTATGCTAAGCAAGCATGGTGTACCAAAACCAACTCAACTCAATGCTATTTCATGGCATAATAAGCATAAAAAAAGGTTAAGGCATGGCCAACATGAACCTAACTAGGTGCTCCCTCAAGAGGCCAAAAAGTGCCCTTTTCAAGGACAACAAGGAGAGGGGGTGGCCCTCTCCTTGCTAGGACCTCAAGGCACCATCCTCACCTCTGAAATCCCTTAAGATTTCACTGGTGAGGAGGCCCAAACACTATGGTCTCGGAGCTCACACAAAATGGCACAAAATAAGGGCCAAACAAGGCTTAAGAGGGGTCAAACAACCTCAAACCACAAAACACTCTTAACAAACTATTTAGAGGCCTTAAAAACAGAACTTTTATGTATTATATGTAAAGCCAAAAAACGGTTGCAAAATAGGTAAAAGTAGTGTGCAAAAATGGGGAATAAAAGGGAAAAGTGATTACCCTTGTAGACCTTCTTCACAAATGAAGCTCCAGCAGCTTCTTAAGCTCCAAACTAGCTCCAAAATTCTAAAAACAACCCTCAAGGGCCTCAACTCCAAGAAAAGGTGTGATAGTGTGTGTTTGTGTGCAAATCTAAGCCTAAACACACGCAAGAGAGATATAGAGATGGGAGACGAGCAAACCCTAAGCCTAGAACTCAAACCTTAAAAAGCTGTCTAAAAATGTCTAACCTCTCAAAGAGGGAGAGAAGCCCCCCTCTTATAGACCATTTCCTCTTGTAAAGCTTCCAAAGGAAGCTAAATAGAAGGAGATCCCTCCATACACGTGTATGGATGGGAGCCAAATGCATGCCAGCTGTGGCAAAATATCTGCAAAAGTAGATGCACAGTAGTCGGCCGGCCAAAAGTGATTTTGGCCAAAACTTATGGCCGGTCGGCCAAAAATAGTGTCGGTCGGCCAAACATTTGGCCGATGGCAGAAAAAGACAGCCGGTGATGTGTGGGGATGCCTCAAAAGGCATTCCCTACCCCTCAAAGGCAAAACACAAGTGTTTGGTGTCAAACCAACCACAAAACAGTTGAGTCGAGAGGTCCTGAGACGAGGCGCGCTGCCAAGGCTTCCGGGAACTCAAGACGAACACAAACATGGATAATCACTGAGTGTTCAATCAGTGACGTCCAAGTCTTGAGGACGGTCAAAAATGGGGTGTCTACAGGGACTGTTTTCAATTTTTGCCCCTGAAACGCCCTTTTTCAACTAAGTTTTGGCGTATTCGTCTCTAAATCCCAGCCTATGGGTCTGAATAACATTCCGTCAGTTGTTACAAGTCATATTTGGCATGGGGAAGCTATTCGCGTCGGCCACACGGCGGATCAAGGGCTGTTTTGAATTTTCACCCCGAAACGCTGTTTTTCGACTAAGTTTTTGGGCGTATTCGTCCTAAATCCCAACCTATGGGTCCGAATAACATTCCATCATTTGTCACAAGTCCGATTTGGCATGGGGAAGGTGTTCATGTTGGCCACACGGTGGTTCGGGGGATGTTTTCAATTTTCGCCCCCGAAACGCCCTTTTTCGACTAAGTTTTGGCATATTCATCTCTAAATCCCAACCTATGGTTTCGAATAACAGTCCGTCAGTTGTCACAAGTCATATTTGGCATGGGGAAGCTGTTCGTGTCAACCACAATGCAGATCAAGGGCTGTTTTGAATTTTCACTCCCGAAACGCCGTTTTTAGACTAAGTTTTGATAAATAACATATCCTTAACACAATATTTGCACAAGCCTTCTAGACAGTCTCTTTTATTATCCTTGTCAAGACAAGGTGGGACCTCTAGTGCATAGGAATAGAGCTGGTGGCTATGAATTACAGTGATAACATATAAGTTGACTGCTAAGCACATGCATCAGGTCCTGAATTGCTATGAAGGACAATTGTTTTAGTGACGGACAATATTTTGATAAATTCTACTATTAGGATTAGCAACCAACGAATATTAAAAAAATTAAAAATCCAATACATTACTTCAGGAAGAAAATGCACCATACAAACAAGTAAAAAAAAGCACAAAAGGATTAGATATTTAGGTATTCACAATCTTACTGCATCAACAATTTCAGATAAAAAGAGGAAAATCATACCTCAGCTCTTTCTCTTACAACTTGAACATTTGACAAACCAGTAAGATCAACAGCGTACTCCAAGAATACACAACGCTTGCTTATGGACTCCAGTAGTGTTACTTTCCAACCTAACCATCAATGACTGTCACTACATCATCCCTGACAAACAAACAAAAGTGACAACAGGTAGGTGTTATAGGCAACAAATTGTGGCAAGACTGCCTATAATTTTAGTCTTGTGTTTTCTATAGTTTTTTTTCTTCTTCTCAAACAATGGAAAATTCAACACTGCCAAGTTGTTTATAGTGTTGTAAATGTATTCCAGTGAAGGATCCTCTCACAATGGGCTTTGAATTAATACAAATAAAAAATTAAAAATCGTCTATATTTTTGGGCTTGATTTCTGATTATTAAGCTCTAGAGTAGGAAGGGTTCTCCTATGCATCTAATTCTTTCCAGAAAGGTAAAAATGACAACAGGTAGGTGTTATTGTTATGCCACCAAATTGTGGCAAAACTGCCTATAATTTTTAGTCCTGTGTTTTTTGCAAAAAATTTTCTTCCTCTTAAGCAATGGGAAGTTCAGCTCTCCAAGTTGTTTATTGTGCTGTACCAATTGAAGTCTTATAATAACTAGGACCAAATACAATCAAAATCTTACAGTTCAATTATTCAACATATCATCTTATTATCCTCCCCTACCTTTTTTTTTTTGGCAATCAAACGACTCTAATAGCCACATATATATGAGTGTTAGAATCATACGATTCACGATTCAATCCAAGTTTCAATCAAAACAATTCAATTCATGCTACTAAACCTTAAATTGAGTGAATCTTACGATTCAGTTAAAATGTACACAAAAGAGGCCAATTGAGCTAACTCAATTGATTATCTATTTTATTAACTATAACATCTAAGTTTTAAAATATTGGTTTTTTTTTTAGATAGTAAAACATTGATTTTTATTTTTTTTTATAGGCCTTGTTTTTATATCAAAATTGGGTGTCTTTTACAAAACATTCCATCAAATCGTAACATATATATACATAATTTTTTTTAAAAATAAATAAAACCTTGAGAAATTTGGGATCTAAAACCAGAGTTTTGTTGACTATATATGGTTGAATCCAGGAAAGAGGCATTAGTTTGAGAAAGGAAAATAAACCTGAGATATGTGAAGCTTTACTCCCGGATCAAGTTGGCAAGTGTATGGTGAGCCAGGTTTGACTTCAATCCCTGTAAAATAAAACAAAATAAAATAAGGAAATGATATAGAAGATCATTTTCTAAACCCACTTTTTAGAGCACACAAGACTAGCATCATGATGTCCCATTGAAATCAAAACCAATTTGATGCATTTTGATGTCCCATTGAAATCCCCTTCCATGATAAGACCATGAAAATAATAATAATAATAATAATAATAATAATAATAATAATAATAATAATAATAATAATAATAATAATAATAATCCACTTCAAATATCTTACTTTAGTGCGTATTCGGCTCTAACTCCCTACTTACGGGTCCGAATTACATTCCGTCAGTTCTCACAAGTCCTATTTGTCATGGGAAAACTGTCCGTGTGAGTCACACGGTGGTTCGGGGCTGTTATGAATTTTCGCCCCCAAAACGCTATTTTTCGACTAAGTTTAATGCATTTTCGGCTCTAACTCCCAAACTACGTGTACTAATTACATTATGTCTATTGTCACAGGTCCTATTTGTGACGAGGAAGGTGGCCGTGACATCCGTACAGTCGTTCGGGGGCTGATTCGCATTTTCGCCCCCTTAACGCCCTTTTTCGGTTATGTTTAATGCATTGTTGTCCTATTGGAATTCAAGTGGAAATCATTTTCTTAACTCAAAATTTTTAACTAGCAAAAGGCTTTTCAATGGAAAAATTTTCACTGTGGGGAGTATGTAAACCAATCAAATATAGCAACCATTTGAGTCAAAATCAAAGCCATAAATGCACACCCACAACCACACAAACAACACCAATATCTGTTCGTCATTAAGAACGTGGATAACATATCTTTCCTACAATCCACACCTTAAAGCCTTACCACTAATAGTAGTTCCCACCATCATTTTGTGAGGGCCCAATTCCATTCCACTATCATAGAAAGAAACAAGAAGGCAACATAATTAATATCATATCTTCATACAAAGAAATACAATGACAACATAATTAATGCTTCATCACTCTTGCAACTGCAACTCTATTTCACTTTTCTGGCATAGATTTTCCATAGATTTTCCATCTCACAGAATTTAAACTACTAAATGCAGTTTGAAAGTAACAGTACATGACAAAGTACAAGCATTCATCTCTTCCCATATCAGCATGAATTATTTCACCAAGACAGCTTCAAATTAATAGTTAGCTGGAAGCAAAATTGTAGATTCCATAAATTTGCCAAAAGATTACTTCTACATGTACTTCAACTAATAATTGCCTAGTGCCATGGCAAGAGTTCATGCTATCGAGCCACAAAAGTTTATCTTTCTTAATAAAAAATGATTCCCATGATGCCACATACCCGCAGATTTTTTTTTTTATCTTTCTTAATAAAAAATTACCCAAACTTTTTATGCACATAAAAAATTTAACATGAATTCAATAATAATATTAAAAAAAATCTAGAATTAAGAAAATCAGACATTCCAAAACAAATGATGGCAACATCTAAACACTTGGACACAACTAAGTAACTTCCCTCAAAATCAAATTCACCAAACAAAAAGGACAAGATTCTATTGTTGATAATGTTATTGCCAACCAAATCACCATGATAATTTGTGATAACACATGGTTCCACTATCAATTAAAATTTTCCCATGGTGCCACAAGTTTCTTCTTTTCTTTTCTTTTTCTTAATCAGAAATGAGCCAGGTTTTCACTGTACACACAAATTTTAAATCAATTCAGTATGTTAAAAATGAATGAATTATGCACACAATAAAACAAATAAACTAACACCAACACCATTCATTACTTCTAACAGAATCAGTGAGAGCATCAGAAATTACCAACCACCAAAAAAAAAAAAAAATCAAACCAAGCTAATTGAGAAAAACAAAATCTAATTCAATTCTGACCCAGTTGCTTGAATTGAGTATGGTTTAATATATGAAAAAGAAAAAATGACAAACAAAATATGGATATAAAAATTCAAAGAAAATCAAACCACGTATCAGATTCTACCCAGCCAAGGAAACATCATTTATTATTCAAATTCATTACATCTCCGTGAACGTAAATACTTACACACAACTAAACCCTCAAATTCAAATTCAGAAAACAAAAAGGAGGATGAGATTTCACAGTGACTCAAGCTTTTGTTATGCATAAAAAAACTCAAAATCATTCAATTATGAGCACGAATAGCTATTAGGATCACAAAAATCATTACCTCACCCAAATCAAAGCAAGACCATTTTTTTATAATAAAAAAACAAATCAAATTGAAACCCATTTGCTTGAATTGAGTAGGATTTGAAATATAAAACTCAAAAAATAATAAAAAAATCAAAACCCATATGTAGAATACAGAGCAAATTTCAATCCTATTAAGTGAAGAGAACTTCACTGAATTGAGTCCTAAAATTTTCCATTAACTTACCGACTAATAATATTCTTACATTGTTCAGTACCTTAAATCAATTGCTATCTACCTAATAAAACCCTAGATTCGAGATGGTGAAATGGGGAAATAGAGGAAGAGAGAGAGAGAGAGAGAGAGAGAGAGAGAGAGAAACCTGAATGTGGCTGGGGGGGACCGCGATGGTGAGCGACGGTGGTGAGAGCCGCGATGGTCAGCGGCGGTAGCGAGAGCCGCGATGATCAGTGGTGGAAGTTCGATGGTAACTGTTAGCAGGGATGGTGAGGGTGAGGTTTGCTAGTGTTTGACACAGAAGTGTATATTGTGTGTCTGTGTGTGTGAGAGACAGAACAGAGTGTAAATAGATCGGGTGCCAAAAATAATTTGTTTCCCTCTAAAACAAAAATTTCAACCTTTCGCGACTAAATATATTTTTGGTCACCAAATAACAATAAAATTCTTTTTTGGCGCTGGAAAAAACTTTTGGCGACTAAAATTTTGGTCGCCAAAGGTAAAAAAATAATTTTTTAATTTTCAATCGGCGACTCAATGGTTTAGTAGCCAAAACTCAACATACAACGACTAAGATTCTTTTTTGTCATTGAAAATAAACGTTTGGCGACAAAAATTTTGGTCGCCAAGGGTAAAAAGTTAATTTTTTATTTTTCTTTCGGCGACAAAATGATTTTAGTAGCCAAAACTTGATATACGACGACTAAAAAAATTTTTTGGTCGCCAATTCTAGCATTTTTAGCAACTAAAATTTTTTTTAGTTGCCAAAAAACCAATATACCCCGACTAAAAAAAATTAGTAGCTAAATATTTTACTTTTGGCGACTACAAAATTTAGTTGGTCGCCAATTTCATAACTTTTGGCGACTAAATTTTTTTTAGTCGCCAATTTTGGTCGCCAAATGTGCATTTTGTTGTAGTGAGATAGCAGCAACAATCAATCTCAACAATCTGAATCCCAAAATGCACCACGTCACTCATTTTGGTGGTGACATTATGTAATTTTAGTAGTAACATTATGTAAAATGTACTCTCTGTTATTTGTGATTTGTGCTATGATGTTATGTACTTTGTCAAGTTCTTCCATTGAGGATGTATACTTTTTTAAAACTATTTGAGTTAAAATGTACATATGCTTCCACAAGTATAATAATTAAAAATAATTTTATACATCCAAGTCCAATAATTTTTTTTTTCCATAAGTGTAATATGGATTTATGACATATAAAGTCATTAATTACTGAAATAAAATGTAAAAAAATTCATTTTCTAGTGATTTAAAAATATGAAATATATTGGATCATACTTAAAAATTATGAAAATTTTATCAAAATTTATTTTAAAACCTAATAAATATGATTCCAAAAAAAATAATATGTGTATCGGTAAGTTTTTTGCAAATTGTGCGAAAAAATAAAAAAATTCACAGTTCCGGTAACCGCAACCGTTACGCTGCGGCCTTTACACCCCGCAACCGAAACTGCACCACTGCCACCGTTATGGCAACCACAACCGCTTTTCAGAACCTTGGATGTGATTATGAAAGTGGGTGGTGAGTGGAGATGGTGGGATGTCATTAGTGAGAGTAGGTGGTGATGGGGTATGATTATGAAAGTGGATGATGGGTGGGGATAGTGGGATGTAATTAGTGAGTGGGGATGGTGGGGTGTGATTATGAAAGTGGATGATGAGTGGGAATTAGTGGAGTGTGATTATGAAAGTGGGTAGTGAGTGGAGATGGTGGGATGTAATTAGTGAGTGGGGATGGTGGGGTGTGATTATGGAAGTGGATGATGAGTGGGGATGGTGGGATGTAATTAGTGAGTGGGGATGGTGGGGTGTGATTATGAAAGTGGATGATGAGTGAGGATGGTGGGGTATGATTATGAAAGTGGATAGTGAGTGGAGATGGTGGGGTGTGATTATGAAAGTGGATGTTGAGTGAGAATTGGTGGGGTGTGATTATGAAAGTGGATAGTGAGTGGAGATGGTAGGGTATGATTATGAAGTGGATGATGAGTAGGGACTGATTTGTAGGAAATTTGGTAGTGGAGATTGGTGAATTTTGAATGAAAAATAATTTGGCCAAAAATGTGTGAATGTTAGGATTAAAGCCCAAATTTCATCTCTCTTACTAAGGATTTTGTGAGAAACACATTCTGATTGTCATCATCGGGTAATCAAAAGAAAGAGCCCAAGTCTTAGGGTCAGTCAAAATGGGGTGTCTACAGGAGTCCATTTCGTGGGCGGAGTGCGTCGGTGTCATTGGAGATAATGTTGTACCCTCCAACATGGTCGCAGGGCAGGTTTTTTGGGAAGAATTGCAGGCTGTGGCGTTTTGGTGGGGGGTGCCTTGGTGTATGGGGGGGAGGGGGATTTTAATGTTGTGTAGAGCCCGGCGGAGAAGTTTGGGGGGAGTCGAGTGGTAGGGCCCATGAGGGATTTCTCTTGCTTTATTGATGGGATGGAGCTAGTGGACCTGCCTTTATAGGGGGGAGGTAACACTTGGACTGGCGGAGGGGTAAGTTCTCGGACTGATAGACTTCTTGTTTATGGGGATTGGGAGGAGCACTTTTCTTGGATGCTTCAATTAAGGTTGCCTCGACCGGTGTCTGATCATTGGCCTCTCTTGTTGGATAGTGGGGGAGTTCGAAGTGGCCCGGCGCCATTTTGTTTTGAGAATATGTGGTTAGAAGCAAAAGGTTTTTTGGAGAGAGTGGGGGCGTGGTAGGGGAGTTATATTGGAGTAGGGACGCCCGGTTGCAGATTGGCTCAGCAATTGAAACTTCTTAAGGCTGATCTGAAGCGGTGGAATGTAGAGGTTTTCGGTCGATTGGAGGTTCAAAAGGCCAACATTTTGTTAGTTCTAACAGAGTTGGACGAGAAAGAAGTTGAGCGGCACCTTTCCATGGAGGATGTGGCTCGCTAGGATTATGCGACGTTGGCTCGAATGGGGGAAATCAATTTTCGACAAAAATCTAGATGCGTATGGTTCAAAGATAGAGATTTGAATACAAAATTTTTCCACTGAATGGTGAATGTTCATCGACGTGTGAATCAGATAGAGAGGTTACGGGTAAATGGGGTGTTGCTATCATCAGAAGAGGATATTAGGGAGGGTGTAGTGGGCTTTTACCAGCATCTCTTTCATGATCCAAGTGAGGGTTGGAGGCTGGGGTTGGATGGAGTGGTTTTTTATTCTATTTCTAAGGCAGAGGGCTTGTTGTTGGAGAGACCTTTTTCAAAGGAGGAGGGGTTGGGGGCGTTGAGTTATAGTGACCCCAGTCTTTTTCCATTTGGTTGTTGTATCCGGACTTACGTTCCGTAGATCCTGTTGTTATATATTTGTTGTTGTCGTCCTTTAATTCCTTATTTTTGAGTTATAGGATGTTTTGGGCAGGTTGGTTACAGGTTGGGAGTGTTTGGGAGCAAAGGGTTGCTGCCAAGAATTTTGGTCCTTCGCTCGAGCGAGCAGTTTGTTGCTCGAGTGAGCTCTTTGTTTTTGGTCCTTCGCTCGAGCCAGGGTTTCTTCGCTCGAGCGAGCGACTGGGTCTAGGTATAGACCTGAGAGCTGTATTTCTTGGCTCGAGCGAGCTTTCCTTCGCTCGAGCGAGCGAGGTGTATGTTTTCGAGTTCTTCGCTCAAGCGAGCATTCTGTCGCTCGAGCGTGCTTCTGGGTTGCAGACCTGAAGCTTCGAGTTTTTAACTTGAGCGAGACTTTCTTTGCTCAAGCGAGGCTTTCTCGTCTCTGGTCGCTCGAGCGACCAATCCTTCGCTCGAGCGAGCATGTTTTATATTAATACGCAGTAGCGGGTTAAATATCATTTTTTTTATCCTGTTCTCTTTTAAAACCTAGAGCGACTTCTCTCTCTCCTCTCTCTAAACTTGTTCTTCTCTCTAAGAATTGATCTACCTAGGGTGAGTATCTAACTTAGTCTTTATTAAAAAGATAGAGGGGTTGAGGGCTTCGCTTTAATCTGAAGAATTGGGATTTGGAGCACGTTGGTCTTTGGTCTTCATCTCCGTTTGGGTTCTAACTTCGAGGTAGGGATACCCTACTCCATATTATAGGTTTTGTCCTAAGTTTTGGTCATTTTGATATGTTGGTGTCGTTTGGTAATTTTAGGGTTTGATTTATAATTTGAGAAAAAGGGAATTTATATATTAAACTCCATGTGTTTCGAAGTCATGAAAAATGACATTGATAGTATTAAATTGATAAAAATTGAACCTTAGGGTTGATTTTGAGGAAAGGGGGAAAAACCCTAATTGTTGTAATAAATTAATTTGTATAATTAATTTTGGAAAAAATATGGAATTAAGTTTAATTCATGGCATTGAGGAATTTATTGATTGAATGGTGTAGTTGGATAATTTAGTCACTCACCTATGAAAATGTTGAGTTTATATCTATTGATGCATTTATTTTCTATTTAGAAATAACTGCTTTGGGCTATTGGTAGAGGATAGTCGTGATTGTTGTAGATATTGCGTGCTGATTAGGGAAAACTAAAACTAATCACATTGAATAAGTCATTGAATATGACGGTTGAATTAATACAGTAAATACGTGTATTGATTGAATATTGTATATGACAAGTGTTTAATACATTGTATATGCATATTGTTTGGGAGGAGATAGGGGATGTACTCCAGTTTGAGGGAAGATAGGGGATGGACTCTCAAACCTATTTAGGAGGAGAAAGGGGATGGACTCCACTAGTACAGCAAATGTGTGTACTTATTGATTTTTGGAAGTGTTTTGGTACAGCAAATATGTGTACTTATCGATTTATTGAAGTGCTTTAGTTTGAGCCTTTGTCCCGCTTGAATTGTTAATATTGGAAGTAATATTAATATGAGATGTAGTCTCATTATTATTGATTGGCCAGGTTCTGAGCCATGTCTGTATGATTGGAAAGTTGAATAATAACGGAAAGTGAAACATATCATGGACACTATTGTCATGAAACTGTATAGTGATATAATGGATTTATAAGTGTTAGCCATATATCGAATGCTATTGCTTTAGTCAATTCTTATATTTGGTTTAGTATATTTCTGCTGGGCTGTGGCTCACCCTATACGGGAACATCATTTTCAGGTCCAGGTGATATGCTACCTCCAAGGACTTAGCTTGAGAGGATTTGGAGTTGAAGACTCTGTTTAGTTAGTTGTTATTTTGCTTTATTTTGATATTACATGTAAACTCAAGCCGAGGGCTTAATGTGTAATTGAGTTAGCACTCAGAATTTTGTGTCCAAGTGTTCGCTTGAAAAGCTGTAAGCCCGTAGGGCATTTATTTTCGATGTTACATGTAATGTCTTTTAATAAGAATACTCTGATGAATGGAATAATGTTTTGTTTTCTTTTACCAATGCATGTCAATATTGTGTATATTATGGGTTTATTTTGAGGGCATTTCAACCTGGTATCAGAGCGTACCGGGTCTGAATTTTGGGTACGTGGGAAGTGATTAGTATCACAATGGGTTTGTCTCGCTTGATAGAGGCTTAGATGTACTGTTATATGTTTATATGATAACATGTCTATGTGATTATGTGGGTATGGAATGTTGTTTCTAGGATGTTGATTGGACCCTTGAGTTCCTAGTAGTCTTGTTGGAAAGGCACTTGATCAATGCTGCTTCCAACCGGAACTCTAGTAACGCCTCGAGACTGTCATTATCCAGGAATGAAATTCGTAGGTGCTTATGTGATTATGTGCTTACGTGGAATGAATTATTGTTGTCCACTGCATTAGGACGCGAGTGTCATAGTTTTGGCACATTTATTAAAGTGCCAACGTCTTTGTTTCCTTTATTAGGATGTCCGGACGAGGACGTGGTAGGCGTGGTAGGCAGGAGATGCCTATACCGGATGAGATTCCGGAGCAGCAGAAGGGAGTTGGTCAGGCCAATGTGGCCGAGCCAGTAGGTCAGCAGGCTATGGGCGCCTTGGCCCGAGAGATAGTAGGGGCATTCAGGGAATCCGTGGGCATTCTCAGAGCTGAGAATCAAGCCCAGGTTCATGTTGCTGATGTAGGGCCTTCTTTTCTGAAGAGGAAGTTTTTCCAGTCTAACCCGGACGAATTTGTGGGTGATCCTAAAGAGCCACTTAAGGCAGATGAATGGCTCGAACAGACAATAAAGACGTTTGAGATGCTTGGCATCGAAGACAGGGTGTTGAAAGTGACCTTGGCATCATTCCAGCTAAAGGGGGATGCGGGTCAGTGGTGGAAGTTCACGAAGAGCCGTATAGGAGGAACTTGGGAGGCCTTTGTAGATGCTTTCCAGGAGAAGTTCCTGTCTCCAGCTGTTAAGGAGAGGTTGAGGGAGCAGTTCTGCCAGCTTAAGCAACTGAGTTCTTCAGTGGCCAAGTTTGAGGCCGCATTTACTAGCTTATCCAGGTTTGCACCTAAGTTGGTGGCGTCTGAGGAACGCCGTTGTCTTGAGTTTGAGAAGAAGTTGAGGCATGGCCTCAAGATGAGAGTTGGGGGTTCTATGACCCGAGAGTATGGGCGTCTGGTGGATGCTGCAGCTCATATGGAGATCATGATACAGGAGGAGGAGGAGAGGCAGAGGGGCTCCAAGAGGAGTCAGGATGGCCAGAGTGATGGCAGGAGACAGAGAGGTTTTAACCCTCAGCAGTCTCAGGGTAGCTTTACTAGATCGACTTTTCCAGTGTCGAGTGCAGGTCCTGGGAAAGGCAGCCAGGGACACATTACCTGTTTCAAGTGTGGTCAGCTGGGCCACAAGTCTCCAGTTTGCCTGCAGAAGGGACGAGGACAGAGAGCAGTATCATCTTCGGCTCAACCTCAGAGCCAGAGTTAGGGTAGAGGCCAACCGCTCTCTTGTTATCAGTGTGGTCTGGCAGGACACCTGAAGAGGTTTTGCTTGCAGTTGAGTGGCACATCTGGTGCATCTGGTTTGAGGCAAACTCAGAGTCATCAGCCAGCTCAGTCAGTTCAGGCCTCGAGGGCCAATCAGGGGGCTTCATCGTCCCAGTCTATGTAGCAATCTTATGCTCCTAGGGGTGAGCAGGTAGATCAAAGACCATCTGGACGTGTGTATGCTGTTACCGCGCAGGATCTTGTACCAGCTCCATCTGTTGTGAGAGGTACCTTCTTGTTTTGCAACTCAGTTGCTAATGTGTTGATTGATACGGGAGCATCCCATTCTTTTATATCTGCTGCATTTGCATCTGTTTTGGGATTAGAGTTGGCACAGTTAGCGTCTCCTATATGTGTAGTATCACCTGTTGGGGGTGAGTTGATTTTGAAACATGGATGTAGAGGTTGTGATATAGAGGTCGCTGATCGTCGGCTTCCTTTTCCTTTTGTAGTTATGCCCATGTCGGGATTTGATGTTATTCTAGGTATGGACTAGTTATCGTTATACCGGGAAATTATTGATTGTTACCGCCAGAGGCTCGCAGTATGTACCTTGAGCGGGGATTGTTTCCATTTTCTGGGGGATCGGGTTGGTAGTGTATTGCCACCGGTGCATGATCCGCGGGGGCGGAACGAGCTTAGTGGTCTACTTGCTAGCTTTTTGAGTAGTGAGTGTGGTGAGACCCAATTTGTGTTGCCGAGAGTGGTTTGTGAGTACTCGGACGTCTTTCCCGAGGACCTTGTTAGTTTGCCACCTCATCGAGAGATTGAGTTCTCTATTGATCTAGTGCCCAGCACGGCGCTGATTTCTATGGCACCTTATCGTTTTGCCCCAGCCGAGTTAGTTGAGTTGAAGATTCAGCTCCAAGAGTTGCTGGATAAGGGCTTTATTCGCCCAAGTGTTTCGCCGTGGGGAGCACCGGCCCTCTTTGCTAAAAAGAAAGATGGTGCCTTAAGACTTTGTATCGACTACCGGAAGTTGAATCAAGCTACGGTTAAGAATAAGTACCCTATGCCCCGTATCGATGATTTGTTTGACCAGTTGAAGGGTTCCCGTTGTTTCTCTAAGATAGACTTGAGATCGGGTTACCACCAGTTGAGGGTCAGGGAGGAGGATATTCCGAAGACGGCATTCCGTACGCAGTATGGCCATTATGAGTTTCTGGTGATGCCTTTTGGGCTCACCAATGCATCGGCAGTCTTTATGGACTTGATGAACCAGATCTTCCAGGAATTCTTGGATCGTCTTGTGGTCGTTTTCGTGGACGACATCCTTATCTATTCACCTTCTGAGGAAGAGCACGAGGAGCACTTGAGAGTGGTGCTTGAGTTACTTAGAGTCCATAAGCTTTATGCCAAGTTTGGGATGTGTGAATTCTGGCTAAGAGAAGTCAAGTTCTTAGGCTATGTGGTTTCTGGGGAAGAGGTGTCTGTTGATACATCCAAGATTGAGGCAGTGCAAGATTGGGCACAGCCTAAGAGTGTGTTTGAGATCCGCAATTTTCTAGGATTAGTTGGGTACTACCGACGATTTGTGAAGGATTTCTCCAGGTTAGCTTCGCCGTTGACTAGACTGACTCGGAAAGGAGTCAAATTTGTATGGAGTGAGACTTGTGAAAAGTCGTTCCAAGAGCTGAAAGTTAGATTGACCACCGCTCCGGTCTTGATTATTCCGGAGAGAGGGTTGGGTTATGCAGTCTATTGTGATGCCTCACAAGAGGGTTTGGGTTGCATGTTGATGCAAGAGGGGAAAGTGGTAGCCTATGGCTCACGTCAGCTGAAAATACACAAGAAAAATTACCCTACACATGACCTAGAGTTAGCAGCTGTGATCTTTGCCTTGAAGATTTGGAGGCACTACCTTTATGGTGAGAGATTCAAGGTGTTCTCGGATCATAAGAGTCTGAAATATCTGTTTACACAGAAAGACTTGAACTTGAGGCAGAGGAGGTGGATGGAGTTCATTGAGGATTATGACTTCGAGTTGCATTATCATCCGAGGAAGGCCAATGTGGTGGTTGATGCCCTTAGCAGGAAATCTGTTGGTGATGTAGCTAGTATAGCCATCCGGGAATGGGAGATGTTGGGTGCACTTGGGGAGTTTGATTTGCTTCTGGGCGAATCTGTTGAGACTACGGCCTTGTTTTCTATTGTTGCGCAGCCTACACTAGTGACTCGGGTGTTAGAGGCACAGAGAAGTGACCTTGAGGTAGAATCCCTCCGAGAGAAGATCTCTAGTGGGAAGGTTGAGAAGGATTTGACGGTGTATCGCGACCAGAGTGTGAGATACCGAGACCGTCGGTTTGTGCCGGAGTCTTGCCGAGAGGAGGTACTCCGAGAGTTTCACCATTCACGCCTTGCGATGCATCCGGGAGGCACTAAGATGTATCGGGATTTGGGTCGCCAGTTTTGGTGGCGAGGTATGAAGAGAGATGTGGCAGTTTTCGTGTCTAAGTGCCTTACTTGTCAGCAAGTGAAGGCCGAGCATCAGAGGCCAGCGGGTTTGTTACAACCCTTGCCTATTGCCGAGTGGAAGTGGGAGCACGTCACTATGGACTTCGTTGTAGGTCTTCCGAAGAGTCAGCGGGGTAGTGATGCTATTTGGGTGATTGTAGACCAGTTGACTAAGTCGGCGCACTTCATTCCTATGCGCGTGAGAGATTCGGTAGATCATCTTACCGAATTGTATATTCGGGACATAGTGAGGTTGCACGGGGTCCCAGTGATGATCGTCTCAGATAGAGATCCTCGTTTTACTGCCAGGTTGTGATAGAGTTTGCAGAGTGCCTTAGGCACTAAGTTGACCTTTAGCACGGCTTATCATCCTCAGACTGACGGGCAGTCCAAGCGTACTATTCAGATCCTTGAGGATATGCTTTGGGGTTGTGTTCTTGACTTTAGTGGGTCGTGGGAGAGGCACTTGCCATTGTGGAGTTTGCCTACAACAACAGTTTCCAGTCTAGTATCGGTATGGCACCGTTTGAGGCCTTGTATGGCCGACCGTGTAGGTCTCAGTTTGTTGGGCCGAGGTGGGTGATGCACCTTTGGGGTCTGGAGTTGGTGAGGGAAACGACGGAGAAAGTTGAGCTTATCCGTAGGAGGCTTGTTACAGCCCTGAGTCGTCAGAAATCTTATGCCGACCGTAGGAGGAGGCCTTTGGTATTTGAGGTGGGTGATCACGTCTTTCTAAAGATATCACCTAGATGGGGATTGATGAGATTTGGTAAGAGAGGGAAGTTATCCCCTCGCTTTATTGGCCCTTTTGAGATCCTTGAGAGGATTGGCGAGGTTGCCTATCGTTTAGCTTTGTCGCCGCAGTTATTCGGAGTCCATGACATGTTTCATGTGAGTATGCTTCGGAAGTATGAGCCGGATCCATCGCATGTATTGGATTGGACCGACTTAGAGGTTGATGAGGATGCCTCGTATGAGGAGAGACCGGTTCGGGTCTTAGATAGGCAGGATCAAGTCTTTCGAGGCAAGACCATTCCCTTGGTAAAAGTTTTGTGGAAGCATCACGGAGTGGAGGAAGCCACTTGGGAACGTGAGCTGGAAGTCCGTGAAAAATATCCGGACATGTTTGTTGATGTGTAATCATGTAATGAGACTTTATAATATTATCGAACTTTAAGAACATTATGTGTGTCTTAAGTTGTAAAACATTGAAAATGTTTTGGTTTAATGGAAATATTTTGAAACTTGCCTCGAAATGGAAGTTTAATGGAACATTGTATATGTTGAATTGATTGTAGAAATGGAAAGGTATCATGAACATTGAATATGATACGGAATTGTGAATTATATATATTGAAAATTGTTGTAATGAAAAAGAAATGCATGTTGATTATGCACATTGTAATATAAATTGTGAAATGCCTCTTGGTAAGAGATGGAATGACCGGTAATGGGTCAGGTTGTTGATTAATGAAATGTCATATTATTTTCCAAAACTTATGCTTAATTTCGGGGACGAAATTCTTTAAGGGGGGGAGGTTATAGCGACCCCGGTCTTTTTCCATTTGGTTGTTGTATCCGGACTTACGTTCCGTAGATCTTGTTGTTATATATTTGTTGTTGTCGTCCTTTAATTCCTTATTTTTGAGTTATAGGATGTTTTGGGCAGGTTGGTTACAGGTTGGGAGTGTTTGGGAGCAAAGGGTTGCTGCCCAGAATTTTGGTCCTTCGCTCAAGCGAGCAGTTTGTCGCTCGAGCGAGCTCTTTGTTTTTGGTCCTTCGCTCGAGCCAGGGTTTCTTTGCTCGAGCGAGCGACTGCGTCTAGGTATAGACCTGAGAGCTGTATTTCTTGGCTCGAGCGAGCTTTCCTTCGCTCGAGTGAGGGAGGTGTATGTTTTCGAGTTCTTCGCTCAAGCGAGCATTCTGTCACTCGAGCATGCTTCTGGGTTGCAGGCCTGAAGCTTCGAGTTTTTGGCTCGAGCGAGGCTTTCTTGTGTCTGGTCGCTCGAGCGACCAATCCTTCGCTCGAGCGAGCCTGTTTTATATTAATACGCAGTAGCGGGTTAAATATCATTTTTTTTATCCTCTTCTCTTTTAAAACCCTAGAGCCTACTCTCTCTCTCTCTAAACTTGTCTTCTCTCTAAGAATTGATCTACCTAGGGTGAGTATCTAACCTTAGTCCTTTATTAAAAAGATAGAGTGGGTTGAGGGCTTCGCTTTAATCTGAAGAACTTGGGATTTGGAGCACGTTGGTCTTTGGTCTTCATCTCCGTTTGGGTTCTAACTTCGAGGTAGGGATACCCTACTCCATATTATAGGTTTTGTCCTAAGTTTTGGTCATTTTGATATGTTGGTGTCGTTTGGTAATTTTTAGGGTTTGATTTATAATTTGAGAAAAAGGGAATTTTTATATATTAAACTCCATGTGTTTCGAAGTCATGAAAAATGACATTGATAGTATTAAATTGATAAAAATTGAACCTTAGGGTTGATTTTGAGGAAAGGGGGAAAAACCCTAATTGTTGTAATAAATTAATTTGTATAATTAATTTTGGGGAAAATGTGGAATTAAGTTTAATTCATGGAATTGAGGAATTTATTGATTGAATGGTGTGGTTGGATAATTTAATCACTCACATATGAAAATGTTGAGTTTATATCTGTTGATGCATTTATTTTCTGTTTAGAAATAACTGCTTTGGGCTATCGGTGGAGGATAGTCGTGATTGTTGTAGACATTGCGTGCTGATTAGGGAAAACTAAAACTAATCACATTGAATAAGTCATTGAATATGACGGTTGAATTAATACAACAAATACATGTATTGATTGAATATTGTATATGACAAGTGTTTAATACATTGTATATGCATATTGTTTGGGAGGAGATAGGGGATGTACTTCATGGTTTGAGGGAAGATAGGGGATGGACTCTCAAACCTGTTTAGGAGGAGAAAGGGGATGGACTCCACTAGTACAGCAAATGTGTGTACATATTGATTTTTGGAAGTGTTTTGGTACAGCAAATATGTGTACTTATCGATTTATGGAAGTGCTTTAGTTTGAGCCTTAGTCTCACTTGAATTGTTGATATTGGAAGTAATATTAATATGAGATGTAGTCTCATTATTATTGATTGGCCAGGTTCTGAGCCATGTTTGTATGATTGGAAAGTTGAATAATAACGAAAAGTGAAACATATCATGGACACTATTGCCATGAAACTGTATAGTGATATAATGGATTTATAAGTGTTAGCCATATATCGAATGCTATTGCTTTAGTCAATTCTTATATTTGGTTTAGTATATTTCTACTGGGTTGTGGCTCACCCTATACAGGAACATCATTTTCAGGTCCAGGTGGTATGCTACCTCCAAGGACTTAGCTTGAGAGGATTTGGAGTTGAAGACTCTGTTTAGTTAGTTGTTATTTTGTTTTATTTTGATATTACATGTGAACTCCAGCCAAGGGCTTAATGTGTAATTGAGTTAGTACTCAGAATTTCGTGTCCAAGTGTTGGCTTGGAAAGGTGTAAGCCCGTAGGGCATTTATTTTCGATGTTACATTTAATGTATTTTAATAAGAATACTCTGATGAATAGAATTATGTTTTGTTTTCTTTTACCAATGCATGTCAATATTGTGTATATTATGGGTTTATTTTGAGGGCGTTATATGAGGAGTATGCCTGGGGATAAGGCTCTGGGGCTGGATGGTTTCTCTATTGTCTTTCTTCAGCATTGTTGGGAGGTGGTGAAAGGGGAGGTGATGGCTATGTTTGCATAGTTCCATCAGACGGGACAGTTTTAGAGAAGTCTGAATGTTACTTTTATAGATTTGATTCCCAAAAAGGAAGGTGAGGAGGATATTTGGGGCTTTCGGACTATCAGTCTATTGGGTAGCATTTATAAGTTATTGGCTAAGGTTTTGGCTAATTGACTTCGTGGTGTTTTGGAGGGGGTGGTGTCAGGGTCTCAAAATGCTTTTGTGGGTGGTCGGCAGATTTTGGATACTATTCTGGTAGCCAATGAGTGTGTGGATTCGTGGCTTTGGCAGGGGAAAGAGGGGATTATTTGTAAGCTTGATATTGAGAAGGCCTATGACAATGTTAACTGGAAGTTTCTTCTGTATGTGTTGGAGATGATGGGTTTTGGGGGGCGATGGCGAACTGGATATATTTCTGTATTTCTACTGTTCGGATGTCTGTCTTGGTGAATGGGACTCCAGCGGGTTTTTTCCCTTCTTGGCGAGGTTTACCACAAGGTGACCCTTTGTCTCCACTTCAATTTATTCTGGTTATGGAGGCGTTGAGCTAGTTGATTTGTATGGCGATTCATGGAGGTTTGTTATCAGGTTTTGCGGTGGGGGTGGAGTCTGCTCTTTTGGTGGTTTCTCATCTCTTTTATGCGGATGATGCTTTTATTTTTTGTGATGCGGATGCTATTTAGGTAGGCCATTTGCGGTGTGTATTGCTTTGTTTTGAGGCAGTTTTTGGGCTTCGGGTTAACTTGGCCAAATCGAAATTGATTTTGGTAGGCGAGGTGGTTGGTTTGTCGATGTTAGTTGCGGTTTTGGGTTGTAAGTTGGCCACCTTACCAGTTTCTTATTTGGGACTTCCTTTGAAAGCTACCTTTAAAGAGGTCAGAGTGTGGAATGGGGTGGTGAACAGGGTGCAGCGGCGAGTGGCAGCCTGGAAGCGACAGTATTTGTCAAAATGGGGCACCTTACTCTGATCAAGAGTGTCATTTCTAGTATTCCAACGTATTCCATGTCGGTGCATATGATTCCTGTGGTGGTGGCTAAGCGGATGGAGAAGCTATAGCAGGATTTTTGAGGGGGTGGGCGAGGGAGGGTTGTCATCATCATTTGGTGGATTCGGAGAGTGTTTGCATTCCTATGAACAGGGGGGTTTGGGCGTTGGTAGATTGGTGGTGTCTAATCGGGCTTTTTTGGGGAAGTGGTTGTGGCGTTTTGTGAAGGAACAACAGCGGTTGTAGAGAAGGGTGATTGTGGCTAAGTATGGAGAGGAAATGGGGGTTGGTGTTCGAAGAGGGTGGCTCATTCCCATGGTCCTGGGTTGTGGAAGGGGATATGGTTGGGGAGAGGGGACTTTTGGGTTAGGGTTCGGTTTCGAGTGGGGGTGGGGGATAGGATTCATTTTTGGCAGGATCGGTGGTGTGATGGGGTCTCGGTGGCAATTATGTTTCCATTGATTTATGCCATTACTGAGGATGGGGCAGAGGTGGTTGCTTCAGTGAGGGTGATGCAGTGGCAGTCAGTTGTTTGGAATGTTTGTTTTCGCCAGGATGTGCAAGATTGGGAGTTAGACCAATTGATGGATCTTCTAGGTTTCTTGTACGGGCTACAGTTGAAGGGGGATGGTTTGGATTCTGTACTATGGAATGTTTAGAGGTCTAAAGGGGTTTTTCAGTGTCTTCCTTTATGGGGTGCTGGCAGGGGATGATTTTGGTATATTTCCTTGGAAGTGTATTTGGGCAACGGGATCTCCAACTAAGGTGGCTTTTTTCGTTTGGACAACTGTTTTGGGTCGTATTCTTACTATGGATAATTTGATTCGGAGACGACATGTGTTGGTCAATTGGTGTTGCATATACTGTAAGGATGCGGAAACGGTGGATCATTTGCTTTTTCATTGTCCGATAGCATCTAGCCTCTAGAATTTTTTTGTTGCTTTGTTTGACTTGGTGTGGGTGCAACTGGCCTTTGTGTTGGGGGTATTGCAGAGTTGGGGTGGGGCTACGGTGGGGAAGCGGCGTCAGAAGGCTTGGGTGCTTTCTTCCCATTGTTTGCTTTGGCTGGTTTGGCTCGAACGGAATAGGAGTGTTTCGGGATGAGTGCCATTCTATTGCTTGGTTAGAGAGTAGACTGTTGATGGCGGTGCATAGTTGGGTTTCAGGTTTAGTTGACCCAAATGTTTTGGTTTTTGTTGATTTTGTGGAGAATTTGCTTAGTTAGTTTTTTTTGTGTTTTTATGGGCTTTCTTGTATTCTTTGCATTGTCTTGATGCTTCTTAATAAAGTTTGCTTATTTATCAAAAAAAAAAATCATCGTGACCACACATCAATGACATCTAGTGTTGTAATTAGCCAATCGTCATCAGTATCTCGTCGCTCAACAACTGCAAAGGGCTATCCACGAACTAGAGTTAACATTATCGTTTGTTGGAACCCATCGATAGAGAGGAGGAAATGAAAGGAACAAATCCTAAACCCCAACCCGACCCGACCTACACCCTAAAACCGACCCTATATCCTTAAACGACACCAAACTTGTCACTCTTACCGGTATCACTCTAGCCCAGAAACTTGTCATCCAATTTATTCTATTTCTTAAACAAGTCTAGGCCCAAATCAGTCTTATAACCTAGTCCCTACCGGTCCGAACATCTATAGCCCTACCCACTTCTTAACTCTTTGACCCAATCACCTTCAATCACAAAAGTTCCAACACCTTCAATCCGAAGGATCCCAACCTCTACTCAGGCCAGCCCAACCCTTCTGGCCTAACCAAGCCCAAACTCCTACTCCCATTCTAAGTGTGTCATAATAGTCATGTTGTTCAGACCAAGACTGCAACACACTAGAGGTCCTCTTAAATTGTGAAGTCAAATCTAAAAAGAACACAACTTTTCAGAAGTCCAACACTGTATAGCACATATAATTTTTTTTATTCAAACTATGAATTTAATTTTTGTGAATAAAAAAGTTATCGAATTTAATTATGGTGCTATAATATAAATGTTTTAATTCATATTTTTTTTTTTTGAATTTTCTAAATGAAAATTTTGATAAATCACCAAAAACTTGTGTACTTGATTTTCAAAGAAAATATAAAACTTGAAGTCAATAAGAATTTATATAATACTTTAAAAATTATTTGATGGCCCCTACATAAAATTTCCAGTTTTGCCCTTACTTTCAAGTTTTGACTTTAATATAGGCATGATTATCACTTGATCAAATCCTTTATGCCATCACAATATGTTGTAGAAAAATATCCTACATATGTTATGTTAAAATTTAGAAAACAAAGCAGTGGGTGCAACGCGATGCGTTTGCAATTTTACATTTGAATTTTTGGATGGTTTGATGCATGCGGAAGACCGTTAGCAATATTGGACTGTTTAATGAATAAGAAAAACTTGGATTTGGCATTTATTGGATGTGGAGGGCATTCTTAGAAAACAAAGTGTAACAATGATCACACCAAATGGGGTTTATGCTTTATATAATAGAATAGATAATCATAAAGGCATCACATAGCTCATTAGCTAGCACATTAGCTAGCCCACTGAGTGGAAACATAGCTAGTAGGTTCAGTGACATCCCTAAGATCATGAATTGTGCACTATGCACTATGCACAATCTTTATATGTAATGCAGTATGAAAAAAATATAACACCTTGCTTATATCAATAATTGCTGGAATAACACAATAGATTATACACATAGGTTGATGTCTTACCAGAAATTTACATAATCATTATAATATTAACTAAACTAGAGTGAAAAGGAAACCAGATGATATAAATCCTTTTATAAATAAATTAAATAAAGAAAAAACTTAATAGACCCACTTTGACGGGAAAGACTTCTTGTTGGTTCAATTAAAAAAAACTAGACCTCCATAACTTCACCAAGAAGTCGATACAATATATTCTAGCCTCTCTTTGTATACATTGATTGAATACAACCTATTTAAATAGAATATATTGGATACCTACTGAGTGTGACATTAGTCCAATAGGTTAAACACGTATGATGATGATGTACATTGTATGCATATAGAATTGTAGCAATCATGCTCAGCAACAATATGCATGCATCATTTCTAAAGCATATATTCATCCAGTTATAACCAAACTAAATGAACCTTATGTTGGAATTCAATGTAAAATGAGTAATTTACTACAACTATTTGTATATGTTAGTGTCTAGGATAAATACAATAGATTTATGTTTGAAACTTCGGCATTTTTTTTGTTGTGTTCTTGAATAAATAGACAGAGAGAAAATATGAAAGGGTTAGGTTTTGATAGTGCCACCGTTACATATTTGTGGTCATTATGCTTATTTAACCTAATTTGGCTCAAAATATAACATAAAATGGTCAACTAACACACACTGAGTATGTATTTGTTGCTTAATTTAACTTTTTACCGTCATATAGGAGTGACTATGGTCCCAAAGATTGATAACCCTTCTTTTATAGCTATGGTCCCAAAGATTGATAACCCTTCTGGTCTTACAGATTCAGACCAATCAGCCTAGTTGGTTCTTTGTATAAGATCCTTGCAAAGGTACTTTCCAATAGAATGAAGAAAGTCATGCCTAGGATAATAAGTGATTCACAGTCTGCTTTCATTGGAGGCAGAAATATTTTAGACGGGATCTTGATTGCATATAAGATTGTTGATGGGTGGAAGGAGGACAGAAAAAAGGAGATACTACTGAAGCTTGATTTTGAAAAAGCATACAATTCAGTAAATTGGGGATTTCTATTCTCAATGCTATCTAATTTTGGTTTTGGTTCTAAATGGGTGCGGTGGATACAAGAATGTGTGACCTCAGTAAGGATCTCTATTTTGGTGAATGGTTCCTGAACTTCTGAGTTCAAACCACAAAGAGGGCTCAGACAAGGCGATCCGTTATCACCTTTCTTATTTAACATTGTGGCAGAAGGCCTTGATATATTGTTGGAGAGAGCAAAACAACTGGGTTTGATTAGGGGTGCATCAGTAGGGTCTAGTGATCTAAAGATCACTCACTTGCAATTTGGTGATGGCACCATACTGTTCTGTTAAGCTGAATGGGGTGAGGTTTTAAATATCAAAAGAATTTTAAAAGGCTTTGAAATTATGTCGGGCCTCAAAATCAATTATCATAAGAGTGTGGTGTGCGGGTGGGTATACCTATAGCTGTATGTCAAGAATTTGCTTCCAAATTACATTGTCTTCATCAAAAATTACCTTTGAAATATTTGGGGATGCCCTTGGGAGCCAGTCTTGGTAGAAAAAAGACTTGGCAGCCTGTGCTTAAGAAGTTTAAAATAAAATTGGCCTCTTGGAAAAGAAGGTACCTTTCTTTCACAGGTAGACTAACTCTAATAAAAGATGTTTTGCCTAGCTTACCTCTCTATTACCTCTCTTTGTTTAAGATGCCAGTAGGGGTAGCCAAGGAGATCAATAAAATCCAATCAACTTTTCTTTGGGGTGGCTTGGATCTTAGAAGGAAAGTTCATTTGGTTAAATGGGGTGATGTCACTCTTAGTAAAAAGCAAGGTGGGTTGGGAGTTAAAAGAGTTGATTTGATGAATGCATGTTTATTGTCAAAGTGGTGGTGAAGGTTTGGGGCAAAGGCCAAACCCCTTTGGAAAGAGGTGATTTGCAAAAAGTATTATGGATCTAATGATATTTGGTCACCTGCGCTTGTGAGAGGGGGCAGGGTATCTAAAATATGGGAAGATATTATGGGTGTTATATTATCCAAGCCCAAAGTGCTGGGCTTTTTTCAGTCTAATTCTAAACTTGTCCTTGGTGATGGTTTGAGGACAAGGTTCTGGCTAGACAAATGGACAGGTAGTGTTTGCTTCAAGGATAAGTTTCCTAGACTTTTTCTTCTGGCCAAACATAAATTTGAATCTGTTTCTATGCTGAGGTCTAGAGTTTAGCATGAAGACTGGAATTCATCTTTTAGAAGGAGCTTGTTTGAATGGAAAATGGAGGTAGGTAGATTGAAAGGGCTGCTGCTTACTGCCCCTGAGTTAAGGGCTAATGTGCCTAATAAATTGATATGGAATGCGGATTCTTCAGGAGTGTTTTCTGTTTTATCCACTTATCAGTGGTGTCAGTCCTCATATGGTCCTATCTACAGGGTGACAGACCTTATTTAGAAGAATGTGGCCCCCTCTAAAGTCCAATTCTTTGGCTGGCTTGCATGGAAGAGAAGGATCAAGGCATCTAATTATCTTCAAAGGATTGGTATATTGGTCAACATTAGTAATTTACATTGTGTGGTCTGTAATGTGGAAGTGGAAACGGATAATCATTTGCTCTTGCATTGTTCCTTTATCTGGTAACTGTGGTCCAAGATTTTGAGCTAGTAGGGTTTTCAATGGACTATACCAGATTCAGTGGATGCCCTGCTACTTTGGTGGACAGGAGTTAAGCTGAAAAAGTTAGAAGAGAAGATTTGGAGAATCATCCCCTTTGCGGTGTTCTGGTCTATATGGAAATTAAGGAATGATTGTATTTTCAATAATGCCCAGCCTAACTTAGATGATCTTTCTGATTTGGTGTTAGTAAGAATTGCATTATGGATTAAGCGTCATGTTCAGGTTTGGCCTACTCAGTGACTGAAATCATTTTCAAGCTGCACCAGGTCAGACTTTGTTCCAGCTGATTTGTAGTTCATGGAGGTTGCTAATATATGGGTCATAGTCTGAGCTGTTTATCTATAGTTGAGCTGTTTATGTTGATTCTGTAGTTAATGGAGGTTGCAGCTCTGTTTGTGATGTTGTGGCTAATGTTTTGCTGCAAGGAAGTGGTCTGTTATGTAGCTCTGCAGCTCTGTTGATTCTGTAGCCCAACATTCATTGAGGCAGCGGTCCTTTTGTCTAAGGTAGAGTTCATAGACAACGTAGAAAAACTAGGTCTTGCCAACCTATTTGAATTGTAGCTTTTGTACTAATATGTTGGGCTGATATTTTTGTTCTGATATATGGTCATGGTCTGAGCTGTTATGCTTTATACTGATATCTGTGGAATGCTGAACTCATATGGTGACTGCCATGGTAAGGTTGTGCTAAAACAGATAGTGTTATGAACTGTGATGATGAGGCTGATAGGTTGTCTTACAATTATTCTGCTTGAGGGTTGCCATCATCTCTGTCTGATTGGATGTGTTTCTTCTTTCATTATTTCATCCCTCAAACAATAGAGGTAATTGCTCTTTCCAGGATAAAAAAATGGAAAAGAAACTCTGGGTAATTGCTCTTTCCTTTTTGGGTAGTAAATAATAAGAGGGCTGCTTGGCTGAGCTGGGATATTGATGTGGGTTGGCCTATCTGTCTGGGATATTGTGTGGCTTTGATACTGGTCTGCTGTTGTTGCTGTTGATTGTTGTTGTTGTGTGGAGCTGTCTAGGGGTGTTTTGACGTTGGTCTGCTATGGTTGCTGTTGTGATGGTCTGTCCTAGTTAAATGGCTGTTTGCTTGTGTTTGGGTGAATGAATGGCTGTATGGTTTTGATGATGGACTGGTATTGTTGTAGTTGATTGTTGTTGTTGTGTTGTTGTGTTGGGTGGCTGTATGGGCTAAATGCTGGACTGCTAGATTATTGATTGATGTTGGACTGCTCTGCCTAGTTTGCCTAAATGCTAGCTGATGGTTTGTGCTGATGTTGTTGTGTTGTTGTGTTGGTTGGTCTCTCACCAACTCTGGGGGTGCTAGGAAATGATAGGATGGGCTTTTTCGTGCCAACCTAGTTGGGATGATTTAGCTCATTGTGATGCTTTTGCACTCCCCTTTTCTTTATTGATGTAATTTGCTTTGTACTTTATACTTGTTTATTCCATCAATAAAGTTTCTTTTTTTGCTGCTCAAAAATATATATATATATATATATATAGGAGTGACTATCTGCCCAATTGATCTACCTACCTAGATTATTATAGGTCTGTAGGGTCATGGCGAGATAAGTTTTAAGGCCCAATTATTTTTTTGAACCTGAGCTTGAGTTTAGTGCTTAAAGTTTGGGTTAGATTAATTTTTTTTCCCCCTCTAAATAATCTAATATAATAGTTTTTGTTTGTATATACTAAAAATAATTAACCTCTTGAACATGTTGAGTTCATGAGAAGAATCAATTTTTTGACTTGACCTCTCACAATGAATAGACTTAAGTCACTAAACTAAGCAACTATAATTTTTTCCCCCTCTAAATAATCTAACATAATAATTTTTGTTTGTATATACTAAAAATAATTAACCTCTTGAACATGTTGAGTTCATAAGAAGAATAAAATTTTTGACTTGACGTCTCACAATGAATAGACTTAAGTCACTAAGCAACTATAGTAGCTTTAATATAATTTTTTTTCTATGCAAATAATTTATTTGAATTATATTACATGCTTAGCAGGCAAGGCTCAGTCCCCACAAAAAGTTAAGGGTTGAGCTTGGAATAAAGAGTTTAGGTCCAACATATTGCTCCAATTCCATGGTCACCTTTGTCGTCATATCAACTAAATTCCCAATTAAAATATTTGGGTTGAGGGAGTCATTTGATTTATTGTTTGTTACAATAAAAGATATTTGTTCTTGTGTATTTAAAAAAAAAAAAAGAAGTTTAGTTTTAATCATAGATAAAATGAAAATTTTAATAAATAAATGGTGTAGTAATTGTGATCAGATAGAAAATACTCATATAAATTGATAATTTTTTTAGGCTTTATTTTCACACCAAATTTTAATATTGTATAAATATTTTTACTTAACTTCTTTTTCCCTTTATAAGAGTGAGAAATAGAAAGAGAATGTTAAATATTATCTATATATGCTCCTTGTTATTTAGATGCCTTTTGTCAAATTTAATTAGAATTAATGGAATAAAAAGGAAAAAACCAAATTTCATTAAGGGGAATTGCAAATGAGTGCTAAGTTAGCAAAATAATTGTAATTTTCATGGAATTGCAAATGGGTATGTGTCCAGTGCAACTGAAAGTTGTCGCATGGGACATAGGTCTCACTTGCACTTTCATAAATGTAAAGTGCAATTATTTTGCTTGAAAGGCTCACAACCATTGCAGGAGAGGAGGCCCAATAAGGGGAACATCATCACTTGCAACCACATCACTACCATCATCATCACATCACACCTCATGTATGTACATCTTTAATGATTTTACATTAATTGCTATGTTAAATCATGCCATACTTTGTTTATCTCTAACTTGTTCATTATCATTGTTTCTCTCAGGCCTAGTGACTTTTAACTATACTTTGACTAGGTGTAGTCAAGGCTATGTTAGGGGCATCAAGGAGTGGAATACTGGTGCTAGGATGGACATCCAATTTGACAGTACATTCCAGCCGGTAGGGGATCAAGATGCCTCCTTGAATGGCCAACTTGGACAGATAGTGCGTAACGACACCAAATTCCACTCACATATGATAATTGTAACTCAGCGGGTTATTGGAGCAATAATTCAGTAGTAGTGGTTTAGTAGTGAAAATTAATTTCTAAAAATTTAAATATCACTTTAAATGTTTAGCTAATATTATAAATGTGGAACTAATGTTATAGGAGATATCGACTCAAAAGTCCTGCAATTGGGAGCTTCGTGGCCCATCTCTTACGATGGGGTAGACACACTTCTTGCAGATACAACATCAAGTATTGTGTTTTTCTTCTTTTTTAATTTTTCCACCATCATATTTTTTTTGTGCCATTGTGTACTTGGGTTTTTAAAATGTAGGACGGGTATAATTGGCAACTCTTTGACGAGCCCGAGTCC
This sequence comes from Camellia japonica, assembly GCA_030407325.1. NCBI lineage: Eukaryota > Viridiplantae > Streptophyta > Magnoliopsida > Ericales > Theaceae > Camellia > Camellia japonica. The sequence goes on from JAPPVO010000029.1 coordinate 155,813,807, forward strand.
CTCCAGGAAACACAACTTGGGTATTTTCAGACATATGGGGGGGATATGCGTCAGAGTGCAGTGTACAGACATGGTGCGTCCCAAGCCTCAACGATGGCTGAGATCACTCAACAAGTTTGGGAGAAGTTAATGCAAGAGTAGGCCTCAATGATTGTCCAAAACACACAAAAAATGTGTGAGAAGCTCAAAAGGTAGCTCAGGGCATAACTCACTACACATATCGAGCAAATGACGAATTAAGTTCAAGCGAAGAAGGGAGTTTCGATGCCTTCTAGGTTTAGTACAAATTTTGTTTTTTTACTTACTATATTTTAATTTTTATTTAATTTGTTTTTTCTATTCATATACCTAACGAATTGTACTTTAATGTTGTAGGTTCTAGATGCATCTGAGTGGCCACTGTGCATTTCGAGAGTGTATAAAACATAGGACCCTCCTTTTGCAGCCCAACGCTACACCGCTACCACCTCACACACGACGCGATGAGCAAGTATCTTCTTTACATAAACACATGCATATATCTATATTATCACACAAATGATTTAGGTTAAAAGTGAGCCTATTAAAAACCCTTAGTGGTGTTGCAAAGTTAAGATTGATCTAACTAAAAATTTCAGATATTTTGTTCCATTTGTTGAATGGTTTGGTTGTAGAGGTTACTCAGAATCTAACTGTATTGGTGTATTTATTATTACTAGAAAAAGTCACAAACATTTTCCTTCTATAGTCTAAAGAAAAAGTCATACTCATACAATTCAGTTATCATTAGAGATAAAATAATTCCAATAAAGCGAGTTCACTAATCATACAACTTAGATACTCACAGGATTCATGATTTGATGTATGAACAAATTTGATAATTCAATACAAACAATCGAAAACTCACACGGTTTGATAAACACAAACTCAAGTTTTTGCAACAGCAACCACAGTAACTGGTGACAAAATTCCAAAACTAAGTTTAGCTCTATGTCAAAGTAAAAAAGAAAGTAGAGTTTTTGTGTCCATACTTAACCTTCATATCCTTAGGTCCAAATCAGAGTAAAATGGATTCATACTCTTGACAAAACACATGAATGAGCTTATAAAACATTTCAATACCAATAAAACAATCATCACAAATAGTTGTGCTAATATAAAAGTTAAATGACAATTCTCTTATTTGATCCTCATTTGCCATAAAAAAAAAAAAAGAACATTATGCTCTATTTGGTTAATTGAAATGAGATGGAATGGAATGGAATGGTTATTACTATTCCTTTAAAATTGTGAAAGATGATTCTATTTGAAATGCATTTGTAATTATTTTTTTAGTCTATCCAGATATCGGAATGAATATTTTGATAGAATGATCATTCGATTCCACTTCATCCTAATGAACCAAACACTACCTAACGGCCTTAACGATCAAAACAGAATTTATAATCAGTTGAACCATCAATAGCAAATTTTGCACCAAATCAATGATGAATCGAATCCTTCACCAAATTTCAAACAGTGGAATTTTTATTCAAATTTGATAAAATTCTAAAAAGATTATCAGGGATGATTTTATTTTACACAAAATGGTTAAAACAAGTTATTGGGTAAGTTTAGAATTCTTCAAAAATATTTTATCCAAAAAAAAAAAGAGAGAGTATGAATTCAGTGTTCTATATGAGATCAAGCTTTGAATCAAATTTTCACTCAAATTTGATGAAAAAAATGAGTACAAATACCTGGGTAGCTATTGGAAAAGAAAGGCTGAAGAGAGGTTTTGGTATGGAGATCATCCCATTCTAGAGATTCCCACCATTTTCCCTCTCCATAAGTAGGTGGTGCAGATGCTTGCTCACCCTCCTCATTCATGTACAAAGAAATAGGCAATCTACTTAAGGGAAAGCAACTAAGTCACTACTGATATTGACTAGTATTTTGATGCAAACAAATATGAGAGGCCATTTTTAGAGTAGCTTCGTGACTAATAGTCATCAACTCTCTTGTCTTGTGCTTCTTCTTTCAAATAAACCAATCTTAATGGTCTGAATTAGATATTGATGTTTGTAAGCTCCTTCACATAATTAATGATACAGGTTCCTTTCCATTGCCTTTCTTGCATCAAGCCAGAAAAATAACAATACAATATTGAAATACAAATAAAGAATGTCACACCTCAAAGCCAACCAAGCTAGGCATGTGACAATGTCACACACCTATAAGACTTACAACACCCTGCGAGCATGTAGAAAAGAGAAGGTGAGAAACTCAATTCAATTTCATTCCACAAAATAATCATGGCAATCAGGAGATGAAATCACAATCAGTAATTCTTTAATTCACAATACCAAAAGTTTCAACAACAATCCACAAATTCAGTTTAGCTAGTTTAATGTTTAGAGCATGCCAAACGTAGAGTTTCATAATCTGAATATTTCAAAGATTAATTGCCTCCATCAAAGCAAACAAGAGTTATATAATTTAAATTAATGTCGCAACAAAGCAATTCAAAATAACTTTTACTTGTAGCACTCTATCCCAATAATAACTTCCACCGCTTCCACCACACTATTCTTCTGGATCTGTAATCATGAGGAAGACGATCAGTTTGATAGCTCAAAAATTAACTACTGCAACAACTAACTAAATCAGTTATACAAAAAAAAAGAATAATTTCTATTAATAAAGTTAAACAACGTAATTTTTTGTGATTCAAGAGTGTAAAGAAAATGTTATGTACTTCAATTAATAGTTAACATAAAATCATTCCAATGAGGTGAGTTCCATAATCATAGAATTTTGTAACTCGTAGGATTTTTAGTTCGTTTGGATCATACAGTTTTGGTGAGAAAAGAAAACATTTGTTTAGAGGGTTAAGTAGGTGAGAAATGGAGACAAAGTGTGAGAAATAGTGCCAAAACGAAGTCTCTTATTTTGACGATTTGATTTCTTACCGAAAGTTGTGAGATTTGGCGATAAACAAGTTGATTGGTTGTAAAATATTTATAATACCAAGATTACCCTTTACAATAAAAAAAGAATAAAAAGAAATCTCACTCAAATTTCTCTCTCACGTGATTTGCTTTCTTACCAATCTAAATACGATAGTGAGAAAACACGTCTTTTTTCTTTACTCAACAAGATGGGAGAGACCAAATAATTTTTTTTTTCTTACTCCACGATCCAAACATGGTGTTACTATTCGATATATCAACAAATTCCATAATTCAATTCAATCAATCCAAAACTTTGATAAAAACAAACTCATGTTTTAGCAAATGCAACCACAATAACGAGTGACAAACGCCAAAACCACATTTAGCCCCATGGTCAAAAATCAAAAGAAAGTAGCTTATGTGTCAATATTTAACTCCCATTTGCTTTGGGTTCACATTATTGTCAAACAAAATTTATATCCTTCATAAAGTAGATGAATCCACAATGATCTCATAAAATATTTCTATAGAAATAAAAAATAAAAATAAAAACAACTCAAGACACAAGACTCTGACTAAAATAGAATCTGAAGAGGACAAAATGTATGCAACCTTACCCCATCTTTGGAGAGATTGTATCCATAACTAAGAGGTGATTTCATTACTCATTGTTTAAACATTTTCAAACCAAAATATGCAGTTAAAAGAAATTCTAGATGTGGTATGAGATGACTTACCTCTAGTGAAAGCTGTAAACAAGGAATTCAACAAGATTATAAAAAATAATAGTGGTTCTATGTATTTAAAAATCATCATAAATAAATTACACAAAATATTTACATATGCAGGGCCCATAAATTATTGAATCTACACTGATGTGAATGTTCTGTGTATTTTATGTGATTTGTTTCTATGTACCTAAATTCTTTATAATAAAGTTAAGTACTCCCATACCGCATTCAAAACTGACTAGTTTTGGGGAAAATAAGTATAACGAGGGAAGAACAATTGTTTCTACCTTCATATGATTGTCAAAATAAAGTATAGATCATGTTGTTCTTGGGGTATTTTGCTATTTTTGCCTAAAATCAATTAATCAAAAGCCTAATAAGTGAGTGTCATCTATAACCCTAACCAAATTGGTCTAATACCAAACAACCACTCTAATCCCAACAGACTCTCAAATAATTCTGTGAAATCATGGGAGTCCTCTTTCACATCATTTCTTATCTTTTCTCACCAAATCACCCAATCCAAATGAAGTGAAAATGTAAAATAAGAAGGGATTTGAATTACCTTAATGATGATTTCAATATTATTCAATTTCATTTCCTTCAAGAGATTCAGTCTCTTCTTCTTCTTCAAGGGGTTCAGTCTCCTCTTCTTCTTCTTCTTCTTCTTCTTCTTCTTCTACAGAAAAGTCCCTAAAATCAACTTATTTGATCAGTGTATCGCCCTCAAAATAAATGCATAAATCAGACATTCATGATATCCATGGACATAGGAAAATAAAATATATTCATTCATCAGAGTACTCTTTACAAAAAGTATTACATGTTGACAACAAAAGTAAATGCCCTACGGGCTTACAACTTTCCAAGTCAACACTTGGATACAACCAAAAGAGGGTCAGAAGCCCTTTAAAAATAAAGCCCTTGGCTTGGAATTTAAAGCATATAAACATAAATAAAGCAACAAAAGAAGACTCCAACCCTGAAACCTCCCAAGCTAAGACATTGGAGGTGGCATATCTCCTATACCTGAAAATGGTGTCCCAAGAAGGGTGAGCCAAAGCCCAGCAGAGATATGCTAAATCAAATATGAGAAATAACTAAAACATTAGCATTTGACAAATGGTTAACACTTATTAAACAACATACATCTTTTCCGTAACCAATCAACACTTACAACCGTGTTTTAACCCATTTCCATTTATTTATCCCAATCAATTCATAATGAGACTACAACTCATATTATCAACACTTCAATCATTAACACTTCAAAATGAGACTACAACTCATAATATTATTAACACTTCAATCATTAACGTCATTCAAACGTATTCAAGATTTCGGGACTTTCACCCAGCACACTCCAGCCAACTTAGTTATCACTGGAATCCATCCCCTATCTCCTCCCCAAACAATGGAGTACATCCCCTATCTCCTCCCAAATCATGGAGTACATCCCCTATCTCCTCCCAAACAAAATACATATGCAATGTATTTAAACACTTTGTCATGTACAATGATCAACTTAAGCACATATACAATGTGTTAATCCAACCGTCATATTCAATGACATAATTCAGTTGTTTAGTTTCAGTTTACCTAATCATCATACAGTTCTACAACAATCATGATTATCCTTCACCGATAGCCCAAAGCAGTTTTCTCTAAATAGATAAATAAATCTATCAAACAGATAAATTATTACATTTTCCATAGGCGAGTGATTTACAATTTCAACTACACCATTCAATCACAACACCCTCCAATTTCATAATTTCACAATCAATTTCGTTATTGAGACAAAATGATTTATTTACTCAAATTAGGGCATTTCCCCATTTCCCAAATATTTCACGCATGGCCAAATCTCTTCCATAGTACACAAACAAACCCCAAATTTTAAGATCCCATATACATATGGAGCCCAAAATATAAACCCCTCTTTTACAATTTCAAGTTTAAACCCTAACTTTACCCAAACTTGCCAAACCCCACCATTTATACAAAATGACTAAAATTTATGTTAAAACTCATAAGAAGGAGTAGTTTATCCCCATCTCAGATGAAGAGACTCAAATGAGATGATGAAGAAAACTCAAGATACTCCAAATCCAAGAATTTTCGGATCAAAATGTAGCCCACGCGATACTCCACCCTTTTTACAAAGTAAGTATGGTAGAAACCCTCTAGATCAAGTGTATTTGTAGAGAGGAGTATGTAGAGAGAGAGGGAGAGTGTCGGATCTAGGGTTTGAGATGAAAAGTGGATGAAAAAGTGATGTTTAAACCCGCTGCTATGAACTGATATATTCATGGCTTGCTCGAGCGAAGAAGCGATCGCTCGAGCGACCAGACACAACAGAACCTCGCTCGAGCGCAAGAAGCTTCGCTCAAGCAAAAAATGAGAAGCTTCAGGTCTGCAACCCAGACGCACGCTCGAGCACAAGAGTGCTTTCTCGAGCAAAGGAACACAAAACATAGACTTCGCTCGCTCAAGCGAAGGAAGTGTGGCTCGAGCGAAGAATACCAACCTTCAGGTTTTTCTACCAAGACGCAGACGCACGCTCGAGCACAAGAGTTCTCGCTCAAGCAAAGAGACAAACCCACAGAGCTCGCTCGAGCGACAAAAGCCTCGCTCGAGCGAAAGAGCAAAAATCTGAACAGCAACCATTTGTTTCGAAACACAACCAACCTGTTGCAAACTCATCCAACATATCCTAAAACTCAAATGCAAGGAATTAAAGGATGGAAACAAGGTGAAGACAACAACAATACCTACGGAACCGAGTCCGGAACATAATAAATAATGGAGGAAAACCGGGATCGCTATAATCAGAGACCATATTTATTTATTTTATTTTGGATAAAATACAAAGAAGCATACCTTTCATATCACTTTAGTCCTTTAAATTTTAATTTTGTTAATTTCTCTCTTCAAATTATCAAATTAGTCTAATTTTAAACTACTGTTTAAATCATTAACAAAATGATTATACCTTTTAAATATGATATGTAAAGTGTATATGTCATGTGTCAATTTGGTCCTTAAAGTTCCAATTTTGCTAATTTTGTCCCTCAATATTACAAGTTATTTTTATTTTTCTCATAAATGTTTCGATAACAAACTAACAAAATTAAAAAAACTTTAAGAACCAAAGTCATATGTATATTTTATTATTATTCCATTAACTATTTAAGCTTTGATTTTAAACAAGACCAAATTAATATAAATTAAAATTTTCATGACGAAATTGACAAAATTAAAACTTGACGCAGTGACACACAAAATGCATACTTAAAAGGCCATAAATATAATTATCATTTATTTTTATATTCATGTTTGAGTATCACTATTTTGAACGCCCTTTATATGATTTTTCCATTCAACTCCAAAAAAAAAAAAATGATTAAGGCTTTTTTAATTGGTCGTAGAAATTTTGAAGTGTATTTAAAATGCTTTTTCAACTTCTAGTTTTTTTGTTAAAATGTCTCTTATTATATTTCTCTGTTGAGTGATGATATGTGATTACTTGTATTACTGGCACATTAATATTGGTAATCCTTTTATACAAACAAAAAGAAATTTACTTATTACAAAAAATTATTTTTACAGATTTAGTATCCAACAAATTGAGTTTATTATTATTTTTGTATTTAACTTTATTTTCTCACATTTCATTATAAGATTATTGAAAATTATTCTTACAAGAATTTGTACAACTTTAAGCGTGTTTTATTAGAAAATCCACAAAATCTAATCTTACATAACAATGTCCTATGTATGTGAGACCAGGATTCCGTCCAGTTCATAATATGGACTAGATGTGGTCACCACCATGATTTTTTTTGATAATTCTAATTATTTATTTTGTAGGATTCTTCGTATATTCCATCTATATAAAAGAATTAGATCGATTTGATATTCATAGTCTATTCAATTTATCGCGTTTATTACTAAAAAAAGGATGATTTATTTTTAAAAATATACTTATTGTCTAAATTTTTTTGGGGAAAATTATCCAAAAATCCCATATCACCATCATACATCCCATTTAGTCCTACCAATTTACACATTTACTAAGAGATCCCATTTGTTATAACATTATTACCAGTGGATCCTGTTTTGATTTTTGTTTTCATATTTTGGTCGTTTGTACCCTTTCCTTATCTGGGTCACACAGAATTAGGAATTAAGTCCATTTCCTAATACCAATCTTCTGGCACAGAATTAGGGATCACGTTCATATCGTAATACCATCTCCTCCACTGGGTCACACAGCGTATTGTCCAATATTTGGTCACCACAGTCATATCACAAAGGGAGCACATTCAGGGTTACACCGATATCAGCATTGCAACGCCGTAAACATACACGTCTGCAGGTACTCCGTTTGATTTCCCCCCTTGTATGATGGTTGTTACATAAGTTTTCATCATCGTCTGTGGCCCCCCATTACTGATGAGTTTTTAAGCATGTGCATTCGACTATCATGTGTTACACACACAAGTGTTTCTGTGTTCTTCTTTACTCCATACCTTGTAAACCGCCTGTAACTATTTTTTAATGCAGGGATGGATGACGTTATTATGTTGTTGTGCTGTTTCTGGTCCACGATTGTCGCATACAATCTGAAATCCCCTTACGCATTTGTCGATTTGGTTAATTTTTTGTGTGATGATTTTGATGGTCTTACGTCGGGTAATGTTCAATTGTTCTTCAATGTTCTGGGTTACAAAAATATCTCATTACAAAATGATGTAGATATGCAAAATATGGTTCACCTTGCATCCTTTTTTCGTTTGCAGCTAATCGAGGTTATGGTCGAGTCACACGATGATGTCTGTGTAATAGCAGACGATGATTTTGTGGACACCATACCAAGCCTCGGCACGCGTGGAATCAAACGCTATGTTCACCAAATTAACAATGAGCCTGATATTGATTTGTTGACAAACTACTGTCCACGTGATGAGCAGACATTCTTATCAACACCATGGGCTAACAGACTGACTCATGTGGGCCAGAGTTTCGAAGGTGGTGCGACTGAGTTTCGAACAGTACTTTGCAAATATGCGGTGGAATGCGGTTTTGAATTCAAGTACCTAAAAAATGATACAGTTAGAATTACCACTGTGTGTTCGTTGCAAGAGTCAAAGGGTTGCACATGGTTGGTACACGCGCGAGTTTTGGACGCTAATGGTTTTTTCTACCTTCGCAAATGGAACAATGAACACATTTGTGGTGTCGCTGTTCGTACAGTCAACAACCACCGTTTGGGATCAGACTTGGTCTCCAACATCTTCGCACATCGTATCCGCGACAAGCCTTTGACTAGGCCTACTGATGTTGCATTTGATTTGAAAAAAATTACGGCCTCAAAATAAGTTATCGCGTAGCTTGGTTAGGTGTCGAAAAAGCCAGAGGCGAGTTATTTGGGGCCCAAAGTGCATCTTTTGATCAGCTACGGTGGTATAGTGGGGCCGTAACAGAACATAACCCGGGTACTTATATCAATATTGATTGTGATGAGCATGACAACCGGTTTGAACATTTTTTCATATCATTCAAAGCATGCATTGACGAGTTCAAACATTGCCGACCATTACTTTTCCTAGATGGCACTTTCTTGAAGGGGAGGTTCAAAGGGAATTTACTTGCTGCCACATCTAAGGACGGAAACTGAGGTACATTGAACATTTACACAAATATAATGCACATATGGCACACAACCATGCCTGCCAATATTTCCACACCACTACCTACACCTTCACACCCAACTAACCAACCTACTCACACGCAGGATTATTTCCAGTCACATTTGCAATTGTCAGTGCAGAAAACGCAACAAACTGGTCGTGGTTTTTGCAACATCTTCGTAATGCGCTTGGTGATGACAGAACGTTTATATTCATATCAGATCAGCATGTTGGCCTCATGGAGGCAATGCCCATTATCTTCCCAAATGCTCACCACGCATTTTGCAAGCAACACCTTCAAAGAAACCTTAGGGACAAAATGAAATATATGAACAATTTCCATCGGATTGGGTTGATCACCAAGTTCAACAACTGCGCTTACGCACCGACTGTTACTGCATTTGAAGAGATGGTAGAAAAGTTCACCAATTTCGATAAGAAAATTGCAATCGATTTCCTTGGAAATCTACCTCCACAACATTGGGCAAATGCTTATTTCAGGTGCGTACCTTTACATGTTCCACTTGTATATGAACAGTACAAAACATTGACCGCGTCGTGTTACATTAAATTATCTATACTAATGCCGCTATTATGTTGTGAAACCCATTACAATACAGAGGTAACCGGTACAGCGAGATGTCCTCCAACGCCGCCAAATCCTTCAACAACTGGATTTCCGAGGCACGTCACCTTCCGATAACCCGTTTGGTGGACAATATAAGGACACAAATAATGCAACAAATGTCAACCAGGCGGGAAACGTCACAAAAATGGCATGGTGTGTTATGCCCAAAAATGGAAAAACTCCTTAAAAAGTCATACAATGACGGGAGGTCATGGACTGTAAGCCAATCAAGCCCCACCGTGTACAAGGTACACTCACACCCGTCCGTCATGGTCGATGTTGACAGCCGCACATGCTCGTGTTTCCAATGGCAGATTAACGGGTTCCCATGCTCACATTCCATTGTTGTCACTCGGAAAAGTGGACAAGATTTGTACACATTAATCGAGCCTTACTTCCATGCCTTAGAATATTGCTTGTCATACAGCCCAACAATAACACCAATACCAACAGTCGAACAACCACCAATCCAAACACACAATTTGATCGTACTGCCACCCGCTGTCAAACGACCACCTGACAGGCCCAAGAAGAAGAGGATACCGTCACGCGGTGAGGAAGTCCAACCAATACGTTGTAGCAGGTGCGGTCGCATGGGACACCACAACCGGAAGACTTGCAAAGAACCGATATAGCAGATCAACCCAATTATGTGTGAACACACTATTTGAAACGTTTATTACTTTATTTTTCCTAGTTAATAATCATGGGTTACACATATTTTCCATGTATGCATTTAATTTCCAAGTACTTTTCGCATTGTGGACAATGTTCCAAAACAGTCTCCCATTCATAATGTAGTGGTATACTCATTTACCTTTCTCATTTAAATCGTTTTCAATTATCCATTTCCTTAATTTGATTCCTATTTTAAGGAAATTTTCTTTCAGCGGGAACACACAATACATAACAACACACAAATTGCACCACTACCCACTATTATGAATTGCCACAACAAACGTAATGTCCATACACACGCCACTAATAACATTAACCCTTAACACCTTCACAATGTCACATTGTCACAATACCATTATCTTACATGCTGAATGCAATACTATTCATCCACCATCACACAACCACGTAATACCTGTTCCACTTCTGTCAAACAAACATGTTCAACATACAAAATTCAAAAGCTGTAACTGAACAAAACACAACATGTTCAACACACAAAATTCCCAAGCAGTAAATGAACAAAACACAAGGTCAAATGTAACATAACACATAATCGCATAACCTCCATCCGAAATTACTATTATTCACAATTTAATATCCAACGTTAAAACCAACCAAAACATTCACAAGAACTAACCCAAACTTAATAAAATAAGTTCATCACTGTGCAAAAAAAACCCCACAAAAAATTGGAATATAACGTAGCACCACCATACTGCCAAAGAAAAACCCAAACGACAAATCAATCCCAATTACAAAAACCAAACAGCTTTACATTTCATGCACTATCTTTCAGACCCCTATCATGGTCGTTCACAAAACCTTTAACCATGTTGGCACACAATATGACGCAGTTATCCCCCTGCAACGATCTGTTGACGTCAACATGATGTACATACTAACGCATCACAGCACACATAATGATTGCGCAGTCCTCCCTGCAATGTGCGACAACACAAACACACACAACTTATTAACTGCTCCAACAAACCATATACCACATTACATTTTATGTATGTACTATCAAATTAATCTAGACAATACACGTACGAGTCGTGTTTCTGCTGCGGGCAGTCAATAACTGCCTCCACACCCATTTCACCAATCTGCGTTGCGTCGTCATCACTCAATCCGCCAACTGCGCCCCGCTGGATTTCAAGAATGGTATCCCTCTATAAACAATACCCTACCATTACCAAACACACACAACGAAGACACATAAAAACACATCAACCCCACACATATAATGATACATTTCACTCACCACAAACACTACCTCCTTAAAGTGCTTGTCTTCCATTCCAACCCGGGGCCTCATAGAGTTGTAATGTTTCCAGACACCCATTTCAGTGTCATAAACAACCAACGTCCAGTGTGCTCGGAAACAAATAGGGAAGTGGACGTACCAACAATCTTTACATGCCGCGAAGTTGTCCAACACGAACCTGTCCCGTGCATTCCTGTTATCGTTTTTTAACATATCCTACATCATTATTTCACCCGTTGGATTATAAGATTTTAATCGTTCCAAACATGAACCACAAAGCTTTCCAATGTAACTTTAAAAACAACTTCAAAAACTCACAAGGCATATGCTACTAAAAACGTATGACTTGTCCGGGAACTCCACTCCAACAGCAAGTCTATCTTGTTCTTCCATCAACAAGACTGCGTAGGCATCTATCACCTGCCACAAAACGGTAAACTTTAAACAAAATATACATTCAAACAATAACATTGCAACTTTAAACCAGTTACTTACATTGCCATTCAATGACGATGGCCGAACAAACGACTTAATATCCGTAAAGTACACACACACATCATGTCCACTACTAGCCCACATGACCGCTCTACAAGTAAAAAACATAATGCATGTCAAACGAATGTACACGCAAACCCAACTTTATTTCCATCACGCACATTACATACCTGTCCCCATCTTTGTCATACGCGTTTCTGATCTTCTCTTTCTCCACTGCAGTCATCAACTTCCACACCCCTAAACGATTGTTCAAATCAAACCAGACCACTCCCTGCTCCTCAAACCCAGACCACCAGTGTTACCACTTCTCACACCGGTACATACAACATCCACCACCTTACCACACCCCACCATCATTTTACCCACACCATCGTACTCAAAATCTGGCTTTATAAGCTCCTTCCTCACCTTACCCTTCAGGTTCCTCACAAACGAGCTTTCTACGCCCTCCACAGGTTGTCTTCTCGTCCCACACCTAGCAACTTCAACTACATCGGAACCATTACCACTAACTTCAACCACCACACCACCTGTCATTTAATTGAAACCCCCACAATTGTCACCCTTTGTTAACACATTATTCCCCTGCTGTCTAACACTATCCAATGTCGCCCATTCCTTACTTCCAACATCGTTGCCTTCCCCCATATCAATGTGACTATCAGCGACCTTACGAAATGCTTATGTCACGTTGTGCACATCTTGTTCAGCTAACTGCTCCACCAAAACACCTATCGTTTTTCGTAGCTCAACATTTTCCTCCACCACCTTCTTCATCTAATCTTCTTTTACCTTGAAAACTAAGGTGAAACCATCAACTATATCCACAGCTTGTTTTTCTTTCATCCTCCTCAGCTGGTCCACCTCTGCTTGTAACTCCTCAATCATACCATCTTTAAGTCTACATTCCGTCCGAAGTGCGTATAACTCGGCTAACCCTGTCTCCAGTTCCCCCTTGTCATCACCAATCTGTTCCACCCGTGTTGCACATACAATACCACCAACACCCCTCTCCACAGAACTTACAGCATCGACCGCAACACTGTGTTTACCTTTTGCAACCACACCCCCCTCCGCTGCAATTCGTCTACGATCACCACTGCCCCTCACGTTGCGTTTAGCAGCCACCCCGACACCACCCACAACTTCGTTTCCACCAACACCCATGTTCACATCGTTTCCACCCCCACTGTCACTACAAAAATCATCACCACCACTCTATTGTATTCTCCACCTACTTCTCGATCTTCATCAATATTAGCGTCCTCCCCACCATCAAACTCTTCTCCAACTATTATAACCTTTTCGTATGGTTGGCTCACAAGTCTGCCACTAATCACCTGCCACAAAAAAACACAAATTAATTACGCACTACTACACAAAAAAAACAAAAATGTTAAACACACCCAAATAAATAACACACATCAAACTTGTACTCACGCACCTCAAACTGTGACACAAACGCCAAATCCAAGCCACGTGTTTTGGCCAATAGTGTGCTAATGTTCCATTTCAAAAACCGGGGAAACATTATGGGTTTAGTCGTGGACACGATGTTCGTATGCTCACAAAGCCAGTACTGTGCATGCATAAAGATAACATCAATTACTACGTAATACCAACAACATGTTCAACAAATATTAGACAACTTCACACATCGGCAACGTGCATCACATGTGACATCAACAAAATAATAAAATCATTTAACGTAAACAACATACTAGCAGCGCAACAACATAGCCTGTAACTTTCTCCGGAGTTTGCCAAAATTCACGGACAGATCCCATCAGCGTGTTCAAAATTGCCGCCGTCCAGTCATAATTTTGGACAGTGTCCAAGTTGTCCATGTACCGAACAAACACCCAACTGATCATCTCCCCAGACGTTGAGAAAAATAACTTCACGCACACATATAAACACAGCAGCTTAGCAGTGTCCCCCTCATCACGCTTCGAATTACCTTTCACCGCATCATCAAGTAAACTTTTAATTAGACTCGTTGTTATCCGCCCTACGCCATTACAACGTCGCTGAATGAAGTCAAATACAGGGCATGTGCCCAACGTCAGGTCCAAATGCTGGACACCACATTGCAGCCCAAAAACCAACCTAATGTCAGCTTTGCAAACTTTAACAGGACAACCCCAACATAGAATGCGTCGTCACGCAGCCTAAACGTCTTCAAAATTTTAACTACCAGATCGTCACATTTCCTGTATTCATTGAAGTCTGGTTTGTTGATAATAATGGCTTCAAACATTAGCCAAAATGGTGTTCGCCTCAGCTGCCGGAAGTGTCTTTCACTTAACCCCAACTCGGAAACAACCTTAATTACACCTACCATATTCGACCGAAAATTTATATGCTGCGTTTGTTTTCGAGGCGAGCGTATATTCTGACCAACTCTTTGTGGCTGTTTAAACAAAACACGCCCCTACAACTTCACACCAAGCCTCGATGACGATGCCACACTTGAACCCTCTAAACGTTTACGCCCGACCGACCTAGTCCACAGGCTCCTCAATGGCACAACATTACCTGTTTCACACAACAACACCCACTCAGTGTTTGATCCCAACCACATAACATATACTACAAAATCATGTAACACAACAAAAACTATTCAAACCAAAACTAAACCCATAAACTGCAACATCACTACCCCTTTCCCCTACAGATTGTTGACACCATCACACATTCACAACACCATCGTCCATCACTACAAACAACCCCATACAATTTTTTACAAAAATGAATATATGTGCTACTAGCAATTACAAACATATGTGAGAATGTCACATACACGACAAACGTCCAATTTTATAAAAAAAAAAAACCGTATAGAAGTACACGTTCACGTCATAATGTGGGGACCAAACATATGAAAACCACACACTTTTGATTCTCCCACAAACAAGACACATTATTGCACACACAAGAACCAAGTCACATACATACATGCCGACAAACAAGAACAATACAAATCGAAACCAACATACCCCCCACGTCACACAGAGTGATAGACCACACACCCACACAAATGTCCCCCCAACAACCAAACATACCGACCCACCCTTCAACAACTTTCGAAACAATACATAACAACACTACAACCAAAAATGAAAAAAAACTTACGATTGTGTGCCATTGCCACCGTCGAAGTTCGTCCCACATGTCTATGTTCACAGCGTCCAAACCCTACAACACACTGCGCCTCCAACACACAATTTCAGAAAAAATTATGGACAATCTCACTCGAAACCCTACCGTATTCCTGCGAATCCCAAATCAATATCCACAACCCCACCCAATTCCACACAATCCCCCAAATCCAGTAACACTAAAATGGTAACACCAAGAAATTAGGGATTACGCGACACTATTTGCTTGATTTGGGGTTTTGCCTAACATAATACACGGGCCGTTTAGTACGAGTCGGGTTGAACGGGTATGACTACACACTGTCATACAACTACAACAAAAGAAAAACTACTGTAGGGATTTTTGCCGCCGTGACACCCAATCACACCCCACGCCACAAATTCACACAAAACGTCTTCACACATAACCCAACAAACGAGGGCATTTCAGGAAGATACATTACCTCAGGACCAAACGGAATAATAAAAATATTTAAGGACTAATTCCACCAACATTACACATTATGGGATTTATCAGTAACTCTCCCATTTTTTTTTTCCCGAAAACAAATGCTTAAATTGAATAGTCTACAATTATCAAATTAACGTAATTTTTTGTGTGAATGATGCGAAGAGTCTTGACAAAATAAATGATTCGAATTACAAAAATAAGAGCTGTAATTAATCTCATGAGTCTAGACAACATCTTCTAATCTAAATCATGTATTAGAGGGAATCTAGATCTATGTGCGCATGTGTACACTTGAACTTTTGTGTGCTGAGTGTTTGTCATTACATTTTCAAAAATAATATAATGGTAGATCTTTTGCAAATGCAATATTATTAATCTAACAGAGAAAATAATCAATAATTTATAATATTCAAAATTATTATATATAATTATATATTAATAATATAATTCGGGTTGATTGGGCTATGAAACTTAAGCCTTATTCAAATTTAATTAGGCCATGAAATTTAGCTAAAACCTTGAACAAATTAAAAATTTAGCTCATATTAGGCCAACCAAAATTGAACCCTAGTTTTAAAAAAAAAGGGCAAATACATTTTCAATTAATTGCATTTTGACCTTTAATTTAAGATTTTGTATCAATTTAGTTCAATTGATAATCTCGTTAGTGTTTTTAAACAAAAATAATCATTGAATTGACTAAGTTTATAATTTTGTTGTAAAAAATATGACACATGTCATTTATATGCATTTTTTTCATAAAAAAATGTTAAGAATTGTAATCAATTAAACCAAATTAAAACAAAGTCATTAATTCAAGATTAAAATCAAATCAATTGAAATTATAAAAACCAAAATAATAAAAAAACTAAAATATAAGAACTATTGTAATTTTCACCCTTAAAAAAATGGGTAAATTACAAACACACCCCCTGAGGTTTGTTTAAAATACAAATTGCCCCTTGTGGTTCTGAAAATTACATCTCGCCCCCTGAGGTTTTAAATTTCATAACAAATAACCCATTTTATTAATAAAATATCAAATTAATTAATAGTTTTTAATGATGTTAAAATTTTATTTCAACTAATAATTTAGGTAATTTTATTATTATATAGGACAGCGGTTAAGAATTTTATTTTTTCAGTTAATTTTGATAAATAAAATTTTTTGACAAGGATATTTATAATTTTTTAAAGTACAAGGGGCAATCTATATTTTCAGTAAACCTCAGGAGGTGCATTCGTAATTTACCCTCAAAAAAATCTAACATGACGTTTTAAAAAAAAGGGCTAAAATCCAACTTGCCAAACACCCCAAATATTACCTCACTAACAGCTGGAGAAGAAAGGCTGAAGAGTGGTTTTGGTGAGGGATTATCCCATTCCAAAGATTCCCACCATTCTTCTTCTCTAGAAATGATTCGAAGAGTAGGTGGTGCAGAAGCTTGCTCACCATCCTCATTCATGTGCAAAGAAATAGGCAATCTCCTTAACATGGGACACTTATATACACGAATTTCTTGCAGAGATTCACATACAATTATGCCCTTGTATATGCTCTTCAGTCTTGGTAGCTCTTCTAGATGTAACATCACTAAATTTTGGAGTGTGATTGTGTTGTCATTATCTTCACGATGCCCCCCTCGATCACTCGTCTCTACTTCTACTATTATCTCCTCCACATTCTCGCAGTCAACCACTTGAAGTTCCTCAAGGTTTGGGAAGTTGTGCAACAACAGGGTAGAGAAAATATTCTCCATTTTCAGACATTTATAGAAAATCAATCTCTTAAGGTTAACCAATTCTTCTATGCCTTGGGGTACTTCTACAATCTCACTACCAGTTAGTTCAAAATGTTCCAACGCCTTCAGTTTCTCAGTGACAACACATATTTTAGGTAGTCATTCTCCGAGAGTCCAAGCTTTCTGAGATTAACCAATTCTTCTATACTTTGGGGTACTTCTTCAAGCCGACTATGAGTTAGTTCAAAATGTTTCAATGCCTTCAGTTTCTCTAGTGACGGCACATATTTCAGTTCATAACAATAACGTATTAACAGTTGATGCAAATTCTCCAACATGGAGATGGAATTTGGCAGAGACTCTATGGCAATGTAGGACAAATCCAACACCTTGAGACGACGCATATGCAAAAAGAAAGAATCTGGAATATTCCAAAGTACTTTTGACAAACTGGCTCACAGTAGGAAGGTGGTGAGGCGAGGGCAAATGGGTGGTACATAAGGAAGTTCTTCAATATTGTTCCACATCAAGGAAACCGTTTGAAGATCCTCAGACCAGTCCTTATGTGGAACTCTTTTTAATCCCTTACTAGCTCGGACCATGAATTGAGGACTAGTTGATGTTATTTTGAGAGCCATATTTCTTATCAAATCATGCATCTTCACGCCACATTTTATTATACCTTTTTCCAACAAGCAGGACCTAATGAGTTCATTCAATATAGTGTGACCTTCGTCAAACATTGCATCTGTATTGTCTGTTTCACGTATTAGGTCCTCAACAATCCAATACTCTATCAGTTCTTTCCTATCAATTTCATAGTCTTCTGGATACAATGCACAATACAAGAAACAATGTTGTTGTTGTTCATCTTTTAGCCGACTATAACTAAATTTTAGTTGCTCAAATAACCATTCTTTGTCGATGAGCTGTTGTGCATTTCTTGCATTTCTCCACTCATGAATGTCATTTACTCCTCTCATACATCCAGCCATAGTAACAATTGCAAGCAGCAGACAAGCACATTTTTTAGCAACTTCTCATGCAATTTCTTTCACCTCAGGTGTAAGCAGTGTCTAATGTCCTTCAACATTATTCATAAATAGATTCAGTGCTTCCTCTTCTATGAGAAGCGCCATTTCAATAGTTCTGAAATTCATCTTTGTACAGACTTCTAACAATCGTGTAGTTAACACTAGCTTACATCCGTTATCTCTAGTTGGTTCCGGAATACCCACCTCTCCTAGAGGAAATGCTTTCCATAGATCATCTAAGATGAGCAATGCCTCTTCTTTGGAAAAGCATGTTATGTACTTCTAATGTTGAGCGTAATTCATCCTCATAATCAGAAAGATCAAGATTTAGCTTCTTAGCTATCTACCTTTGTACATTTTTTATCTCAAATGCTTTAGATACTGTGACCCAAATAACATCACAAAAGTTACAAGTTTCATCCAAAAGCTGATTATTGATGTGTTTCATGATGGTTGTTTTGTCGACTCCCCCGCTATAGCGATCCGGGGTTTTACTCCTTGTTGTACAGTGATCCGGACTTGATTCCGTGGATGTTAGTAGTTGTTTATATCTTGTTTACGTCCTTTCATACTTTGTATTTGAGTTATAGGATGTGTTGGGCAGGTTTGTTACAGGTTGGTTGTGCTTGGAAGCAAATGGTTGCTGCCCAGAATTTTGGTCCTTCGCTCGAGCCAGGGTTTCTTCACTCGAGCGAGAGTTGAGTTTTTGTGTCTAGTGGCTCGAGCCAGAGTTGCTTCGCTCGAGCGAGCGATTGCGTCTGGCTCTGGACCTGAGAGTTGCATTTCTTGGCTCGAGCAAGATTTTTTTCGCTCGAGCGAGCTGGTTTGTTCTTCGCTCGAGCGAGCAGTCTGTCGTTCGAGCGTGCATCTGGTTGCAGACCTGAGGGTTTGAATTGTTGGCTCGACCGAGCGTTCCTTCGCTTGAGCAAGGTAGTTTTCTTGTGTCTGGTTGCTCGAGCGACCAAGTCTTCACTCGAGCGAGCCTGTTGTATATCAACAGGCAGCAACGGGTAAACACTTCACTTTTTCACCTCTTTTATTTTGGAAACCCTAGATCCGAGCTTCCTCTCTCTCTACAAACCTTCTCTCTAGGTTTTCATCTCCCTCTAGTGTGAATCTATCCTAAGTCCTTTGTTAAAAAGATAAAGGGTGACTTGGGCTTCATTTTAATCTGAAAAACTTGGGATTTGGAGCACGTTGGTGTTTGGTCTTCATCTCCGTTTGAGCTCAAACTTCGAGGTAGGGATATCCTACTCCTTCTTATGAGCTTTGTCTTTAAATTTTAGCATTTTGATATGTTGGGTCGTTCGGCAATTTTGAGAAAGTTTGGGCCTTTGTGTAATTTTACAAAAGATGGGGGTTTTATAAATATGTACCTATATGCATGTTTGACATGGAAAAATGAGATTGACGTTGAACTATTGAAGAAAATGGAACCTTAGGGTTGTTATGTTAATTATGGGACAATGCCTTAATTAGTTGAATAAATTAATTTGTATAATTAATTTTGGGAAATGAGGAATTGAATTGAGAATATTGAAATTGGGAAGATATGGGATTAAAGGGTGTAGTTGGATTCAATTATCGCTCACCTAGTTGAATGTTGATATTATATCCATTTGGTGCATTTATTTTCTGTTTAGAAATAACTGCTTTGGGCTATCGGTGGAGGATAGTCTTGATTGTTGTAGACAATGCATGATGATTAGGCAAACTAAAACTAATCAATTGAATGTGTCATCGAATATGACAGTTGGAATAATACATTAACCTTATGTATTGATTGGTTATGTATATGATCTGTATATATATACATGTGTTATGTGGGAGGAGATAGGGGATGTACTCCACGGTTTAGAGGAAGATAGGGGATGGACCTCTAAACTGGATTCTGTTTGATATTGATGCAGCACTACAATGTGTATCAATTATGGGTTATGGAAGTGTTTTGTTTAAAATTGATACAGCACTAACATGTGTATCACTTGTGAAATATGGAAGTGTTATTTAAGAATTGATACAGCACTAAAATGTGTATCTAATAGGAGATAAGGAATGTTTAACATGAATTGTTATCCCAATTGAATTGGAAGAATTGTGAATAAGAGATGTAATCTCTGTTGAGTTATCTGGCCAGGTTCTGAGCCACGTTTATGAAATGAATTGATAAGTAAAGGAAAATAAATTGTAACATGGACATGAATGTCATGGACTGTAATGTGATAAATGGATGTATAAGTGTTGACCATCTATCAACTGCTAATCTTTTAGTCATTGTTTATAGCTGGTTTAGTATATTTCTACTGGGCTGTGGCTCACCCTATATGGGACATCATTTTCAAGTACAGGTAGCATGCCACCTCCAAGGACATAGCTTGGGAGGCTAGAGGCAGACAGACTTTTTGGTTGTTTTGCTTTCTTTTGATGTATTACATGTAAATTCAAGCCAAGGGCTTAATATGTATGTGAGTCAGCACTCATTTCTTGTAACCAAGTGTTGGCTTGGAAAGTTGTAAGCCCATAGGGCGTTTACTTTTGTTGTCAACATGTAATACTTTTTGTAATGAATTACTCTGATGAATAGAAAGATGTTTACTTCTTATATCAATGCATGTCAATATTGATGGGTTTAATGTTATTATTTTGAGGGCGTTAAACCCACATTCCCAGAACACCGATTTTTCTAACCATATCATCCATCAAGAAATTCCAAATTTTCTCCTTGTTCCTTACACTTGTGGTTTCAGGCAAAGATTCTGCTGTTGGTATGGCCTGTCCACAAGTTGGATCATCAATTAGCAAACCATTAGAAAATTCACTATTTTCATGCAGTTTTTCCACCTCTTTAATTGTCTCCACTGCACGCTTTCCCAAAACTGCGCGTTTGAATGCATTCTTCAATCTTTGTACTTCTAGCTCTTGTCTTTCCAAAGTTTGGACATCATATGTTATCCTTCGAACATCTTCTTGCCAAAGTTTAACTTCATCCCTTTGTCTTTTCCTTGACTGCTGCTCTATATAATTCACTTCTTCATTTATGTCATTGTTTCGGCCGTTCAGTTGCTCTGTCTTCCTTTTGAGAGTTTCCATGTTAGTATCATGGTTATTGTGATATCCAACCCATGGTCCAATTAAATCACACAAATTCTTCCCAATTTCAATGGTTGAATGAATGTTTTCTATGGTGTGACGTATTCCTGCAAATACAGAAGAGGATTGTAGTTAACAGGAAAAATTCTAAAGAAAACTTCAACATTGATTCTAATGGCTGTTAGAAAGCAATTTCAAATTTGATTTACAAAAGCAAGAGAAAGAAAAACATGCTAATTTATGCAAACTGACTTCACACTCACCTCCAAATAATAGAAAGTCAGTCTTTGAATTATTGACAAAATAGTGATTGCGCTAAACAGACAGCTAGTAACAATGAACCAGCATTTATAAATTTCAGGTAAGTGGATGATTTGAAACACAAACGAGAACAAGATCTATGCCAGAGTTTATCTACCCAAGCTCGACCCAAGTTAGGTGCGAATTGACCGAGTTGCCCAAGTTGAACATAAATTTAAGGTTTTTTTTAAATTTTTTTTATTTTTAAAGTGCAGTTAAGTTAATTAATTTATAAAAATTCAACTTTCTTTATATTTTTTTATTAAATCATAAATAACATCAAAATAAATAATTTATATAGTGCGAGAGATAAAAATAAAAATAAAAATTTTGAAGAACCGATGTGATGTCTTTACAATTTATTGGCCAAATTCTAACACTCTTTTAACATCTTTTCCAAAAAAATAAATAAAAATAAAAATAAAAATTGATGACCAAACTCAAATAATAGAAAAAGAAGAGCAAGACCTATTCCATTAACAGATTAACACTTAACACTTTGTCTCCTAAAATCCCAACACAAAAGTAGTGGATCTTATGATTTAGACCAATAACTACTCATTTGGAGCACCGCCTAAACATGCTTCAGGAGTATTGAATAATTTTCCGAAGCTCATTATGCAGCTTCAAAAACAGATGCTAAATGCAATGGCAAACAAGGTAGAGTCAACATATATGCAACCTGCACACGTGATGCATATGCAACTCGCAAAAAACAAAAAAAAAAAAAAAAAAAAAAAAAAAAAATTATCAAAATAATAACAAAGAAAAATATACATATAACTTGCATGTGTAGCTTAAAAAAAATATATTATAAGAATAATAACAAAAAATATATATACATACCATATGAGTTGCTCAAGTGGTAAAAGTTTTTTTTTATTAAACCTATGGTTATGGGTTCAAGACCCTTTCTCCTCTATACGTAATTTTTACAAAAAAAATATGAGACATAAACCCAAAATATGACAATAGGAGACACAAATGTGTCAACACAATACCACCAACAAGCAGTCTTTACTTTATAATAGCGAAACAATGCAAATATTGGGGTGTTTTGGAAAAATCTAAAATATGAGACACAAATGTGTCAACACCACCAACAAACTTCACTTTATATAGGTATTTTGGAAAAATTCAAAATATGAGACATAAATGTGTCAATAGCATCAATAACCTTTACTTTATAATAGTACTAGTGGTCTGTAAAAGTCCACACCCACAATATGCGTGTGTAACTCAAAAAAAAAAAAAATTAAGAATAATGACAGAAAAATATACATATAATATGTATTGGTCAAATAGTAAAAGCCTTCATTAAACCTATGATCATGGGTTTGAGGTCATTTTCTTTGCTGAAAAAAAAAAAAAAAAAAGAGGGTTTGAGGCCATTCCTCTACTTTACATAATTTTTACAAAATTCACCAAATATAAGGATATTTTGGATGTCAATAAACCATTACAAAAATTCACCAAATATAAGCGTATAAAAATTTGGAAAAACCCAAAATATGAGACACAAATATATCAACACCACCAATCTTCACTTTATAATAGTATAGGGTATTGTGGATGTCAACAACACCATTACAAAATTCACCAAATATAAGAGTATTTTGGGAAAATCCGGAAAAACCTAAAATATGAGACGCAAATATGTCAACAACACCAACCTTCACTTTATAATAGTATAGAAGATAGCTACGTGTAGAAGATATATGACTTTTCTTAGCCATCCAAAATAAATAAATAAATAAAATTCTACACAATAATTTGATAAATAAATTTGTATTGATTTATTTTAAATTAAAAAATCAACTAGAGTGATTTACTTTGGTCACTCTGGCGAGAGAGGTCTATTTCTGAAACTGTTTATTGGCCAAATCTTTATTCTTTTTGGGTCAAAATGACATTATTTATCCAAAAGGACAACTATTTGTTCAAAAGCTTAACTATCTATTTGGGTTTGGTTTTCAAATTTTTAAATATTTTTTAGAACTAAAAATTAATTTAGTGATGAAATGAAAAAATAAAAAAGGTCCAAATAGAATATTGGGTGATAGGTTAAGGGGATAAAGTGATATTGGGTGATAATTCATGGGGGTAAAGTGTAATTTATCCTATTGATGAAAGGATATTTTTATTCATAAAGGTCTGAATTGAAGGAAAAAAAAAAAGTAGATGAGGGAGTTTAGTTGTTAAAATTTTTAGTTGAGGGGAGTAATGTCACGCCCTCAAAATAATACATAAAACCCATCACTTTTAACATGCATTGATATATAAAAGACCCTCATTCTTCTATTCATCAGAGTATTCCATTACAAAATGTATTACATGTTAACAACAAACAAATGCCCTACGGGCTTACAACTTTCCAAGTTAACACTTGGTTACAAAAAGAGAGTACTAACTCAATTACACATTAAGCCCTTGGCTTGAATCCACATGTAATACATCAAAAGAAAGAAAGACAATAAAGTCTGCCCGCCTTAAGCCTCCCAAGCTATATCCTTGGAGGTGGCATGCTACCTGTACCTGAAAATGATATTCCCGTATAGGGTGAGCTAACAACCCAATAGAAATACACTAAACCAGCTACAAACAATGACTAAAAGATTAACAGTTTGATAGATGGTTAACACTTTTACATTCTTTCATAACACATTACAGTTTCATTTTCCATTCCTTTACAATTCTCAATTCATAACCATGGTTCAGAACCTGACCAAATAACCGATATGAGACAGTAACTCATATTAAACATTTCCTCATTTCACAATAGATAAGCATACTAGCTATATCAACACAGCAACAGATAAGCATATGAGCTATATCAACACTTCCAAAGATAAGCATATGAGTTGTATCATCACATCAATAGACAAGCATATGAGCTGTATCTACGGAGTCCATCCCCTATCTCCTCCCACACAACATCCGGTTTAGAGGTCCATCCCCTATCTTCCCCTAAACCGTGGAGTACATCCCCTATCTCCTCCAACACAACACAATGCATATAAACAATTATTATACACATCATCAATCAATACATAAAGTTAATGTATTCTTTCAATCGTCATACTCAATGACACATTCTAGTGATTAGTTTTAGTTTGCCTAATCATCATGCATTGTCTACAACAATCAAGACTATCCTCCACCGATAGCCCAAAACAGTTATTTCTAAAGAAAATAAATGCACAAAATGAATATAAAATCAACATTTCAACTAGGTGAACAGTAATTGCCCCATTACATCCTTTAACCCCATACATTCCCAATTCCAACATTTCTCTATGCTAAACATGCATATAGGTTTATTATAAATAAAACCCCAACTTTTGTAAAATTACACAAAAGCCCCAAACTTTTCCAAAATTACACAACAACCCCCAACATATCAAAATGCTAAAATTTAAAGACAAAGCTCATAAAGAGGAGTAGGTTATCCCTACTCAAATTCGAAGCTCAAACGGAGAAGATGAAAAGAGTTGAAAATCGATCTCCACCACACACCACAAAGCCCTCGAGAAATAACACAACTTTGGCGAAGAACTATGGCCAAAATCCCAATGGAACTATGGCCAAAATCCAGCTGCAGCGCAACTAAAATTTATAACTCAAGCTCGGTTCGTAATGGCTCATTAAACCAAGAAAGAACCATAGAAGTTGATAAGCTAACCCTATGCACTTGCACCTATATATAGAAGTTTGTCCACCTTAAAATGTGTCTTGTAACCGATGTGGGACTTCCAACAAACACACCAAAGGTTCCCAAAATAGAATGAAGGGTCCAAATACATTTACCAAAAGCCTTAAAAGGCACAAGTGCTACAACCTCCCCACCTTAGGAAATTTCGTCCCCGAAATTAAGGACAAGTTTTTGAAAAATAAGTTTTTCTCCGTTTTTAAACAATGTTAAATTTCAACATTTAATAACTCGACCCATTACCGGTCATTCCATCTCTTGTCAAGAGACATAACAAATACATTTCATCATGCATTTCCTTTCCTTCTCAACCATTTTCAACATACATGGTTCACAATTTCATATCATAAACAATTTTCATGATACATCTCCAGTTCTATAATATGGCCAACATATGCAATATTACAATCAACTCCCATATCAAGGCAGTTCTACAATATTTCCATAAACCAAAACATTTACAATGTTTTACAACTTAAGACATACTTAATGATCTTAAAGTCCAACAATACAACAATACATATATAACATACGTTCAAACATCCACAAATAGGTCCGGATATTTCTCTCGGACCTCCAACTCACGTTCCCAAGTGGCCTCCTCCACTCCGTGATGTTTCCACAAAACCTTTACCAAAGGAATGGTCTTGCCACGCAGGACTTGATCCCGCCTATCCAAGACCCGAACCGGTCTCTCCTCATACGAGGCATCCTCATCTACCTCTAAGTCGGTCCAATCCAATACATGTGATGGATCCGGCTCATACTTCCGAAGCATACTCACATGAAACACGTCATGAACTCCGGACAACTGCGGCGGCAAAGCCAAACGATAGGCAACCTCACCAATCCTCTCAAGGATCTCAAAAGGGCCAATAAACCGAGGGGACAACTTCCCACTCTTCCCAAACCTCATCAATCCCCGCCTAGGTGATATCTTTAGAAAGACATGATCACCCATCTCAAACACCAAAGGTCTTCTCCTACGGTCAGCATATGACTTCTGACGACTCTGGGCTGTAACAAGCCTCCTACGGATAAGCTCAATCTTCTCCGTTGTTTCCCTCACCAACTCTGGACCCAACAAAGGTGCATCACCCACCTCAGCCCAACAAACTGGAGACCTACACGGTCGGCCATACAAGGCCTCAAACGGTGCCATACCGATGCTAGACTGGAAACTGTTGTTGTAGGCAAACTCCACCAATGGCAAGTGCCTCTCCCACGTCCCACTAAAGTCAAGGACACAACCCCGAAGCATATCCTCAAGGATCTGAATAGTACGCTCGGACTGCCCGTCAGTCTGAGGATGGTAAGCTGTACTAAAGGTCAACTTAGTGCCCAAGGCACTCTGCAAACTCTGCCACAACCTAGCAGTAAAACGAGGATCTCTATCTGAGACGATCGTCACTGGGACTCCGTGCAACCTCACTATGTCCCGAATATACAAGTCGGCAAGATGATCTACCGAATCTCTCACGCGCATAGGAATGAAGTGCGCCGACTTAGTCAACCGGTCTACAACCACCCAAATAGCATCACTACCCCGCTGAGTCCTCGGAAGACCTACAACGAAGTCCATAGTGACATGCTCCCACTTCCACTCGGCAATAGGCAAGGGTTGCAACAAACCCGCTGGCCTCTGATGCTCGGCCTTCACTTGCTGACAAGTAAGACACTTAGACACGAAAACTGCCACATCTCTCTTCATACCCCGCCACCAAAACTGGCGACCCAAATCCCGATACATCTTGGTGCCTCCCGGATGCACCGCAAGGCGCGAATGGTGAAACTCTCGGAGTACCTCCTCTCGGCAAGACTCCGGCACAAACAGACGGTCTCGGTATCTCACACTCAGGTCGGGATACACCGTCAAACCCTTCTCAACTTTCCCACTGGAGATCTTCTCTCGGAGGGATTCTACCTCAAGGTCACCTCTCTGTGCCTCCAACACTCGAGTCACAAGTGTAGGCTGCGCAACAACAGAAAACAAGGCCGCAGCCTCAACAGATTCGCCCAGATGCAAATCAAACTCGCCAAGTGCCCCCAACATCTCCCACTCCCGGATGGCTACACAAGCTACATCACTAATGGATTTTCTGCTAAGGGCATCGGCCACAACATTGGCCTTTCCCGGATGATAATGCAACTCGAAGTCATAGTCCTCAATAAACTCCATCCACCTCCTCTGCCTCAAGTTCAAGTCTTTCTGTGTAAACAGATATTTCAGACTCTTATGATCCGAGAACACCTCGAATCTCTCACCATAAAGGTAGTGCCTCCAGATTTTCAAGGCAAAGATCACAGCTGCTAACTCTAGGTCATGTGTAGGGTAATTCTTCTCGTGTATTTTCAACTGACGTGAGCCATAAGCTACCACTTTCCCTTCCTGCATCAACACACAACCCAAACCCTCTCGTGAGGCATCACAATAAACCGCATAACTCAACCCTCTCTCCGGAATAATCAAAATCGGAGCGGTGGTCAATCTAACCTTCAACTCTTGGAACGACTTTTCACAAGTCTCACTCCATACAAATTGGACTCCCTTCCGAGTCAGTCTAGTCAACGGTGAAGCTAATCTGGAGAAATCCTTCACAAACCGGCGGTAATACCCAGCTAATCCCAGAAAACTGCGGATCTCAAACACACTCTTAGGCTGTGCCCAATCCTGCACTGCCTCAGTCTTGGATGTATCAACAGACACCCCTTTCCCGGATACCACATGGCCTAAGAACTTGACTTCCCCAAGCCAGAACTCACACTTCCCAAACTTGGCATACAGCCTATGGGCTCTAAGTAACTTAAGCACCACTCTCAAGTGTTCCTCGTGCTCCTCCTCTGAAGGTGAATAGATCAGAATGTCGTCCACGAAAACGACCACAAAACGGTCTAAGAATTCCCGGAAGATCCGGTTCATCAAGTCCATAAAGACTGCCGGTGCATTGGTAAGTCCAAATGGCATCACCAGAAACTCATAATGGCCATACCGCGTACGGAATGCCGTCTTCGGAATATCCTCCTCCCTGACCCTCAACTGGTGGTAACCCGATCTCAAGTCTATCTTAGAGAAACAACGGGAACCCTTCAACTGATCAAACAAATCATCTATACGGGGCATAGGATACTTATTTTTAACCGTAGCCCGATTCAACTTCCGGTAGTCGATACACAATCTCAAGGCACCATCTTTCTTTTTAGCAAAGAGGGCCGGTGCTCCCCATAGCGAAACACTAGGGCGAATGAAGCCCTTATCTAACAATTCCTGGAGCTGAACTTTCAACTCAACCAACTCTGCTGGAGCAAAACGGTAAGGTGCCATAGAAATCGGCGCCGTGCCAGGCACCAAATCAATAGAGAACTCAATCTCTCGGTGAGGTGGCAAATCAACGAGGTCCTCGGGAAAGACATCCGAATACTCACAAACTACCCTCGGCAATACAATCTGGGTCTCATCACACTCGCCACTCTCAAAGCTAGCAAGTAGACCACTAAGCTCACTCCGCCCTCGCGGATCATACCCCGGTGGCAAAACACTACCAACCCGGTCCCCCAAGAAATGGAAACACTCCCCGCTCACGGTACAACAAGTGACCCTCTGGCGGTAGCAATCAATAACTGCCCGGTATGACGATAACCAGTCCATACCTAAAATAACATCAAAGCCCTTCATGGGCATAACCACAAAAGGAAACGGAAGCCTATGATCGGCGACCTCTATATCACAACCTCTACATCCGTGTTTCAAAATCAACTCACCCCCGATAGGTGACACAACACAAATAGGAGATGCCAATAGTGCTAACTCCAACTCCAACACAGATGCAAATGCAGCAGATACAAAAGAATGAGATGCACCCGTATCAATCAACACACTAGCAACCGAATTGCAAAAGAAAGGTACCTCTCACAACTGACGGAGCCGGTACTAGATCCTGCGCGGTAACAGCATACACGCGCCCTGCAGTCCCCTGATCCACTTGCTCACCTCTAGGAGCATAAGACTGCTGCACAGACTGGGACGGATGAAGCCCCCTGATTGGCCCTCGAGGCCTGAACTGACTGAGCTGGCTGATGACTCTGAGTCTGCCTCAAACCAGATGCACCAGATGTGCCACTCAACTGCGGGCAAAACCTCTTCATGTGCCCTGCTGACCACACTGATAACACGAGAACTGCTGGTCTCTACCCTGACTCTGGCTCTGA
Source organism: Camellia japonica (assembly GCA_030407325.1). Lineage (NCBI taxonomy): Eukaryota > Viridiplantae > Streptophyta > Magnoliopsida > Ericales > Theaceae > Camellia > Camellia japonica. The sequence goes on from JAPPVO010000029.1 coordinate 155,843,910, forward strand.
GATCGAGCCGAAGATGACGCTGCTCTGTCCTCCGCCCTTCTGTGGGCAAACCGAAGCCTTGTGACCCAGCTGGCCACACTTGTAGCAGGTGAACTCCCCTGATTGCCTTTCCCCGAGCCTGCACTCGGCACTGGAAAGGTCGATCTAGTAAAGCTACTCTGAGACTGCTGTGGGTTAAAACCCTTCTGTCTCCTACCATCACTCTGTCCATCTTGGCTCCTCTTGGAACCTTGATGCTTCTCATCATCCTCCTCCTGCATCATAATCTCCATATGAGCAGCAGCATCCACTAAACGTCTATACTCTCGATAAAAAGGTCCTCCAATCTCAACTTGAGGCCACGCCTCAATCTCTTCTCAAACTCAGAACAACGGCGTTCCTCGGACGCCACGAGTTCAGGTGCAAACCTGGACAAGTTAGTAAAGGTAGCCTCAAACTCGGCCACAGACATACCCTGCTGTTTAAGCCGGCTAAACTGATCCCTCAGCTTCTCCCTAGCAGCTGAAGATAAGAATCTCTCCTGGAAAGCCCCTACAAAAGCCTCCCATGCACCACCAACACGGACCTTCTCGTACTTCCACCATTGACCCGCATCTCCCTTCAGCTGGAAGGATGCCAAGGTCACCTTCAGTGCTCCGTCCTCAATGCCAAGCATCTCGAACGTCTTACTCATTTGTTCCAACCACTCATCTGCCTTAAGTGGCTCCCTTGGGTCCCCAATAAACTCATCCGGATTAGACCGGAAGAACTCCCTCTTTAAGAAAGAAGGTCCTGCCTCTGCAACCTGATTTTCAGCTCTGAGAATACCCAAAGCTCCTGCTATCTCTCTGGCCAAGGCACCCATAGCCTGCTGACCCGCTGGCTCGGCCACATTGGCCTGGCCAACTCCCTCCTGTACTGCCGGAATCTCATCCGGTATAGGCCCCTGCCTCCCAGGCCTACCACGCCTACCACGTCCTCGTCCCCATCCTGACATCCTAATAAAGGAAACGAAGAATATTAGCATATTCATAAACGTGTCGAAACTAAACACTCACGTCCTAATGCATGGACAACTTTAATTCACTCCATGTAAGCATATAAACACATAAGCACTTACGAATTTCCTTTCCGGATAATGATAGTCCCGAGGCGTTACTAGAGTTCCGGTTAGAAACAGCATTGATCAAGTGCTTTTCTAACAAGACTCACAGAAACCCAAGGATCCAATCAACATCCTAGAAATTAAATCCCATACCCACATAATCACATAAGCATGTTATCACAAAGCATATGACACTACACAGAAGTCTCTATCAAGCGAGACAAACCCATTGTGATCCTAATCACTTCCCACGTACCCAAAGTATTCGAACCCGGTACGCTCTGATACCAAGTTGTCACGCCCTCAAAATAATACATAAAACCCATCACTTTTAACATGCATTGATATATAAAAGACCCTCATTCTTCTATTCATCAGAGTATTCCATTACAAAATGTATTACATGTTAACAACAAACAAATGCCCTACGGGCTTACAACTTTCCAAGTTAACACTTGGTTACAAAAAGAGAGTACTAACTCAATTACACATTAAGCCCTTGGCTTGAATCCACATGTAATACATCAAAAGAAAGAAAGACAATAAAGTCTGCCCGCCTTAAGCCTCCCAAGCTATATCCTTGGACATTGGGGTGGCATGCTACCTGTACCTGAAAATGATATTCCCGTATAGGGTGAGCTAACAGCCCAGTAGAAATACACTAAACCAGCTATGAACAATGACTAAAAGATTAACAGTTTGATAGATGGTTAACACTTTTACATTCTTTCATAACACATTACAGTTTCATTTTCCATTCCTTTACAATTCTCAATTCATAACCATGGTTCAGAACCTGACCAAATAACCGATATGAGACAGTAACTCATATTAAACATTTCCTCATTTCACAATAGATAAGCATACTAGCTATATCAACACAGCAACAGATAAGCATATAGAGCTATATCAACACTTCCAAAGATAAGCATATGAGCTGTATCATCAACTCAAAGATAAGCATATGAGCTGTATCTACGGAGTCCATCCCCTATCTCCTCCCAAACAACATCCGGTTTAGAGGTCCATCCCCTATCTTCCCCTAAACCGCGGAGTACATCCCCTATCTCCTCCAACACAACACAATGCATATAAACAATTATTACACATCATCAATCAATACATAAAGTTAATGTATTCTTTCAACCGTCATACTCAATGACACATTCTAGTGATTAGTTTTAGTTTGCCTAATCATCATGCATTGTCTACAACAATCAAGACTATCCTCCACCGATAGCCCAAAAGCAGTTATTTCTAAACAGAAAATAAATGCACAAATGAATATAAAATCAACATTTCAACTAGGTGAGCGTAAATATCCAACTACACCTTTAACCCCATACATTCCCAATTCCAACATTTCTCTATGCTAAACATGCATATAGGTTTATTATAAATAAAACCCAACTTTTGTAAAATTGCACAAAAGCCCCAAACTTTCCAAAATTACACAACAACCCCCAACATATCAAAATGCTAAAATTTAAAGACAAAGCTCATAAAGAGGAGTAGGTTATCCCTACTCAAATTCGAAGCTCAAACGAGAAGATGAAAGAAGTGAAAAGAGTTGAAACTCGATCTCCACCACACACCACAAAGCCCTCGAGAAATAACACAACTTTGGCGAAGGAACTATGGCCAAAATCCCAATGGAACTATGGCCAAAATCCAGCTCGGCGCAACTAAAATTTATAACTCAAGCTCGGTTCGTAATGGTTCATTAAACCAAGAAAGAACCATAGAAGTTGATAAGCTAACCCTATGCACTTGCACCTATATATAGAAGTTTGTCCACCTAAAATGTGTCTTGTAACCGATGTGGGACTTCCAACAAACACACCAAAGGTTCCCAAAAACCGATGTGGACTTCCAACAAACACCAAAGGTTCCCAAAATAGAATGAAGGGTCCAAATACATTTACCAAAAGCCTTAAAAGGCACAAGTGCTACAAGTAAGGTGATAATGACAATAGTTGAAGGAGACAAAGTGTATTTTACTCTAAATATTAAGGAAGATTTTGACAGATGATTGGTCATCTTCTTTAGACATCAATAGGTCTAAAAATTGAGTCTACAAAGTAGATTTGTATATCATTTTCTTTGAGAAATTAAATAATTATTAAAATATTACTCAATGTAGGTCAATTAGCTTAATAAAAAATTATAGAAGACTAGTTTTAATTAAACATATTATTCACTTTTCATGAACCTATGTAATAATTTAAAATATTACTCATGTTCTTTTGCTCATAAAGTTTTACAAGTAATTCTGTAACGCCCCGCCTTTTTATTATTCGGATTCCATTACCAAACCATTATTATAGATTTAATTTTAGAGATAACATACAAAAACTTTTTATATTTACAAGAACACATGAATAAAGATTCTCTCATTTGAATATAATATGAATGCAACAAGAGTTGTATTTAAATAAATAGCTCGTAGGCTTACATCTTTTAAACTAAGAGGAAGTGTTTAACCCTTTTACATCAATGGCATTTCACCCACAAATAAAAGGCCCCGTGGCCAACAAGTAAAGAAGATCCATGACCTTAAAACACTCCTCGACGGTTTATACAGAAATTGTAACGCCCCACTACCGAGTAGTTAAATACACTAAAATGGCCTAAAAAAAATACAAGTTTTGCTCCTAAAAATAATCACTTTGCTTGGCTATCATTTTTCAAAAACACTTTTCAGAAAATTGTACTTTCTTGTCTTCTATTTTTTTTATTTTTACTGAATTGTTTTGATATTTTAAGTAATTTTTTTTTATTTTTAGACATACCTAACATAAATATACCTAAAAAGTAAAAAATTTGTAATTTTTTTTAAAAAATTCACTAAATACCAAAAATAAAAAAAAAATACAAGAATTCAGTACATTTTTTGTATTTTTATGTATTTATTAATTTTTTAAAATATTTTTTCACAATTTTTTTTACTTTTTAGATACATCTAAGTAAGTTGCATCTAAAAAAGTAAAAAAAAAAATGTTTAAGATTTTAAAAATATTCACTAAAAAAAAAAAAAAACACGAAAATAAAAAAACTCAAACCAAACACACTGAATAACTACAAAATCGTCTCCAAATGGTACAATATCCTCCAAATATTCTACAACACAATTACCTCCAAACTGAACTATATTACAACTATCTCCAAATTTAATAGTTACAGTGGTGGGTCCCAAATCTCCATATTAATAAATCTTTCTAATCTCAATTTTGAGCTCCGCTAAAATCTGTTCCGCACTTAAAAAATGAATTAATTCAGGAAGTATACAATACCACAGGAATACAAGGCACGGATACAGAATAAATTAACAGAAATCCAACAATTTATGACATTAAATCAACGATACGATAATCAAGCAATTTACCAAATTGCACAACAAATCAACCATAATTTATCTAGGACCAAATATCCGATCCTACTCAGTACATGACTAGTGTAACGCCCTGAAATAATTCAACATGAACTACCCACATTAATGAACATTCAGTAAACAATAACAATAATCCTTTCATCTTCCCATATTTGATAAATGAGTTTAATACAAAAGTTCCACATGCGGTATACATTCAACGAGGAACACCTGAATCTATAGCATGTGAAGCAATCTAGTCTCAAAACAATAAAATGCCCTTAAGGGCTTACATCTTCCAAGGCAATAGCCCGGTTACACAAAATGGTCTCCCGGACCCATACATGTTAGCCCTTGGCTTTACAAAAATTACAACAAAAGAGAGCTATTTACTCTTCACAAAAATATCCATACCCTCAATTCGACAGGATTACCACATCTTTACCTACACCAAATCCCACAGGGGTGAGCATAAAGCCCAGTAGAGAAATTCCTAACAAAGTATATACATTTATGTAAGACATCCAATATTAAATGCAAGTGAAAATGCGATGCAATGCCTTTTTCAAAATAATCTCATATCATGCCTTTCTTACCAATTCACCATACTTTTCATTAACATTTTCAATCTCATCAATTTCACAACTTTCAATTTCATTAATCAAAGGGGCAGTAAATATGACACTAATAATCCCTAGGCTGGTGTCTGCAAGTAGACTCTACGAGTACTACCAAATCGTCATTTTTACCGGTATTAACTGGAAGGCTCGACACCTATCCGTGCGGTTTTCTGGTCTTCCACCAAGGACACTCAGGCCAACTTATCAAGTTTCACTACACCCCCTATCCGGACTTACCATGTATTTACCCCATAACACATTTCCATAGTTCTCATTTCAGCATAATCTTTCTCAAGGTAAATATTTTCCAATTCATCTCAAGATGTGCAATAATGATAATAAATCGAATGAGATCATGATGCAATACAGAACATCTCATAACATTTCCCCATTTCAAACATCTCTACAACCATACCAATTTAATACATTATTCATTTCTTCCTCTCAATAACATTTCACAAATAACCATACTTCAATTTAAAGAAATAACAATCTCTTATCATGCCCAATTCACACAAGTTAGCCCCTTCAAAACTACATGTAATGCCTTTCAAACATCAACTCCAATGTTTACAATTTTCACTATTCAAGGTGCACAATCATTTGTTATATCATAACAATGAACTTTCAAATGTTTAGCAACAAGGTTAAAATAGTATTTCATTTCTCATATGTCAAGTAAATTGTCATTTTAGCCAAATATATGATGAAAGTTCACTCTCTAATTATAAAACAACAAGATGCCTTTAAACATGTTTTCACTTTTCAAAATCCCCAAAATTTTCTAGGGTTTTATGACAAAAGACCATGATAAATACCTCCCCCTCTTTTGAAAGGGGTTTTCTTTCAAACAACAACGATACAGGGCCTGAAATTCCAACGGCTCGAATGGCTCGAAATGGTTTCCCTCCGAAATTTTGATGCCTGTGGAGACCACTGAGATTAATTCAGTCCTTTGTCCTAGATGCTGCTACAAGAAGCCATATTCTACAAACCTCTCTCTCTATCCACCACCAGAATGGCCAGCGCCGCAGCACCACCACCGGCCCCAGCCACAACACCCACCACCACATTACCAAAAAACCACCCAATCGGCCACCCACTCTTCACCAGAATCGGCCTCGCAACCAAATCAAACATCCCCCACATCCACAAGCTCATAACCTCGCCGCCTTCGAGTGACTCGGCCACCACTGCTCTGCCACCATGTCCTCCCTATCCTCCATCCTCTTCCCCAACAACCCCAACCCCTCCCCTTCTTTCCACTCCCTCACCGTCTTCCTCCTCGAACTCTCCCCCACCTCCACCCCCTTCCTCTCCCCCCACCCCACCTCCTCTCTCTTCCCCTCCATCTCCAAATCCCTCAATTTCGACCTCCCCATCACCGACCCAGAATCCCATCTCTTCAAATCTTCCGAAACTGACTCCATCATTGCCGGGTTTGTGCTCTTCTTCCCAAACTACTCAACATTCCTCGCCAAACCAGGGTTCTATATTGAAGACCTGTTCATGAGGGAGTGTTATAGGAGCAAAGGGTTCGGGAAGATGAGGCGAGAGAGGTGAGAGGCGTGGGTCAAGAAATGGAAGAAAAAGAAAAAAAAAAAAAAATGAAACCCAAAACGACGTCATTTTGGGTTTTGAGCCAAATTCGAGCCATTGATTTCGAGCCCTCAAACAATTTTCTCTTTCAAAATACCACACCTCCTATTATGTGAGTTAAAATCTTCAAGAGGATAGTTTAGGAGAAGAGAGAGATATCAAAACCCATTTTGAAACCCTAGCATTTATGAGGCAAGACTAAATTTTCAATGCCATTAATGGAACCCTTAAACCATTCAAATCTAACATAGATGTATATATAACTCAAGGAAATTTCCCAACTTCAAGTGTTGGTGATAGAAGAGAGTGAAACCCTAGCTTTGATTGGAAGGCTCTTCAATTTTCCACAACACCAAGAGGAACCCAAGCTTGGTCTTCAAGATTAGAGAAAATGAGGATGATCTAAACACAATGGATAACAAGAATCAAAGTGTTTTAGGGCTTTGGTGAGAGTTTCTAGAGAAAAGGAGGAGAGAAAACGCTTTTAGAGAGAGAGGGTGATATATTAGAATGAGATACAAACGACCCAAAAGAGTAAAAAAAATAGGGTTTTCGAACTGCCCCGTCTGCCGCACGTGCGGGGCTCCTCTCCCGCACCACTCTTCGCTCGTGCATATTAGACAGAATGGAGTTCAAAATTTCCCTTGTGTCACGCCCCAAATTTTAATCACAAGAAAACATTACCAAAGCCTTTAATTTAGGTCCATTTTTTTTACAAACATCCATTACACTTGAGTGATAGAAATACGATGATACATGTTCTCTCTCTCCCAATGAATATTACAATGACAACCATACATGCTAATCTCCTACTGTGCTACAAATAAATAAATACAAATACAAAATCAATTTCCTAGACATCCGCTATGAAATTATACAAAGGGACTCAAGAACTCCATAAGTTTTCAATTAAAGAAGCCAACCTTTCTTCTTGTAAGATAAAACAACAACAGGGTGAGCACTAATGCCCAGTAGGAGTCTCTTAGTTCTACAACAATAGCCAACACGCAGATAGAAATGATCATGCATGCAGGGTGATACCATATAGTAGGATGACATTTTATAATTTCAAAATAACATGAGTAAAGTACCTTTTTCTCAAAAACTGTTTAAACACTTTTAAGAAGAACCTTTAGCCATAAAAAATAAATAAATAAAAAAATAAAAAATAAAAAAATCATCCATTAACTTTAGAAAACCATAGTTCCTTGTGAACAAACATATTTGAGAAACACCATCATTTAATAGTTATTAGCCAATTCCCAAAATATTTCCCATTTAATTTCCATTTTTCATATTCCTCTTTGTCTTTCACTCTTCCTTTCTACTCATTATATTTAATTAGGACTCCATTACTTCAAGTTCAAGTTCCCTTTTCAATTTACTAATGATTCTTCATTACTCAATTTACACCGTTAGTTACACTCTAACATTTCATTTCAAGATAACACAAGGTTAATAAACCCTTTTTACTTCAATCTCTTGTTTATTTACAGAACAACACACATAACTTACCCTTATTATCACAACTAATTTATTATATTCACCATCACCAATCCATAATCCCCTTACCCACTTTTGGGTTCCATACATTACAAATAATGTCTATGCACATTTCCTCTCTAAACCAAATCACACATCAATATGCAATTTCACAAATTCATCACAAGTCACTAATAACATTATTAATTCAACACACTTATCAACACATATCTCAACACAATCCACCTTTTGCCAACTACTATACGGTGGGAAGTGAACCCCCAAAAATCATTTTCTCAAAAGCCATTTTCTTCCGAAAACCATATTTTTCCAAAACCATTTTTCAACTTTTGAAAACCATCTCCCACATTTGCCGACTACTATACGACGGGATGTGGGCACCCAAAACATTTTCGAAAACCATCCGTTTTTCCACTTTTGCGGCTACAATACGGTAGGACTGTGTGGACACCCAAAAATCATTTTCCACTTTCACCGGCTACTATACGGCGGGACTATGTGGACACCCAAAAATATTTTCCCACATTCGTCCAGCGATAAGCCTACACAGGGCAATTGGGGACCTTTAATCCAAAATCACCCCCACATTTACCGGCTATTATACGGACGGTCGTGGGCACCGAAAAACCAATTTTCAACTCAACCCAAACTCAACACAACACAACACAACTCAATTCAAACTCAAACTCAACTCAACACGACCCGACACAACTCAATTCAACACACTTCAACTGGATGCAAATACAATTCAACATAGTTCAACACAATTCGATTCAACATCATTCAATACAACTCAACATCATCAACACAATTCAATCCAATTAACACTATTCAACATAATCAATTTAACACCTCTAAATAGAATTCAACATAATTTAAGGTAAATTCTTAAAGCTCATTTCAACATTCCATAGCCAAGTTACATCATCCACATCATCAACAAATCTTTTTTCCCCCAATTTCCTTTCTCATTATAACATGATTTACAATGCCCATAACAAGGTTCATTCGCAAATTTTAAACATAATTTTCAAACACTTCGAAATTCCAATTAAACTTGTACATATATAATTCAACCTACCAATTTCATGATTCTACTTTCAATTTGGGCAAAATCATTATTTATCATCATGAATCAACTTAGGGTTTCAAGAAAAACTCAAACTTCATAAACCATTACTTTTTATTCCAATTTTTTCCATTGATTATACACATAAGGTTCATAATCCACCATTTTAACCCATCAATTGAACTCCCAACACATCAAACCCTAAACCCCCAATTTTCATGATGTACACTATGTGCTCAAAAATGGAGATTTTGCATTTTTACAACAAAAAAAGCCTTTGGTGACAGACTGATTTTGTCTCCAAACATCAAAATTTCATCACTAAAGTGATCTGTGACGAAAAAAATTTGTCACCACATTCGTGGCCTATTCGTCGTCACAAAAAGTACCTGGTGACGAAAAACAGTTTCGTCACCTATTTTTCATTTTTGGCGACGAAATGTTTCATCTCTAAATGTTGAATTTTTCGTCCTCTAAAACAGCAATTTCGTCACCAAAACTAAATAATATTTTATTTTAATTATTTTTTGCGATGAAATATTTCGTCACTAAATATATTTTAGTGACGAAAGTTTTCCCCACCAATAATATGGATTAAGGTGACAAAAAAAATCGTCACTAAAATGAGCAAAAAAGAAAATTATTCAATGACAAAATATTGTCACCAAATATTTCAATTTAGGGACGAAATATTCAGCAAATGTGACAAAATTATTTGTTTCGTACTATACAAAATTATTCGTCATGTTTTTTGAAAACTAATAGTGACATTTTTTATTTTGTCACTAATAAAAAATTAAAAATTTTGAAAATGGGAATACTATTTTCTTCCGAAATTTTTTCTTTTCAGTAGCAATTCCCTACCCATTTCAATAACCTGTTCAATAAAATATCTATTACAAATCAATACAAAAATTTGTTCATTTTCATAAACATCACAATCGAATTTTAGCACTATCCACAAAAATATAATATAAACTGCATGAGGATTATAAACATGGCTCCTAATATCCACAAAAAACGTCTACTAATATCCACAAAAATATAATATCAACCGTATGCAGATTACCAAACACATCTCCTAATATCCAAAAAAAAAACATGTCTACTAATATTAACAAAAATAAAATATAAAGGGCGGATTAAACACGTCCATATTCTACCATCGGCCTTCCAAATTACCAAACACGCCCATATCAAATCTCGAATCTGCAAAAAAATGAAACGCAAAAAAAAAAAAAAAAAAAAAAAAAAAAATGTCAGTTGGACAATTATTATCTTATCCATAACATATACAATTTAGCATGCATTTTTGGACTTAGTTTTCAAACCGGGAGTCCCGTGCTAGTTCCGTAAGTTTTCACAACTCACATTGGTCCATCCCGAGGTGTTTGAGGTGTTTCCCAAGCCGTCTCATGGCTGTTGCACGATTTTGGCTCCCGAATGCTTATTTTCAAGCTTAAGTGTGAAAAAGTGCATTTTTTGACTTAGTTTTCAAACTGGGAGTCCCGTGCTAGTTCCGTAACTTTCCACAACTCACATTGGTCCATCCCGAGGTGTTTGATGTGTTTCCCGGGCTGTCTCGTGGCTGTTGCACGATTTTGGCCCTCGAAGGCCTATTTTCAAGCTTAAGTGTGGAAAAGTGCATTTTTGGACTTAGTTTTCAAACCGGGAGTCCCGTGCTAGTTCCGTAAGTTTTCACAACTCACATTGGTCCCTCCCGAGGTGTTTGAGGTGTTTCCCGGACCGTCTCATGGCTGTTGCACGATTTTGGCTCCCGAAGGCCTATTTTCAAGCTTAAGTGTGGAAAAGTGCATTTTTTGACTTAGTTTTCAAACCAGGAGTCCCATGCTAGTTCCGTAAGTTTTCACAACTCACATTGGTCCGTCACGAGGTGTCTGAGGTGTTTCCCGGGTCGTCTCGTGGCTGTTGCACAATTTTGGCCCTCGAAGGCCTATTTTCAAGCTTAAGTGTGGAAAAGTGCATTTTTGGACTTAGTTTTCAAACCGGGAGTCCCGTGCTAGTTCCGTAAGTTTCCACAACTCATATTAGTCCCTCCCGAGGTGTTTGAGGTGTTTCTCGGGCCGTCTCGTGGCTGTTGCACGATTTTGGCCTCCGATGGCCTATTTTTGAAGCTTAAGTGTGAAAAGGTGCATTTTTGGACTTAGTTTTCAAACCGGGAGTCCCGTGCTACTTCCGTAAGTTTCCACAACTCACATTGGTCCCTCCTGAGGTGTTGTAACCCCCAAAATAGTGGGGAGCTAAAATTATTAATATTTGATTATCACTTATGTGCATGTCAGCATACTTGGAGGAGTGAAGGATAGAATATGGATTTTAGTTCTAAGAGTCAGTGAGTTTGCTATGGTGTATGATGAGATATATGGTCTCCACGCTTGAATAATAGCCACTCTTAGGTTTAGACCCATATCTATCTTAATCCAATTTCCACTTCATTCACCCAAAACAAACAGGCCTTCAGTGCAGACCATAGCTAGAAGGAACATGGCTAAATCAGAGGCAATGATAATAAAAACATGTATTTATAATTGAAAAGAATGAAGGTCCCCAATGAGGCCTATCAATAAGAAAGAACATACAAATGCAGAAGGGTTGTGTTGTGCCTAGGATTCCCAGAAAGCATTGCCCAAAAGTACAAGCACAAACATGGGAATACCAAACATCAAATAATGCCAAAGATTTGAATCATATCAAGCCAACACTAATTTCATCTCAAGCAACAAAGCAAAGATATTTTTTACACCCAAAAAACAAAAACAAAAAGGTACAGTTATTGATCCTATATGTACAATATATATCTTCCCCATAGTTGAGGTTGATAAGGCCCGGTCAGGTATATAAACTATCTTTAATCTTACTAATACTGCTGGATTAACATTTTGGAAGTACTGATCTTGCCAGTTAAGGCAATTCTAACCCCCATCAAAAAAAAAAAACAAAGGCAATACTAAAAATAGTACTAAGCATTTTCCCATCAAAACCACGTATAAGGTTAAAGGCTATGTACAAGGAAAAATTTAAGTACTCGTTCATAATTCGGTGGATGATGAGTCGGTTCTTTGCCTCTGCATTCGTGCTCCCCATGACATATTCCCATGAGCGTTCTTATTCATGCTTCTTCTCTTCAGCTCTGACAATTGGACCTGCCACCGGTTCTTCCACTCGCTCCATTCCTCCATTTGCTGGTTGGAAAAGAAAGGCCGAAATCAATACAAAATGAGACAATAAAACAAAAGTTTGAATTATTAAAATAAAACGAGAACTTCTACAAAGGACGAGGAAGAGAAACACCAAGAAAAGACAAATGTAAATGGAAAATATCAATTTCATTATCAATAAACATCAACCATGTACCATAGATCCATACAAATACAGAGCCATCATTCAATAATAAAATATAAGAAATATCCATTTCATTTTTAATAGCAATTGGATGCAAAAATCCACCCTCTACTAGAGACCTCATGGAATTTGTGGCACTCTTTCCATAGTATAATAAAAAATAGAAAATAGTCCAACCACAAAACATCAAAAGAAAGTCATGCCACCAAACTCAAAACTTCAAATATTTCATAAAAAAGAAACAATCAGATTAATGATTGCATGCTGCTGAAAACAAAATGATCTCATTTCAAATGGTTTGTAAAGCACAACAAACTTATTCTAATCTTATGTCTGCCAAGGACACCAATACATATATCAGAAATAACCACTTTTTGAACTCCTTAACAAAAGATGCATCAACACCCCATTATTCTTGGACATTTTTAATCTAAATAAAAATTCTCTCTTTTTTTTAATAAAGAGATCAATTAAATGCAAGGCAAAGTGATAAAGTAGACAAATATACCTCTCTCTCCCTAGGAAAAAAAAGTTATGATATCCAATATAAACAAAAGACAGAAAACAGAGAAACAAATAATAAATAAATAAAATGTAAAATCTTGATAACCCCCAAAATTGATGAACTAAACTTTCATTAGGCTATGTCTAATCAATCATCAAATTTTTCATCAAATCAAGGGAGTTTATCCTTTCATTAAATTTTGTAGGTGGCCGTTGCGCCAGACATCCACTCGGACAACCGGCCTTTCTTTATCTGAACATCAATTTCCATCCATGACCAGACGTCCACCCGGATGTCCTCCGGGACAATTGGGCTTGTAACAAGATTTGATGAAAATTTTAAATTTACCATTGGAATGCATGATACTAGATCAAACTTTTTATCAATTTTGATGAACCGTTAGACATGCTCTAACTTCTTCCAAATCAACCCATACATAAGCAAGCTACACTAGAAAAAAAAAATACTAATAAAATAAGTAATAATTCATGTGAAACAATGAAGTTCTATTGAGAACATAAGCAAAAATTCACCCATAAACATTCAAATTCTCATGAAAGTATATTAAGAGTTGAAAATTGGGGCAACCAATGATAACTTCAGTACTTAAGAGTCCGCATATGAACCTAATATAGTTGCTAATGAAAGAAAGCCACAAATGCTATAAACCAATGGAAAGCTGAATTTAAATTTTTGTGTAATAAACTCCATAAACACCTACACATGTGCATGCATAGATCATAAAGTTTACTAACACACAGGCTGTTTGGTACTCCAGAAATTCAATCCCCAAAAAAACACAGCAAAGCAAGAAAAAACACAGAATTTGAATTTGAATAAAAAAAAACTTAATCCAACCAAAACCAAAAATCAATTATCACCAAATAACTACAAATCAGATTAAAAAAACACATAAACCCAAATCAAAACACACAGTGAACACCACCAAATTAATCCCAAAATACCCAAATAATTACCTCATCGCTCTGGTATCGCCTTAACAATAAACAGTGATTTCAGAGGAGGTAAGACAGTGAAAATACCAAATGGAGATTAATAATGAAATATTTTGGCCCAAGTTCTAAAAATCTATCACATTATTTATTTTCAACATAGAAAGTAATCCAATACCTACATTGAAAACAGTCATTGGTACTCAAACCTTATTACCTTGATTGACAGAAAAATCAATGGAGAGTAAATCATCATCAACAAACAAACCTAGACAGAGAAAGATAGAGAAAAGAGAGGGAAAGAGGGAAGGGGCACGGACCGTGAAAGGTGCAAATACAAATTCTGTCCTCACGTTTGAGAAATTGCTTCTCATCTCTTAAGATAGAAAGAGAGAGAGAGAGAGAGAGAGAGAGAGAGAGACCTGAATCAAAATCGATTGGAGGCTAGACGGTGTACCGACCGTGGCGATGAGACGGTGAGACACAGTGAGGGACGGTGATCACCGTCGATGAGAGGGACGATGAGTGATGGGCAATGGTCAGTTGATAAGAGGGAGAGCGATTGGGGATATGAGAAGGAGAGCAAACGACGGCCTGTTTGTTGTTTGGTTTGTTCTGTGTGTGTATGTATCATACATACAGAGAATAAAATCTAAAAAAAAGATACAATAAAAAATCTTAATAAATATAAAGCAAGTAATAAGATATTTATTAAAAAATAAATATAATCATATATTAATTAGAAAGTGTGATTAAAAAAATATAAATAATCATACTTAATTGAAAAGTGATAAAAAAAAAATAAATATTATTACACTCAATCAAATCAAGTGTAATTAAAATATTAATCTAATTTTTTTATTACACTTTCAATAAAAGTAAGATATTTTCATTCATTAAAGTGTGATTTTTAATTATTTTTGTAGTAGTGGATAAAGCAAGTAATAAGATATTTATCAAATAATAGATAAACAAAAATCACCACATATTTAAGAATTTCTATAAAATCTCTTCCATTAGAAGATGTAAAAGAATTTCTTTACATAAGCCTCCCTTTAAACTTACAAGATCTGAAACTTGACCGAAATTAACAAGTAAGCCTACAAAAAACCCAAAATTGGTAGCCCATTCTGCACCCCAAATTAGAACTATGTCATCAGCAACTATCACTAACTAATTTCTACATAGCAACTTACATTTATGGGAAAAAGTTAGGGTCAGAAATTGGGGACAACCAGAGAGAGAGAGAGACAGCAACCAAGTTAGGGTTAGAGAAAAACCAAGTGAGGAGGACGCAGGCAGCGAAGCATCCAACAAATTAGCGTTCAAATTGGGGGAAAATGAGTTACGAAAGTGAGAGACGAGAATGGGGATAGCGAGATAGAGAAGAAGGGGGACGGAGGTTGGAAAAGTGAGAAGTGAGAAGAGGGAAGAGGGAGCTCAGAAAAGTGAGAAAAGGGCAGGGGGAGAGAGAGTGAGGCGAAAACATAGAGCGAGAGAGAGAGAGAGAGAGATTTGTTGTAGAGAGTGCCGGCCGGTGACGTGTGGGTTAACTGGTGCGATAAAGATAAACGAACGATGTGACGGAAATGTATGGGTGAGGGAGTGACAGAGAGATATCTATGGTTCAATTTTATTTTTTATTGATTTTAAGCATTTGGTGACAAAATTTGGTTTTCCTCTCTAAAAATAATACATTTGGAGACAAAATTATTTCCCCTCTAAATTTTTTTACAATGGTGACGAAATATTTCGTCTCCAAAATGGCGCCAAATCTTCCGCCAAAATTTTCAAGGGCGGGAAATTGTTTTGTGACGAAAAATAAAATTTAGAGACGAATAAAATTTTCATCACCTATTGTTTAAGCATTTGGTGACGAAATTTGGTTTTCGTCTCTAAAAATAATACAATTGGAGACGAAATCTTATTTTCATCACTAAAACATGCATATTTGGAGACTAAATATTTTTTCGTCACGTGTTTTCGTCACCATAGACCTTTTTTGTTGTAGTTTTTTCTAACCGCATCATCCATCAAGAAATTCCAAATTTTCTCCTTGTTTCTTACACTTGTGGTTTCAGCCAAAGATTCCACTGTTGGTATGGCATGTCCACAAGTTGGATCATCAATTAGCAAACCATTAGAAAATCCACCATTTTCATTCAGTTTTTCCACCTCTTTAATCGTCTCCACTACACGCTTTCCCAACTCTGCGCGTTTGAAGGCATTCTTCAATCCTCGTACTTTTGGCTCTTGTCTTTCCAAAGTTTGGACATCATCTGTTATCCTTCGCACATCTTCTTGCCAAAGTTTAACCTCAACCCTTCGTCTTTTTCTTGACCGCTGCTCTGCATAATTCACTTCTTCATTTATGTCATTGTTTCGGCCGTTCAATTGCTCAGTCTTCCTTTTGAGAGTTTCCATGTTAGTATCAAGGTTATTGTGATATCCAACCCATGGTTCAGTTAAATCCCACAAATTCTTCCCAATTTCAATGGTTGAACGAATGTTTTCTATGGTGTGGCCTATTCCTGTAAATGCGGAAGAGGATTGTAGTTAACAGGAAAAATTCCAAAGAAAACTTCAATATTGATTCTAATGGCTGTTAGAAAGCAATTTCAAATTTGATTAACAAAAGCGAGAGAAAGAAAAACATACTAATTTATGCAAACTGACTTCACATTCACCTCCAAATAATCAAAAGTCAGTCTTTGAATTATTGACAAAATAGTGATTGTGCTAAATAAGATAGCTAGAAACAATGAACCAGCATTTATGGTGTTCAAGAATTTTTGTTATGACATTGATTGTAAATTTCAGGTAAGTCGATGATTTGACACAAACAAGAATAAGATCTATGCCAGAGTTTATCTTCCCAAGCTGCACCTAAGTTAGGTGCAAATTGACCTAGTTGCCCAAGTTGAACATAAATTTGAGGGTTTTTTGTTTTTTATTTTTTTATTTTTTTAAGTGCAGTTAAAATATTAAAATATTACTTCAATTAGCTTAATAACAAATTATAGAAGACTAGTTTTAATTAAACATATTATTCACTTTTCATGAACCTATGTAATAATTTCAAATATTATTAATGTTCTTTTGCTCATAAAGTTTCACAAGTAATTCAATTAAAAATAAAAGATAATTGGCTATCTCACACGGGATGGCTTATGGTGTGCATCCGTTAAGGTGCATACCATATGTACCCTATTACAAATTGGTATAATTTTTATCACAAAATTTTGTAATATTAATCATAAAATACGTAATCTTACTACAAATTAGCGTAACAAAATATTCATAATTTTGTGGTTCATATAACAAAAGCTTGTGGTTTAGTTACGACATTTTTTGTTATGCCAATTTGGGACAGGGTTACGCGTTTTATGTTTAATGTTATGAAATTTTGTGATAAAATTACACCAACTTTTGGTGTGTGCATATGATTAGTTTTAATAGTTAGTTTAAAACTATTTAACTATTTTTTTTAATAGAAATTGCTTTCTAGAATTAAAATAAATATGATGAATTATTTTTATTTTTTAAAATTTTATATTTAAAAAATACAAAATTTTCACTCCGTGCATAGCAAAGGTTTATTTTTTTTAACATTATACTAGAAAACTCAACCTTCGTTTGCACAAGCTAAACAAGGGTTTTTTGGCAAAAATAGTCACAAAAAGACAAACTATGTTTTTAAACTCAACAAGACAATATGTCACATCCAAACTATAATCATTTCATTTTTTCTCACAAAAGTCAAAAATGTCAAAAAGCCTATCCTAAATGAGACTTTTTAGCCCCAGACTAAAATAGCTAAAAAGTCAACACACACATCCCAAACGAATCCTCAATAATAAAAGTGTTACATTTCATAAAAAAAGAAGATGAAGGCCATGTTTGGTTTGAATTTGTGAAACAAGTTTGAAAAATAATTTTTTAGAAAGAGTTTACAAAATATAAAAATTTATTTGGTTGTATGTTTTGAAAATAGTTTTGGAGTTTGGAATGATTTAATTTTTTTTTTCTTGTAGTTGAATAGATAGGTATGAGAGGAAAAGTGAATAATTGATGTGTAAGATATGAAGAAGGAAAGACGAGAGAGAAAAAAGTGATTGACTGATATATAGTAGAGAAAAAGGATTTTGGATTTTTTTTTTTTCAAAAATTTTCAACTAAACAAATATTTTTAACTTTTTTTTCTCAAAAATTATCTTTCAAGAGACAAACCAAACAAGGCTGAAGAGTTCTATAACCAAACACTTCGCATTCTACAATAATACATTAACTAGTTTTCTACCTGTGCAATGCATGGGTTCAATTTAAATTTAAATTTTATGTAAATATAATTTTGTAATATTTATACAATAATTTTGAAGTTGCAGAATGCATGCATGTTGAAAATTAAAACAATCTTATCATATAAGTTTATATCAACTTTAATCAAAATTACAAACAAATAGCTCCATATTTATATAAGAACACATCCATTTTTTTATTAATATTATTTTATTGTTAACAATAAGTATTCAAACTTGGCAATTGATATGTGTTTCTTTTCGGGGATGTGTAGGTCTTAATAAATGAACTTATTATCTAATAGGTCTTATGATAATTAATGCATTTTTTTTTATCAAATACTATTAAAAAAGGTCATTAATTGTTAATTTTTTTATTGACAATTTAAAAATTTTGCCACAAAAAATGTTACTAATTATAAGTTTTAGCGACAGTTTAAAAAAACCGTTACAAAAAAATCACTAATTTTAAACTTTTAGCGATAGTTTGAAAAATTCGTTATAGAAAAACGTAACTAATTGTAAGTTTTAGCGGCAATTTATAAAAATTGTGACAAAAAAATCGCTAATTGTTAATTTTTAGGGACAAATGCAAAAAATCGTCACAAAAAAATATTATTTTTAACAACGATTTTACTAGTACTTATTTTCAATAGGACTTGATGAGAATTAAGTCCAATTATTAGGACCTATTGGTAGTTTACCCTTTCTTTTCCAAGAAGAAAAATCCATGTGTTTACATGTCTTACTAACTCACAATTAAATATAAACAAATTATGAGATTACCTATTCGTCTGAATATGATAAATGTATAAAGATACTATCTTGCATCACTGTCATAAAATATATTTTGCACCTTAAAAGAGAATTCAATTATGGTCCACTTACTATGGTATGAAATTAGGATGTGTATTTTAATAAGAACAAATACAATACCAAAAAACTCTCTTTGAGGAATGTAGTTTAATAAGGGACAAAATTTAACTACATTAGTACTGTACCACATAATAAAAGAAAAAAAAGAAAAAAAAAAGTCTTGTGTGATGTAATAGAGTTTAAATTTGGAATTATAAAAAAAAAAAAAAAAAGTCTTGTGTGATGTAATAGAGTTTAATAAGGCACAATAATTTCTTGTTTGATGAGCAATAAAAACTATATGTATTTTGAATATTTGACTTATATATGTAAATAATGATAGAATTGTAATTCATAAAAAAAAAAAAAAAAACAATTCAGTGTGTTTAGTTTTGGTTTTTTGAATTCAGTTTTTGGAAATTGAGCTTTTTTGTTTTTCATTTTTTGTTTTTTTTTTCTTTCTTCTTCTTTTTTTTAGTGAATATTTTCAAAATTTTAAGTAATTTTTTTTATTTGTTTAGATGTACCTTACTTAGATTAGGGATGGTAATTTGAACCCAGCCCGACAAGGACCCGACCCCGATTAGAACGGGTTTTCCCCAAAAATTTGAAAATTAAATCCTTGATGATTTTCGGGCAAGGGACGAGGATAGGTTCCCCAACCCCAGCCCTGACCTGATTAATCCCCGAACATGGCGCGTATATATAATATATTTATAAATTTCATTTTCAGCCTCTGCCATCCATTTTCAGTGTGATAACCCTGTCCCCTATTATGCTAATTGGCTCTTAATACGAATATGATTATGTGTTTGATATGATTTTGTGTGCCATTATGTGAAAATATGTGGTTTTGAACTTCTATTTGTTCATCGTAGGAATATCTATTCAATTATCTGCTTTGGAAATTAAATTGAAGGCCCTATCGGCCACAAAAACCAAAATTGACTGCGCTATTGTGATTGGCATAATTGTTAGAGCCTACGGTAAAATTTGATTGAAAATTGATTCAGATCAGATTAAATTGATTAAATTAATGGATTAAGTGCCCAAATACCTTATATTAAAATATTGTGTTGAGTAGGGGTTTATAGTGGGCCACTTTCACTCAAATTCTCTCTTTAATTCTCATTTAGCTGAGAAGAACTCTAAGAAAGGGGAAGAGGGTCGGCTATAGAAGAGAAAGGGGAGAATTGTGCAATTTTGGTTCAAGACTTGAACCTGTTGAAGATTAAACTCAAGATTTTGCTATAGATTGGGAGAATTAAGCCTCTAGGTGAGTAATTTATGGATCCTAGTTTGTAATCTTGTGAATTCAAGTTTGAATAATGGTCAAGAGCATGGATTAAATTAATTATGAGGAAATTGAGTTGATTTTGTTGTATTTGAGGCCAATAGATGCATGCATGTAGGAAATTGCTATAAATTCCCATGTTTGGGCATAAAGTGTGTAATTCATGTTGAATCTTGTTTGAAATCTATGTGTTTGATCATCTCTTCATCAATTAAGTTGAGAATAATATGTATCTCCCACATGCAAGTGTAAATCATGAAAGTGTAAGCTTTGCATGTTTGAATTTGATGTGTTGATGATGAATTTGGGTTAGTTTTGTTGAATTGAAGGTCAATGTATGCATGCATGTGTATAATTGCTTTGGATTTGCATGTTTGACCACAAAATGTATGATCCATGTAAGATGTTGGTTAGAGTTCATGCTTGTGATCACCATTTGCACCACTTGAGTTGATAATGAGAGTTATATCTCACATGCATGTACAAATTATAAGAATATGAGCTTGAATGCATGAAATTGTTATGTTGAAAGTGAATTTGGTGTAGATTGGGACATGCATGTGATTAATTTGTGAAATTGAGCTCCATTGTGATATAATTTGGTGTTTGTATCATGTTAGCACAAGTATATTTGAAGTTTGAGCTATTATATGCATGAAATGTTGATTGGAAGGTCGAATTGGGCTCAAAGAACAATTCTGGGTTTTCTAGAAGTTTGATGTCCGCTCGAGCGGGGAAACTGCCGCTTGAGCGTGAAATACGTGCTCCTAGAACTTTTTGCATACATGGTATCCACTCGAGCGGGGGAGTTCACGCTCGAGCGGGGAGCCATGTAGAGAGGCCTTCCGCTCGAGCGCCAGAGTTCGCGATCGAGTGTAAATTTGACATATCCAGTACTTTTGCAGGCCTCAAGGGTCCGCTCGAGTGGGGACCCTGTTTTCTGAAATTTTGAAAAGACATTATGTGTTTCATTTTCTGTTCTCTTTCACTTCCAAGTACTCTTAGGCATGCATTGAGCATTGTAATTGAGTTAAAGAGATAAGAATGAAGCCTAAAGAGGAAAGTGTGAATTTAGAACGGATCGAATTGTTTGTGACCCTTTTGTGTTCATGGAATGTGTAGGGTCGAGCTCCAAGGCAAACCAACCAACCGATCACTGTGAGTAATATCTTAACAGAGATATCTGAAATACGTTGTTGTCCAATTGCTTACTTCTATGTAAGTTTTATAATTTCATTGATTCGATTGGTGGACAATGTCTGCTATACCAAATGAATGGGCCAGAGGCCAATTTGACATGAATGAATGGGCCAGAGGCCAGTTTGACATAAATGAATGGGCCAGAGGCCAGTTTGACATCAATGAATGGGCCAAAGGCCAGTTTGACATAAATGAATGGGCCAAAGGCCAGTTTGACATAATTGAATGGGCCAGAGGCCAGTTTGACATCAATGAATGGGCCAAAGGCCAGTTTGACATCAATGAGTTTTGTCTGATTTGGTTTGAGGCCGTAGGTAATCTCAGGATTACTGGCCGGTTATGTCCTTAACCCATAGGGGCGGGTTCAGGTCATGACATTCAGTCTCTCTCATTCTCTCTCTCTCTCTCTACTCCACCACTGATCTTCACTCTCTACCAATCTCCTTTCTCTCAGGGTCTCTTTCTCTCTCTCTCTCTCTCTCTCTCTCTCTCTACTACCGTCGTCGCACACTACTAATCCCACTGCCACAGTCGTCGTATACCACCAATCCTACTACCAACGTCGTCGCACACCACTGATCCCGCTACCACCATCGCTGCACACCATTGCATTGACATGACTCACCGATCACCATCATCCGTCACATAACACTCCTTCCACCGCAGCACTGCTGATCGCCATCCTTATTCACGTCTGTTTTGTGGTTTTTTTGAACAGATCGATGATATATTTTTTTTGAAAAATCTCGATCAATGTATATATATATATGGATTGAGATATGATTTGTTGTTAGGGTATTATTATTAGGGTTTTATCTGTTCAACATATCTAAATTTTTTCTGTTAGGGTTTTGACAGATCTGTGGTTTTTTTGAACAGATCTATGATTTTTTTGAAAAATCTTAATCAATTTATATATACAGGTATTGTTGTTTTAACAGATCTATGGTTTTTCTATTAGGGTTTTGACAACTCTGTGGTTTTGCCTGTCTTTCTACTTTCTCTCTTCTCTTTCCTCTCTGTTTTTCATTTTCTTCGCTGATTGTTGTTGTTTTTGTACGGGGATTATTCGGGGTCAGGGAAACCCGATCCCCGTTAGGGGGCGGGGCGGGAGGTGGGGTGGTGGGTTCTTCGCCGGGGATCGGAGACAGGGATGGGGAATTTTGTAGCTTTGGGGATCGGGCACGAGGAGTGTAGTCCCCGGCTCTGCCCCGCCCCGCCCCATTGCCATTCCGAGCTTAGATGTATCTAAATAGTAAAACATTTCTAAAAAAATATTTTAAAAAATTAATAAATACACAAAAATATGAAAAATATAATAAAGTTTCAGGTTTTTTTTTTTTGGTATTTAATGAATTTTTAAAAGATTTTTTTCACAAATATTATACTTTTTAAGTGTATTTATGCTAGGAGTGTCTAAAAATTTAAAAATTACTTAAAATATTAAAAAAAATTCAATGAAAACAAAAAAAAATACAAAAAATAAAAAAGTAAAATTTTCTGGAAACCAAAACCAAACAAGTTTATTGTTATTACTAAATAATAATTTAAAAAGAAATATGATCTTCTGCTCGAGGAATATGAGCTTGTACTTGAGGAATGGATCTACACTACAAGTTTGTACTCAGGTTTATGATCTAATTTTGAGTTTTTTTCTTGTACAAAAATTAATTGAAAAAAAGAAAATAATCAAGCAAACGAAAGAGGAAACACAATTATATATGGCCCATTCATTCTGTTACTCAAGATGGCAAATAAAAATTTTCACCTTTACCAAGAGATATAAAAATGAGCTAACCGTTCAATAGCCTTAGAAAATGATTGAAAGAGCTGCAATGCAAGAGATAATCTTGATAGTAAGCAACAATGCAAAAAGTAACTAATAAATCCGCATCATCTATGATACATGAAATACCACTTGATTTATAAAAGAGTAATGTTAGAGATTTCAAAAATTCTATCAAAATTTCAACTAAATGTCTCACATGGATGTGGGACCCACACCCATGTGAGACATTTGGTAAAAATTTTAAGATCTCTAGCATTTTTGTTTATAAAATGCTCAGGAAATATAGAAAAATTTTAGATACTCCCTATAACGATCTCAGTTTTCCCTCCATTGGTTATTGTATCCCGGACTAGGTTCCGTGGATGTCTGTTGTTGTATAGGTTGCATTTCCATCCTTTAATTCCTTGTATTTGAGTTTTAGGATGTGTTGGGCAGGTTTGTTACAGGTTGGGTGTATTTTGAAACAAATGGTTGCTGCCCAGTTTTTGGTGTCTTCGCTGGAGCGAGGCTTTTGTCGCTCGAGCGAGATCTGTGTTTTAGTTCCTTCACTCGAGTCAGGGTTCCTTCGCTCGAGCGAGAAGTCTTGCGCTCGAGCTTGCGTCTGCGTCTAGTTTGGACCTGAAGGTTGTATTTCTTGGCTCGAGCGAGCGAGGACTATGTTTTGGGTTTCTTCGCTCAAGCGTGCTTCTGGGTTGCAGACCTGAAGCTTCATTTTGTTGGCTCGAGAGAGACTCTCTGCGCTCGAGCGAGGTTTCTTTGGGTCTGGTCGCTCGAGCGACCATTCCTTCGCTTGAGCGAGGCTCGAATATATCAGTTCGCAACAGTAGCTTCTTCCTCACTCTTCGATCTCCTTTTCTTCTCAAACCCTAGATCGGCTGTCTCTCTCTCTATATTACATCTTCTCTCTAGAAAAACACTGGGTTCTTGGGTGTGTCTACTCTAGTTCCTTTGTAAGAAAGGTGGAGCTTGGTGTGGGCTTCGTTTTGATCCAAAAACCATTGAGTTTGGAGCATCTTGAGTTTACTCCATCTTCTCCATTTGGTCTCTTCATTTGAGGTAGGGATACCCTACTCCTTCTTATGAGTTTTGACATGATTTTAGTCATTTTGTATAAATGGTGGATTATGGTAATTTTGGAAAAGTTTGGGGTTTTATTTAAAGTTATAAAGAGGGGGTTTTCAAGTGTTAAACTCCATGTGTATGTGAAACCCTGGAAAATGGAATTATTATTGTTGAATTGATGAAATTGAGCCTTAGGGTTGTTATTTGAAAAAGGGGGAAAAATGCCCTAATTACATCGAATAATTAATTTGAATAATTAATTTGAAAAAGAGTGAAATTGAGTTGAAAATCATGAAATTGGGAAATTATGGGATTGAATGGTGTAGTTGGATAAATAAATCACTCACCTATGAATATGTTGATATTTTATCTGTTTGACAAATTTATTATCTGTCTAGAGATAACTGCTTTGGGCTATCGGTGAAGGATAGTCTTGATTGTTGTAGACACTATATGTTGATTAGGAAAAACTGAAACTAATCACCTGGAATATGTCATTGAATATGACGGTTGGAATAATACATCGAATATGTGTATTTATTGATCATTGTATATCATAAGTGTTTAAATACATTGTATATGTATATTGTTTGAGAGGAGATAGGGGATGTACTCCATGGTTTGAGAGGAGATAGGGGATGTACTCTCAAACCTGTTTGGGAGGAGATAGGGGATGGACTCCATTGATAATTAAGTTAGCCGGAGTGTCCAGGATGAAAGTCCTGAAATCCTGATTACGTTTGCAAAATGTGGATAATTGAAGTATTGAAATGTTTTAATATGAGTTGTAGTCTCATTTGAATTGTGGATAATGGAAGTGTTTTAATATGAGTTGTAGTCTCATTTAACTATTTGGCTAAATAATGGGCCATGTTTACGAATTGAACTTGGATAAATAAAGGAAAGTGGAATGAAACATGGACGTATTTGTCATGGAACTGGAATGTGTTGTGAGTTGATTTACAAGTGTTAATCATTTATCGAATGCTAATGTTTTAGTCATTTCTCATATTTGGTTTAGTATATCTCTACTGGGCTTTGGCTCATCCTATATGGGACATCATTTTCAGGTTCAGGTGATATGCCACCTCCAAGGATGTAGATTGGGAGGCTTTGCGGCTGATAGATCTTTTGTTGTTATCTTTTTGCTATTACATGTAAATTCAACCCAAGGGCTTAATGTGTATTTGAGTTAGTACTCTCTTTTTGTAACCAAGTGTTGGCTTGGAAAGTTGTAAGCCCGTAGGGCATTTACTTTGGTTGTCAACATGTAATACTTTTGTACTTAATACTCTGATAAATGGAAATATGCTTTACTCTCTTATGTCTATGGATGTCATGAATGTTGGGCTTATATGTGTTATTTTGAGGGCGTTACACTCCCAGAGTATCACATGTCTATATTCTTTTATCAATCATCATTCACTATGTCCTTTTATATTTCCTAATCACCCAACACAAAATTATAATATCTCACTTTCTTCACTAATTATAATGAGAGGTGCTACATGCACCAACTAGTGTAGCAACACTAGTTATAATATTATTATTGACATCACTCATTATACAAATTACAAATACTAAAAACATCTTAAATTATGCCACATCATCAATTGGTACACTACTTAGTGTACTAATTGGTGCATATAGTATTAGTCAATTATAATACGATGGAGTACCACGTGACCGTATTTCGAGAATACTCAATAATCACCCAATATAATATACTCCTTTGATCTTCCATATTTAGGGTTTATTAGAGACTCTTTATCTTTTTCCATTTTCACATTAAAAAGAAAAAGAAATCAATGCAAAGATAGAGAGAATGCAATGAAAAGAGAACGAAGCCTAAAAGACACAAAACACAAGGAAATGCATAAAATATAACACAATTAAATAATAATAATAATAATAATAATAACAATAATACGTGTTGTTCTTAGCTTGACACATGGCGCATTGCTACACTATACTTATGAAAAGCACAACTTTAATTACTTATATACTATGGGATGTCCCTGGTGGCATGTGTATGAGTCACGAACTATGAAATACAGATACTTCTAAAAAGAGATGTATTCATACAAGATATTGATACTTTCAGATATGTAGTAGATACTTATTAAAAGTATTAGCTACTTCTTAATTAACTAATTTTGATGTATTGGATACTTATTTTTTAATCATCGGATACTCCAAGTTTTGTATTATTTGTTTTACAGAATTAGAATTGTAGCATTTCTTACATAACATTATAATATACCTTAATTGTGAGGATAAATAAAATAATATTTTTTCGATACTTTGCTTAGTTCTTTGGTAAGAAAAATATAGTGAGTTAAAAGTAATAGAATTTATCAAATTGGTGTATCCTTATTGTATCATGTATGTCCCATATAAACTATCTACAAAGTAAAAATTAACAAGTGAATAATTGTAACGCCCTCAAAATAATACATAAATATTCATTCATAGATCTCATAAGACATAATGGAAACATTATATATTATATATATCAAAATATTCTTTACAAGGTATTAACTACAAAATGCCCTACGGGCTTACAACTTCCCAAGTAATAACTTGGTTACAATCAAAAGAGAGTGCTAACTCTGTACATATACAGCCATCGGCCAGAATTTACATGTAAACACCAAAACAAAACGTTCCATCTTATAATGTCCAAGGACTCTATGTCACTGGGGGGCACTGCACGATCTACTCCAATACTTATAAAAGATTTAGTCTCATAGCTACAACCTTATCTTGCTTTGGAATTGTATTCATATAATTCATTGTGTAAGTCATTTTTATGAACAATTCCCACCACAACATTGTAACTCTCCAAACTTTGGAATTACTGCGATGTCACATAACTAGTAAGCTCTTACACATTGTGAAATTGAGCTTCGAGAACTTTTAATCGCCTCAAGCACAATAGCTCTTCTGCTGACACTTCTACTTTTGTTCTCTTAATTCTAAGGCATTGGAGTCGTGTGAGTCTGAATAGCTTCTAGCAAGGAAACATATGTAGGCTGTAATTCCAGGAGAGGTCGAGATTTCTGAGATTCACCAATTACTATTCAAACAGATATGTTACTGTCCAGATTTGAATAGATTGGAAAAACAGTTTGGGCTCAAAAATCTGTTATGGAATAAAAGGAAGGGACACATTTGTTGGACAACAATTTGAATTTCAAATTCAAATTACAAAATTTAAATTAATTTTTCCTACAAGAAAATTAGGAAAAAATCAAATAAATTTTGTCTAAAAAATTAATATTTAGAATCGACCCGACCCACCACCCATACCCGCGCCCGGTTCGGCTCGGCCGGTCGGTCGGACGAACGGCGGCGGCAGCGCGCGCGTGTGGTGGTTTGGGCTAAGGTTCGCTTTGTCCATAACTCCTCCCTTCTACAAACTTGGGGTGCCCCTTGGGGCCAACCCAAGTGTTGTACTCTAGAGCTTATATACATACACAAGCTCTCTTAAAGTTTCAATATGGGACTACCCATTTCAAAGAAACCCACATTTACTTCTTTAATCATTCATTCCACGAACCCGAAAACAACGTCAACTTCCCATTCACTCATAAATGGTTTTGACGAACCGTCTTCACTGTGTAACTTACCACACGGCAAGGAACACGTCACCTCTTCGAACCCACCCCAAAATACGTTTGGGGCCCATTCAATTTTTGGCTCATTCAATTTTTGGCTCAAAGATGGCCCAAAATAAGCCTTATAAACCAAATATTTCAACAATCCCCCACATGAATGGAATTTGACGGAAAGAAAATGCAGCAACATGATCTAATTACAGAGAGTACAGAAATTGGAAATATTCTGCAAAGGATGGGTAGCTTTTGGCTTTAAACCTTCCCTTATGAGACACTATCAGATTTATTAGCTAATCAGTGAACATGATGTCTTGAACTGTTCAGCTGTTTGTGCAAACCAAGACAATAGAACTCACACAGTATATCCCCAGACACAGTTTAATTCTCACTATTGTGTTCATTTTGGCCTTGAATAACCTAGTCTTTCATGAGTGCTCTAAAGACTTGTAGCCCTTCACAAATCTCATAGAACTGGCCCAGTTCACACTCACATAAGTGATTCTTATGAATAGTATCCTGCCATACTTCACTAGGTTTACCTAGATATAAGAATCATTAAAAGTATTACTTAACCTAAACCGCTGCAGACATCACTATTTCATCCTAGAAATGGGTAGGAGTTTAACTCCCCAGTGATCCTTCTGAGTCATTCACAACTCGGTTGTCCCTTTGAACCTAGATCTGGGATCTCCAGTCAACTAGGTTGGGTTGCCGTTGTGGTAACTCTTATTTAATAGGCTTTAGTCCTATTCCCCTCGATGAATTCTCAACTAGCTCTCTTGCTAACCCTTTGGTTAGTGTATCCGCTATATTGTCTTTAGACTTCACATATTCAATGGAAATAATTCCATTGGAGAGTAGTTGTCGCACGGTGTTATGTTGACGATGAATGTGTCGTGACTTACCGTTATACATATGACTCTGTGCTCTACCAATTATTGATTGACTATTACATTGTATGCATATAGCAGGCACCGGTTTTGGCCACATTGGAATATCTTCAAGGAGGTGGCGAAGCCATTCTGCCTCTTCCCCTGCTTTGTCTAAAGCTATGAATTTTGATTCTATAGTAGACCTAGCAATGCAAGTTTGTTTAGAAGATTTCCAAGATACAGCCTCCCCACCAAAAGTAAAGACATACCTACTGGTGGACTTTGACTCTCTAGTATCCGATATCCAATTTGCATCACAGTTGGATATCTAGTATAATTAAGCCCAATGTTACGAGTAAATTGGAGATATCTAAGAACTCTTATAATTGTCTTCTAGTGTTCTACTCCTGGGTTACTCGTATATCTACTTAATTTACTTACTGCATAAGCTATATCCGGGCGAGTGCAGTTCATCAAGTACATTAAGCTTCCAATAATTTGGGCATACTCTAATTGAGAAATACTTTCCTGTACATTCTTAGATAGAAACAAATTAACATCTACAGGTGTTCTAGCAAGATGATCATCATCTTTGCTGAATTTGTCAAGTATTTTCTCAATGTAATGAGATTGTGACAAAGCATAACCTTCTGATATTTTGGTAATTTTCATACCAAGAATTACATCAGCAATGCCCATGTCCTTCATGTCAAAATGTTTATTCAATATTTTCTTGGTAGTTTTAATCATATCATTATTACTACCTATGATGAGCATATCATCTACATAAAGACATACAATGACATAACTTTTGTCTGTGTTTTTAATATAAACACATTTGTCACACTCATTAATTTTAAATCCATTTTACATCATTGCCTTGTCAAATTTCTCATGCCATTGCTTTGGCGCTTGTTTTAAGCCATATAATGATTTAACCAATTTACACACTTTCTTTTCTTTTCCTGGAACAGAAAAACCTTCTAGTTGTTCCATGTAAATTTCTTCATCTAACTCACCATTTAAGAAAGCGGTTTTTACATCCATTTGATGAATTTCTAGATTGTACAAAGATGCAATAGCAATTAGCATTCTAATGGATGTTATTCTAGTAACCGGTGAATATGTGTCAAAGTAATCAAGACCTTCTTTTTGGCTAAAACCTTTGACCACAAGTCTTGCCTTGTATTTGTCAATTGATCCATCCGTTTTCATTTTCCTTTTGAAAACCCACTTATATCCAAGAGGTTTACAACCTGGTGACAAATCCACCAATTCCCAAGTATAATTTTGCAAGATGGATTTAACTTCACTATTGACAGCTTCTTTTCATAAAGGAGCTTCAGGACTGGACATAGCCTCTTTAAAACTTAAATGCTCATTTTCTACCATATATGTTAGAAAATATGGACCAAAAGATTTTGAGGTTCTAATACGCCTAAGTTCCTCTTCATTAATTTGATCTTGCTCTTGTTCTTGATCTTGTTCTAGATCTTGACTAGTAATAGCATCAAAAGATCTTTTATTGTTACTAGTCTCTTGTCCAGTCTTATATGGAAATACATGTTCAAAGAAATATGCATTCCGAGATTCAATAATAGTATTTACATGCATTTCAGAATGTTCTGATTTATGAATCAAAAACTGATATGGACTACTATTCTTGGCATAACCAATGAAAATGCAATCAACTATTTTAGGACCTATCTTAGTCTTTTTAGGACTAGGAATAGCCACTTTTGCCAAACACCCCCACACTTTTAAGTATTTGTAAGATGGTACTCTCCCATGCCACAATTCATAAGGTGTTTGATTCACTTTCTTTCAGGGTACTTTATTAAGTATATAATTAGCAGAAAGTATTGCTTCCCCCCACAAGTTCTGAGGTAATCCAAAACTTATTAACATCGCATTCATCATTTCTTTTAAAGTCCTATTTTTCTTTTCAGCAATTCCATTTTGCTGAGGTGAGTAAGGAGCAGTGGTTTGATGAATTATTCTATGTTCTTTACAAAATTCACCAAAAGGTGATTCATATTCACCACCTCTATCACTTCTAAGTTTCTTGATTTTTTTACTAAGTTGATTTTCAACTTCATTCTTATATTGAATGAAAGTTTCCAAAGCTTCATCCTTAGTTCGAATTAAATAAACATAACTATATCTAGTATAGTCATCTATAAAAGTGATAAAATACTTTTTCCCACCCCTAGTTTGAATTGATTTAAAACCACAAATGTCACTATGAATTAATTCAAGTGGTTCCTTACTTCTTTCAATTGAATGAAAATGAGTTTTGGATAATTTTGCCTCAACGCAAATTTCACATTTATGATTTGAATCAATGTCAAATTTAGGTAAACATTCCATATTAATTAATCTACGTAAAGATCCATAATTAACATATCCTAGTCTACCATGCCATAAATTTGAAGACTCAAGCAACTAAGAAGAAGATGTATTTTTATTAATAATTGAGGGTACAACGATCATTACATTCATCTTGAAAAGGCCATCAGACATGTAACCTTTTTTTACATACATCCCATTCTTAGTAAGTACAAATTTATCACTCTCAAATAATAGCCTAAACCCATTCTTACTCAACAAAGATCCGGAAACAAGATTCTTGCGAATGTCTGGTACATGCAGCACATTGTTGAGAGTGAGTTCCTTTTTAGATGTCATCTTAAGTACAATCTTTCCTTGTCCTTCAACTTTGGAAGTTAAGGAGTTACCCATAAAAAGTTGTTCACCATTGTCCACTGTAGAATAAGATGTGAACATCTTTTTGTCGGCACAAATATGGCCAGTAGCACCAGTGTCCACCCACAATTCTTTAGGATTTCCGACAAGATCTGCTTCGGAAACAACTGCAGAAAGATTGATGTCATCTACACTATTGGAAATTTTGTCCACTTCGGTCATGTGGGCTTGAGTAGGCTTCTTGCTTGTTCTTCTTTTGCTTTTGCCTTTGCTATGGCAATCTTTGGCCCGATGTCCCTCTTTGTCACAGATGTAACATTTGCCATTAAACTTGTACTTTTTATTTTCTCCTCCTTTAGAGCCTTGTGATGAACTTTCTCTAGAAGACTTCCGTTTCTTGGTTTTTGAAGCATGTTCCACCACATTTGCCTTAGACTCCATAGGATGCTTACCAGCCCGCTTTTCAGAATTGCGGTTGTCCTCCTCAATCCTCAAATGCACAATTAATTCTTCCAAAGACATTTATTTGCACTTGTGTTTGAGGTAGTTCTCGAATTCCTTCCAGCCTTGTGGTAATTTCTCAATTAAGGCTACAACTTGGAAGGATTCACTGAGAGACATGCCTTTTGCGTGAATGTCATGCAGAATGAGTTGGAGATCTTGAACTTGGCTGATCACAGTTTTAAAATCAACCATCACAAAGTCCAGAATTTGCCAATCACAAATTTCTTTGAGCCGGCATCTTCCGTTTTGTACTTTTTCTCCAAAGACTCCCAAAGTTCCTTTGCTGTCTTAATAGGATTATAGACATTGTATAATGTGTTGTCAAGTCCGTTCAAGATGTAGTTCCGACAAAGGAAATCAGCATGTTTCCAGGCATCGACTGCAGTAACCACTTGTCGGTCGGTTTCATCCTCTTTCAAAATCGAAGCATCCTCACGGAGAAAACGAGCTAGGTTCAGAGTTGTAAGATAGAACAACATTTTCTGCTACCATCTTTTAAAATTAGTTCCTGAGAACTTCTCTGGCTTCTCACCGTGATTTACCGGTACTGTCACAACAGGAGAGGGGGTTGGTGCAATTGCAGCCATCACACTAGTACTTGTTTGGGCATTAGTTTCAGTAGCCATGAATTAGAATTTATACTACACATAAAATTAATCCAAATTCACATAATTAAATTCTGTAAAAATAAAAGAAACAAGAACATAACTTTTATTTTTCAATTAATTTAGAAATAAAATAAAATTTTATTTAACCAAATTAATTCCACACAGAAAATTAAATTTCTGTAACACTTCAATAATTAAAAAAAAAAACTAAAACATAATTTTTTAATTAAAGAACACTTAGAAATAAATTAAGAAAACCAAAATTAATTTCTGACAAAATTCCACAAATAAATATTCTGAATTGTTAATGACACCAATATATTACTACTAGTTGTCAAAGAAAAGGACAGTATATTACTACTATCTGTCAAACAGTATATTACTACTATTTGTTTTCCAACCAGAATATTATTTTTGAAAAATCACAGAAAATAATTTCTGTAAGAAGAAGAAAGAAGAAAGGAAATAAACGAAAAATTCTGTAAACAGAATAATTCGAGCCTATCTTAAGATTGTTGAAACAATCTTCTGTGTACAATAAATAAATAGAAACAAAACCAAACAAATAAATAAATAACATACCGAATTTATTTATTGAACCGAATTAAAAAAAAATTAAAAGACCAAGTCGAGTGTGTGACACTTTGTCCTTAAGACAGATTCGCCCCGATACAATGCTTACGGTTGAGTGGCGTCTATCTCCCGAGATAAAATGATCTTCACAAATTTGTAGTAGCACTCCAAACAAATTTGTCCGGCGAACTAGAACCTTGTGTTCTATTACTCTCTGAATTTTTCTCTAAATAACTAAAATGAAGAATTATATAAAGAAAGCAAGAAATGGACTGGACAGATGATATTCTGGATGTATTTTTTTTGGATGCCCAAGACTGCTGGAACAATAGGTATTTATAGGCGAAAAAGGTCAAATCCGAACAGGTGCAAAAGAAGTGAATAGGTGTGAAACAGATTTTGAACAGATGCTGTTTTGAATTCAGACAGATTTGCAGCCAGGTTTTGAATCTGTTCGGAAGTAACAGATCTGTAACTGCTGGGCAGTTATAACACTGTTCAAAACAGTTTAAATCTGTTAAAGAATTAAATGAACAGATGCAATTACTATTCAAACAGATCTGTTAATTGTCTAGATTTTTGAATCTGAAACTGTCCAGATTTGAACAAATTGGAAAAACAGTTTGGGTTCAAAAATCTATTGTGGAATAAAAGGAAGAGACACATTTGTTGGACAACAATTTGAATTTCAAATTCAAATTACAAAATTTAAATTAATTTTTCCTACAAGAAAATTAGGAAAAATTCAAATAAATTTTGTCTAAAAAATTAATATTTAGAACCGACCTGACCCACCACCTGCGCCCGCGCCCGGCTCGGCTCGGCCGGCCGGTCGGACGAACGGCGGCGGCAGCGCGTGCGTATCGTGGTTTGTGCTAAGGTTCACTTTGTCCATAACTCCTCCCTTCTACAAACTTGGGGTGCCACTTGGAGTCCAACCCAAGTGTTGTACTCTAAAGCTTATATACATATACAAGCTCTCTTAAAGTTTCAATGTAGGACTACCCATTTCAAAGAAACCCATATTTACTTCTTTAGTCATTCATTCTACGAACCCGAAAACAACGTTAACTTCCCATTCACTCATAAATGGTTTTGACGAACCGTCTTCACCGTGTAACTTACCACACGGCAAGGAACACGTCACCTTTTCGAACCCACCCCAAAAGACGTTTGGGGCCCATTCAATTTTTGGCTCAAAGATGACCCAAAATAAGCCTTATAAACCAAATATTCCAACACGTTGTACATAAAGGAAACCCTCCCAACATCATAAGACCAGTCTTCATATGGCACTCGTACTAAACCTTCACCAGCTTGTACCATGAATCGAGGATTAGTTGATGTTATCTTGAGAGCCATCTCTCTAATCAAATCATGCATGCTCACGTATTGTCCCTGATCATTTATGTTGGTAGAACTCTCCAACAAGCAGGTATTAATGAGTTTATCCAATATAGTGTGACCTTTGTCAAACATTGCTTTTATACTCTTCATCTCAACTATTAGTCCCTCAGCAATCCAATACCCTATAAGCTCTTCCCTGAAGATGCAATGGTCTTCTGGATACAATGCACAGTATAAGAAACAATGTTGGACATCTTTTAGGTGACTATAACTAAATTTTAGTCGCTCAAATACCACACTATCATCATCCCAGATCTCTTTTGTTGAGCTGATCAATTCATTTAATGCATTTCTCTATTTATGAATGTCATTTACTCCCTTCATACTTCCAGCTATAGTAATGATTGCAAGGGGCAGACGTGCACATTCTTTGGAAACTTTTGTTGCAATTTCTTTCACTTTTGGAGCAAGCATTGTCCAATGTTCTTCAACCTTGGTCATAAATAGATTCAGTGTTTCCTCTTCA
The DNA here is from genome assembly GCA_030407325.1 of Camellia japonica. NCBI lineage: Eukaryota > Viridiplantae > Streptophyta > Magnoliopsida > Ericales > Theaceae > Camellia > Camellia japonica. Next base: position 155,879,230 of record JAPPVO010000029.1, read on the forward strand.
GTGAGAAGTTCTACTTTGATCTCTTTGCACTCCATCCTTCTACACACTTCTGACGATCGTGTAATTAACACTAGTTTACATCCATTATCTCTGGTCGGTTCTGGAATACCCACCTTCTCCAAAGAAAATGCTTCCCATAGATCATCTAGGGTTAGCACATACCTCTTACTTTAAGAAAGCATTTTATGTAATTTTGATGCTCTTCTTGTTTCATTGTCATACTTGGAAAGATCGAGATCCAGTGTTATAGCTATCTCACTCTGTAGTTTGCTAATGTTGAATGCTTTAGATACTGTGACCCAAATAACATCATCAAAGTTATAAGTTTCATTCACGAGTTGATTGTTAATGTGATGCATGATGGTTGATTTGCCAACTCCCCCCATTCTGAAAACACCAATCCTTCTAACCTCATCATCCATCAAGAAATTTCAAACTTTCTCCTTGTTCCTTGCACTTGTAGTTTCACCAAAAGATCCGGTTGTTGGTATGAACTGTCCACTAGTTGAATCTTCAATTAGCAAACTATTAGAAAAACTACCATTTCCTTGCAGTTTTTCCACCTCTTGAATCTTCTCCATGACTACTATTTTCTCTTGTGTATGCAAAGTTGGCACATCAACTTTTAGCATTTGCACATCTTTGAGCCAAACATCAACTACTTTCTTTCGCCTTTTCCTTCACCGCTGCTCTGCACAGTTCAATTCGTTATTTACATCAACCTCTTGGCTGCTCAAGTCATCCATCTTTCTTTTGAGATTTGTCATGTTAGCATCAAGATTATTGATATATCTAATCCATTTTCCAGTTGCTTCCCCAAAACTCTTCACAGGTCCAAAAATAGCAAGAATTCCATGGTGTGGTCACTTAAGTTCCTGCAAATATAGAAGTTGCAGAGGATATTAGTTGAAACCAAAAAATCCTGAACATAACTTCAATATCAATTATGATGGTTGTTAAAAAGCAACTTGAATTTTGATTTTCAAAAGCAAGAGAAGGAAAATTATTCTCATATAAGCAACTTGATCCAAATACAATATTTTAGGTATCAAGATCAACCATAAACAATAAGGTAGTATTTGGTTCATTGGAATAACGTGGAATGGAATGATCATTCCATTAAAATATTGAATCTCATATTTGGTTAAACTAAGAAAATAATGATAAATGCACTACATTTAGTGACCCAATTTTTTTTAAATAGTCAGTGCATAATTTAATTGAGCAAATTTTCGAATTTGAGTGCTGTGTAAATTCTGTACGAAAATAGTTTGGTTTTGTATTTTTTAAAAATAGTTCCCAATCTTAGAAACTTATGAAAGTTTTATATGTTGTTTCCATATGAGTCTAGAACATTGGATAAACATTTCAGAATTAAATGATGAGTATTTATTTTATGAAAATTCACGGACTGATTGGTGTTCAGTTTAATTTATAGCAGAATTTTGTTATTTAATTTTTAATGTTTAGATCGTGATTTGGATAGATTTGTAGGGTCTATTTTGGTATATAATTGGACCATGTTTGACTTATGGATGAGGCTCATGATTTAGATTTAATTTAATTTGAGTTTGTTTAATGACTCATGTTTAACTGTTTGGTCCTTTTTAATTATGTGATTGGTAGTAACCACCTTAGGAGTTGTTATTATTTATTATATAATATTATAATAAATATTTGATAGTTGATTTTATGGTGTGTACCCGAAAATTTATATATGTTTATATATTAGAATAGAGATAAGATATTTGGTCAGATGGGTTGAGAATAGATTAAAAAATAAAAATAAAAAAGATGGTCAACATGATGATGGTTTTGGGATGTAGAATAATATATGATGATTATTATTATTTTTGATGGTGGAGGATACGGGAGAACACAATGATAAAAGGAAAGATAAGGTTTTTGGTGGAGAATAATGCAGTGGAGATGAGGGACAGAGGGAGCTAAAAAGAGAGACACACACAAAGGTAATAAAAAAAAATATATCACCTCAATCTTGGTGCTTAAATCGGTGGAGTGGGTTTCAAAGGTGGTGGAAAAAAAAACAAAAAAATTTTTTTTTTTAGAAAGGATAAATTATTTTTAGAGTATGTTTGGGTTAGAGAGAGAAAAGGTGGTGGGTCTATTATAAGTTGTTCAATGTTCAAAAGCTAATTGCTCACTCGGTGGGTCGATTAAAAATATACACAAGCTATCTCTCTCTTTCTCTCTCTCTCTCTCTCTCTCTCTCTCTCTCTCCATGTTGACCATTTTTGCTCAAGCTTCAAGCTTGAAATTGGAGTCTTTAGAGTGAGATTTTGCAAAAATGTTGTAAATGAAATTTGGAGAGCTCGTCATGATCTTCACAATGGTGATCTCGGATTCATGATTAGACGATATTTCACTACTAGAAATCGGGCTTTTAGTGGCGTTTTAAAAACGCCGCTATATCTATCAAAAGCGCTGCTAATTCATTTTGTGACGTTTAGTACCAAACATCGTAGTTGCGGCCGTCACTGTAGCTTTGCAACGTTTTAAAAACGTCGTGATATTAGTATAGGAGGTGTTTTAAAAAACGCCGCCAAATGTCCCACTATACACACGCTGACGTCACTAGCGATATTTAGCGACATTTTTGAAACACCATCGTATCTGTTTAAAAAATATAACCGTTACTATTGAGGGTTTAGGAGGCGTTTGTAGAAACGCCGTCATATCTTTTTTTTTTTTTTTTAGATTGTGCTAATTTTATTTGATTAAATTAAAAAGAATACCTGTAAGAAAATATTGAATTTGGTTTCTCATTCAATTAATAAAAAAATACCTGTAATAAAACTAACATACAAAATATTAACTCACATTCAAATACCTGTAATAAAACTAACAGATAAAATAATAACTCCCATTCAAATAACAAATGAAGCATTAATTCAGTTTCTCATTCAATTAATATCCAATCACCATTATCCACAAAATAACATATCCAAATCTAAAAATCATGTTTTAACATTGTCCATGTAGATTTTGCCAGAAGGAAACATATGGGAGTGATTCCTGCTCTACAAAACTTTGAGACATCTTTGTAAGAAGCTAACCAGATACCTTTATCTCAAACCTGCATGTCCAAGTGAAAGATGAAAAAATCAGATGTAAGGAAAACATTGTGACTAAGAACATACTAAATACAATTGAATTGCTTAGTAACATTTTTGGATTGAAATGGCAATCCTTTTCTCCTGCTTTTGCAATTTATATTAACACCATACTGAAGAAGACAAGACAAATGTATAAACCAAAATAAATGGAATATGATATCCTTCCTGTTAATATTAAAAATTGAGGCGTAAGGGGTAGGCACTTAATCCACTTATGAGATCACATTCTAGGTCATAATCAGCGTTGTCAGTCTTTTGACACCAATACACAAACTCCTCAAAAATTAAGGAATCAGATCACCGACATGAATTTTCCATTATCTGATCCTGAATATAAGAAGAAATAAACTGAATAGATCATTTAATTATAATTACCATATATTGTTTCCACATAGATTTAACATGTAAAAAGCCTTAACATATATAAACTAGTCATTTTGTGTTATCAAGTGTTACAGAATGATCCATCAAGCTAAACTTTCATTTTGTGTCACACATGCGCTGCCCAATTGGAAGGTAATTAGAATTAGGTATAAGGTCAAAGGCTTAGGGCTTTAGGAATTCAATTAAGGTGAATGAGGGTAGATGTTTCTACTGATAATGCATAGGATCCAACAAAATAAACAAACAAGAATATGAAAGAGGATAGAAACCTTATAGTCAGAAAGGCCTTAAGATTTGTTACCAAAATGTACTAGATGAAGTCTCACCATGAAACAGAAGAAAAATTTTTAACTGAACAACCTAAGAACCTAGAATACCCCTAGTTTTGTATTATTACAAAAACACTAATGGCTTATCTGATTTTCTAAACTCCGTAGGAGTTGGAATCAATTGGGCCTGACCAAACCCGTGCAGAAATAGTATCTAGTCAAGTGTTGCCTGCAACAGGGACTACTGGTTTGTTAGTATGGCTTACAAAGTAGTTTCTTTTTCCTCCATTTCAAGCATAGACTTTAACTTGCCACAATCATGCATACATAAATTTGATGGGAGGGAAATTAAGTATCACAATCATGCATACATAAATAATATCATGACAATATCTATACTGAAGGTTGTGAAGAACTGATGGCTCGTTCAAATAACTAAGCTGCTGTTCTACAGCTTCCCTTTCACAATGCTAAAATCACAACCCAAATATATTCATGTAAATACATGAACCAAAAAAAAAAAAAAAAAAATCACAGAATAGGAAAGTACACAAAACAAAATCAAACAGTGAATACATTAACAAAGATTGTCAATTTTCCATATCCAAAAATACCCAAATTTAGTCACTAGTCACAACAGTAACAACCAAAACCCTAATTTCAGAACCAACAATGCCTTACAAATCAAATGAACATAAACCAGGAACTAGTGATATTAGTACTTTTACCTTGTTAGTTCTTTTTCTTCTTCTTCTTCTTATTCTTCTTCTCTTTCTTTGAAAGGTGAACCTATATTTAATAAGAGCAAGTATTGTAATTAATAAGATATGTTATTTGTCAAAAAAGCTTTGATTAAATGATTGCTCACCTCTTGGGATGAAAATGCATGAGATTGTTGTTGATGTGACATTGGCCGAACAGTGGGATGACTACTAAGTGAATCCACAACCTATCATTCAATAAGAGACTTAAGTTGTATAGTAGCTCTAGACAATTTAAAGTAATAACTAGTAAAAATAATTAAAATACCTGCTGCCTATGTAATGGGTTTGATGGTGCAACAACTGGATCAACGGGCACGCCTGCAGCTTGCAATTGAGATTCCAAAAACTGAATTCGTGACTGAAAATCTGTGCGTATAGCTTGAATTTGTTTCTCCATTACTTCATTCATCTTCGACTCAAACTGCATTTGATACCATTGAAGTTGCTCTTGAACTTGTTCCTAAACTTGAGTTTGGAAGAGATGATTCTGCTCTTGTGACCGCCTATATCCACCTCCAAAAACATCAGTGGGTGACGGTCCCAATCCAAACGTTCGAACACGGCCAGGTCGCTCTGGGCCCATAACTTGTGTGAAGATTTGCTCCTGTAATGCTGCAAGGTCAGTAGAAGATCCCTCCATGTGCTCTGCTAACTCATTCATTTGAGTCTGCAAGTTTGAATTCAATAATTAGCCTCCAATATAAATATAAATCATATTAAAAGTCCAAAGATAAAGTAGTGTCACATACCATTAACCTCATTAACTGAATCACTATTTGATGTCCCATCTTTCATTTATGCGGCCATCCACACCTGTGACCGACTAGCAGGAACCCCATTGTTCTTTTTTGTCTCCTATGAATGAAAGACAACCAAAATCTTATGATAAATAAGAAAATTAAATAATTAAGCAATTAAATATGTGAACAAGTTAAGTAAATAAAATAGACAACTAAGCAAATTAACTCATTGAACACTAAACACTTGGGTAGTCAATTACTATTTGACCATTGTCACAGTGGAGGGAGAAAAAAAGTAAGACAAAATAATATAAAGCCAAAATATAAAAACTTCAAGGTGATAGAACTAGGCTTGCAGAAAAATCTAGCTTGAAAATTGTGGAAAACATGGAAGGGTCAAACAAATAAAGTTATCTGTACAATAAGAATATGCCCTCCATAATAGCAGCAGCCACTATGGTGTGTTATGATATTACCATTTATGACTCATTCTCGTAGGTAGTAGCATATCAAAACAACACTTACCATGTGAGGTCCTGAATACGTCTACCTTCATTTATATGGTGTACCTGCAACAGTACCTTCATTTATATAGTGTACCTGGAACAGTTAACCCAGCTATGTACCCTTATAGCCAATTGGGTCAGACTATTCCTAGTGGTCAAGGTTATAATACGATGCAGGGCTATACAATGCCAGGTCATCAGATTGTGCAATTTGGTGGGCCCAGTGTCAATGCAATAACAACTTCGCCTATTCCCACAATTCATGCACAATATCCTACAGGCAAAGATATTTTTGACACATGAACCATACTCATACATCTCTACACATTTATATTTCTATTTAAATAACATCTATTTTTGTAGAACTGGTATAAATTCATAATGGTGCAAATTGTTGACACCTTTTTAGCACATATAGACAGATATAGTTGACAAAGAATGAAAAGGATGATTGGAGAGACAATTGAGATCTCTTTTAAATGATATATTTATATGAGCATTGTGTTGGAAAAATTAACGAGGCACGTGCTCCTGCTTTCAAGTATGGCTGCACTTGTTCTAGTCCAACCACAGTTTATAGTTCCTGCTCATTCTCTTCAGTTCATGCAAGGTAGCGGTTCTGACCAAACAGCAGGGTGAGGGTTTAATCAAGGTGAGACCCTTTGGTAACACTCAATTCTGGGGATTAAATTCTCTATATTGTTTTGCTTGTCCTTTCCACCTGTATGATTTTTGGATGGATATTTTTGTTTTAATGTCATTTGCAGGTATCCTTAGATTGCAGCAGGACTAAGAGCATCAGTATTGCTACTTGAGTGGATTCACATTGTCACAAACCACCACCACCCCTCCCAACACACACACACACACACACACACACACACACACACACACACACACCACACACACACACACACACACACACACGTTATGTAGCTCCTTTCAGTACAAAATTAACAAACTTTGAGACAGTGTAAGCAAACTTTGAGAGAATAATTATACCTCTAGTCGAACTACTGAGAAAGGCTTTCGGCCTGTTCTATGATGTAATGTCTTCTTCTTCTGGATTTTTCTATTCTTCTTGCTTGATTTTTGTCAAATATGAAATTTATTTAAGATGTTATAAAAAATTATCATATATAAACATTTTTTCACATAAATAAAATTTTACCGATGCACTCTGAGTGCCCCAATAGTAGACCAAAGCCCGCCACTGTCCTCATGTACTCTATCTGGTCGATGAGCCAACCTTTCTGTATCATTAGGGTTTGTATCCCATTGTTTTCACTCGACTTTTCCAATCTCTCCATTTCTTTCCAAATGAAGCCATTATTGTTCTCTTCATGGATTCATCTGCATCCGTATGAGCCTGCATTACAATTATAGACACTTGTAATATGCAATGTCAACTACACTTGTAATATGCATTTCATATGGAATACAATTGTAACTTATTTCATATTAAATATCCATATATACTTTATCTCTCTCCATATGTTATCTTTGTTTTGTTTTGGAACATAATGCCAAGTCGTAAAAGTGAGTGGTGCAAGACTCCCATCTCGTGCCAAAACGCCCCGCCAAATGTAGAGGTGTGTCCTTCAACTACTTGATTCAACTCATTTGGAACAACTTTTAAAATGCCATTTTCACTAGTACCCCATTGACCATGCACATATGTGGGACCCCTTGTCTGCTTTTGTGTGGCTTGACTTGAGCTAGGACCTACAAAACAATAGTAGTAAGCTTCATATCAGTTTCTTTATGATGCAGTCAATTGGTCACTGAAGATGCAGTCAAGTGTAACATTGAGCTATAGCATACCTTTTATACTAAACAAAAATCAAATAATATGCATTTCAGTTGAATATCTGAATTATGCTTTTAATTTCAACAAATTTCAACATATCATACCATGGGGTGTTAAAATTCTGCTATCCTTGCTTCTATACCACACATTATGCTTTTAATTATCCAAACTCAATTTTTTTTAAAAAATAACCATGCATTATGTATGATAGATAGGACTATAAATCTAACTCAAAAACACCATAAGAAAATATCAAGCAAAGTTGATACATACCAGCTGAAACAGAGCCATGTGATGTACTACCGCTACGTGATGTGGTAGGAAGACTGCCTGGTGGATGCCATGATGCCGGTGGATCGGGTATGACTTTCATCTTGAGTGTGGTCTGAGTCTCATCTGAACTAGAACTACTAGAGCTTGATTGCTCACTTTCACTAGAAGAATGGTCGAAGCTAGAACTCATAGATAATATCTATAAAAAAAACTACAAACATAAGAGTAAGGACATGATAATCTATAAATATCTACTGCATTCAAAACAAAATAATAGTACATGAAAGGTAAAAATGGCCATTTAAAGAAAGGTACAAAGGTACAAAAGCAAAGATTTTATTAATATGAATATCCATACAGAAAACACAAATGTAAAAGTGAATATGCGGCCAATTACAATATCATATCAGTTCTTCGTCATCTTCAAATTGTGCCTCTGTCGATGCTTCAAGAGGTCCAATAGTTTCATCAACAGTTGTTCCATCAATACCTTGCCTAACCCAATCCATGTCCTCCTCACAAGTGAAGGAAGCTACATCTAACTCTTGATCACCAAATCCTTCCACTTCGTTGTGATGTAGTCCTTCATCAATAGTTGGTTGTTCTCCACACACCTCATACAAGTCTCTAGGTTTCATCTTGAGTACAACATTCCAATCTTCATCAACAAAATCATTAACATAAAAGACTTGTTGTGCTTAAGATGCTAGGATGAATGGCTCATCACTATCTTGTTTCTTCGCATATAACAAGTGATTGAAATTAACAAGTGTAAAACCAAAATCATCCTGCTTGAGTCCCTTATTGTTATCAATCCAGTGGCATATGAATAGCATGTATCTATGGTCGTGTGAGTAATACAATTCAATAATATCTGTCACATATCCATAGTACGCTACATCACCTTCCACTGGATTAATGTCTTTCGCACTTGCATAGCTAGAAGTCTTTGCCTTCACCATAACCCCTCTATTCTGAGTTTTTCTTCTCAACTCATAACTCTTAGTATGATACCTAGTACCTTTAATTATATACCCATGAAATCTGGTGGCCTTTTGGCTGGGTCCCAAAGCCAAAATTTTAATCTCTTCTGACAACGCTACATTTTCAGTAGCTAATAGCTCAGCAACCTATTTTTCAAAGAAAGTTATCAATATTAAACATCAATTAACAACTTCAAAAATATAGAAGCACATGGATTGCAAAAATATAGAAGACTTGTGCTTAACATGCACTTATATGAGAATTGAACCATTTGGGAAACTCATCATTGTGACGACGATCCACATCATAATCTTTGAGACGACGATGTGACCACTTAATAAATTCACGATGTTCCCTACACAATTAAGCTACTTGTAAAATGCACGATAATTATAGTTGGTATAAATACATTCACAATGAGACAAAGGTTGCATCTATCTTACTCTCGATATGGGACAACCGCAGCAATGTTAAATAACATATACATGTTGTGTTATCAAGAACAAACCCTTTTCCTTTTCCTAAAGCCCGCCCCATTAATATCTCAGGATTGTCACTAACATCGCAATTCCTTAACGGTCGATGCAATTTCGACTCAACATCATGCAAGTACCTTGAGCAAAATGTCATACATTCTTCGACCAAGTATCCCTGTGCAATTGAACCTTCAGGATGATTTCGATTACGCATGTATGATTTAAGCGTCATAGGGTACCTATAAACAAAAAGATGCATACATGACTTCCAAGTATAAACAATCAAATATATACAAAATGGACATTGGAGTATAATTACACACCTTTCTATAAAGTACATCCATCGATATTGCACTGGACCGGCAATCTTCGCTTCCTCTGCTGGGTGAATGGGTAAGTGCTCCATTATATTGAAAAATGATGGAGGAAAAATTCTCTCAAGATGGCAAAGTGCAAGAGCGATTTGGGACTGAAGACGATTTAGACCATCCACCTCTAGGGTTTTGAAACACAACTGCCTGAAGAAATTGCTTAACTCAATTAATGGTTCAACCACTTTCTTCGGTAACAAATTTCTCACTGCTATTGGAAGTATTTGTTGCATGAGTATATGGTTATCATGACTTTTCAGTCCAGATATGCTACGCTATTTGAGGTTAACCTGACGAGAAATATTGGATGCGTAACCATCTGGAACTTTGATATTCTTTAGAAGTGTGCAGAATAGACTTCTCTCTATTGTTCATGGCAAAACATGCAAGAGGCAAATAATACTTGTTCCCAACCCTTTTCTAAGGATGTAATGCCTTCCGAATTCCCATATCTTGCAAATCTCAACGAGTATTTAAATTGTCCTTCCTTTTCCCATCAACATTTAATATCGTCCACAATACATTATCACACATGTTCTTTTCAATGTGCATCACATCAAGATTGTGGCGAATCAAATTATGCTCCCAATATGATAGCTCAAAGAAAATACTCTTTCTTCTTCCAATTATGACCCAAGTCCTCATTTTCCTCATTTTCTTTCCCCTTTCTATTCTGTTTGCTAGATTGTTGACACTTAGAATTCAATTTGAACTTAGGGCCTAGTTGTTGTAGCACATTAGCCCCTGATAACCGAGTTGGACATGGTTCGAATTCACGAGTGCCATCAAAAGATGCACTACCTTTCCGAAATTTATGACCCCCATTCAACCAGCGACGATGCCCCATGTAACATAATTTCCTTCCGTTCTTCAAATATCGAGAACGAGTATGTGTGTTACAACAAGGACAAGCTAAAGCGCCTTTCGTGCTCCATCTAGACAAAATTGCATAGGCAAGAAAATCATTTATAGTCCACAATAACATAGCATGCATTCGGAACATCTGATTAGTTTCCGCATCATATGTGTCAACACTGTTTTCCCACAGTTCTTTCAATTCATCCACTACAAGGCGTAAGTAGACATCAATATTATTTCCAGGTGAAGAAAGACCATCGATGAGCAATGTCATCATCATATGACGCTGCTTCATGCACAACCATGGTGGCAAATTGTATGGCATTATAATAACTGGCCAACTGCTATGAGAGACATTCATTGCCTTGAATGGATTGAATCCATCCGCTACTAAACCCAGTCTGACATTGCGAGGCTCACTCACAAACTTGGGATATAAATTATCAAAATTTTTCCAAATTGGAGAGTCAGTGGGATGTCTCATTTTGCCGTCATCAATTCGGCCCTCTGCATGCCATCTCATTAAAGAAGATGTTTTGGATGACATAAACAATCTTTGAAGCCTTGGAATCAATGGAAAGTATCTAACAATCTTATGCAGAATTCTTTGTTGCTTCTTCTTAACATCATTCTCCTCCCCCTCAAACTGTTTGTATCTAGGCATATGACACACTATGCAATCATCCATACCAGCTGTTTCCTTCCAATATAGTGAACAATCCCTTGGGCATGCATGTTTCTTATGATAATCAAGGCCATATGACATCATTCGCCTCTAACTGGTCTCTAATATGTTGGTTCATCATACTTTCCCATTCAAGAATGCACAGCCTATATTGTAAAAAGCAGCTCATACCGCTCTGTTCATCTTTAACGAAATTTCGGCAGCAACTCCCCATGGTTCTCCAAATACATGACATAGACTAGGTGTACTGCTACACCTTGTCTAGTATGCACTCGGAGAACACAAGGAGTTACTACACGAAATCTCTACGAGATGGACTATAAGTAGTAGAACTACTAATTACAATACAGACTTGTGCTCTTGAACTATCTAAACTGGACAATCCAAGAAGAGTTTCATCAAAGATGACTAGGTATCTCTAATGAAGATTCTTGGATGGGTCTAAGGCTATTTATGCATGCATGCGCCATTAATGATTGCATCCGGGTGGTGCAATCTAAATTAGTACTATCAAGCATACTAGAAGCATATCTAGTATGAAGCATATTAATGAAGAAACCAAAAGTTTCTACAATGCTCTTGATATATTATGATAGATTCAAGAAATACATTGCTCTCTCAAATCAATCAATAATGACCAAACTATTATGCCTTCAAATGAAAGCAAGCACAAACAAAGTCAAATATTAATTGATATGCATTTCCATATAGAATACATAAATATCTGTTTATGGTGTTTTGATACATTTTAGCATGCATTAGTTGCCATGGTTAATAAGAGCTTGCCATAATATTATTGGTGAAATCGAATGGTAAAGATTGTCCCGTAAGAAGAATAATCAGCATACCAAGACACATATATAAGCACAATGAATGCAATGTTCCAATGGTTGAAATCATAGCACAATCCTCATATTGTCACTCAAAATATTGCAAGAAACACAACACATCAACCATCCCACAAAGCACAACACAAGTCTCTGATTCATTTCAACAACATATTATGCACAAGCGGCTCGAGTGCTAGGCAAATAAGACTTCCATGCTTGTTTGTAGCATTGCAATTTGCGACACTATTTTAGTATTTTCTCCCAAAAATATGATTGTGTTTCCTTAGAATTTCTTGTTCATCATCACTCTAGGCTAGGTTACTACTCTTATAATTGTTAGGGATCAATCTAATGCAATCTTTCTTCTTTTACCTATCATTCTAATATAAATTTAGTGTTATTGCTAATTAATTGCCTAAACCATAAAACAATTATTGACATTGTGCAAATATCAGCTGAAATTGGGGCTCTGTACTTCCACTGTTATATAAAATCTAATCTATGACATGTATTCATTTGAAAATTAATGTACCAGAATGATACATGTCTAGTTTCTAGTGACAGTTACTGCAAGTGTAGGTCATTTTGGGAACTTTTATAGGGCACATGAAAAGTAAACTAGGTGTTTTGTGAAACAAGGGGGATTTTATTATGATGATGAGATTGTTGGAAAAGTGGGAAGAGAGAGATTTAACTTCTACAGTTGGAACGTAAATTCATGTTTCTTGATAAGAAGACGACTCAATCTTCATTTGCTAATTTACTTGTAAAATAAGTACAAAAAAAGGAGGAAACTTCACTTGATAATTTGCAAAAGCACATTGCATCAATTTGTACTATCTTCCCTTTGAAAGGATATATTGGCCTTAATCTACATTTTGTTATGTTGTACGATGTAGGAAACATATACTTTGATGTTACTCCGCTTGGTGTTGTTTTAAGCCTTCTTCTTTATTTATTGGGTATCTTGTTTTACTAGTTATTTGACATTTCTAAGTTGCGTTTGAAGCTTTGATTAACCAGCTTAAGGGTATGATATAAAATCATCCCTTATTTATAGATTGAATTAGGGTTTACAAAGGGTTACAAAGGGCCCTGAGGGCATAGAATAATACACCCACTAACATAATGAAACTTTCGGTGATTAAACAAATGAACACTTTCGGTGAATATATGCTAACACTCCCCCTCAAGCTGGTGCGAAGATATCTCTCATGCCCAACTTGCCTAATATGTCATGAAATGGTTTATTCCCAACCCTTTTGGTGATAATGTCAGCAAGTTGTTCACCAGATTGGACAAAAGGAGTACAAATGGTACCATTAGTGAGTTTCTCTTTAATGAAGTGGCGATCAATTTCAACATGTTTTGTCCTGTCATGTTGAATTGGATTGTGAGCGATGTTGATGGCGGCCTTATTATCACAGTATAACCGCATGGAGTCCTTCTGATCGATACCTAGATCACTCAACAATAACTTGATCCATAAAAGTTCACACACACCTTGTGCCATAGCTCTAAACTCAGCTTCTGCGCTTGACCTGGTAACCACATTCTGTTTCTTACTCCTCCAAGTAACTAGGTTGCCTCCAACAAATGTGCAATATCCTGAAGTCGATCTCCTATCAGTTACTGATCCAGCCTAGTCAGCATCTGTATAGGCTTCCACACGAAGATGATCATACTTTGAAAAATAAAGACCCTTACCAGGGGCAGACTTCAAGTACCTCAAGATTCTCATGACAGCCTCAAGGTGAATCTGATGAGGAGCATGCATAAACTGACTAACCACACTGACAGCAGCAGCAATATCAGGACGGGAGTGAGATAGGTAAATGAGTTTACCCACTAATCGCTGATAGCTCCCCCTATCAACAACTTCTCCTCCTTCATTATCCCCCAATTTCTGATTAGGTTCCAGTGGAGTGGCACATGCCTTGCAGCCAAGCATCCCAGTTTCCTTTAACAGGTTAAGCACATATTTTCTCTGTAAGATAAATATCCCATCCTTAGAGCGAGCAACTTCAATTCCCAGAAAATACTTCAAGCTTCCCAAGTCTTTGATTTCAAACTCATTAGCTAAATATTTCTTCAACAGAGGTATTTCCTCACTATCATTGCCTGTAAGAACTATGTCATCTACATAAACAATAAGTGTTGTAGTCTTACCATGTGAGGAATGTTTCACAAACAATGTGTGATCTGCCTGACTTTGTTTGAAGCCATATTTAAACATAGCCTGAGTGAATCTCTCAAACCAAGCCCTTGGAGACTGTTTGAGACCATATAATGACTTCCGAAGCTTGCATACTTTGCCTTCTGTCTGATGATTCTCAAAACTAGGAGGAATGTCCATATATACCTCTTCTTCGAGGTCACTATGGAGAAAGGCATTCTTGACATCAAACTGATAAAGCGGCCAATCAAGATTAGCTGCTAGAGAGAGAAGTACTCTGACTGAATTCATCTTAGCCACGGGTGCGAAGGTCTCCTGATAATCAATGCCATATGTCTGAGTAAACCCTTTTGCCACAAGTCTTGCTTTGTAACGCTCAATAGACCCATCTGCTTTGTGTTTCACAGTATATACCCATTTACATCCCACAGGTCGTTTGCCTGTAGGTAACTCAGTCAATTCCCAAGTGCCATTCTTCCTAAGTGCTTTCATTTCCTTAATCATGGCTAGTTTCCACTCAGAGGTAGCAAGAGCATCCTGAAAATGGTTAGGAATGCTAACAAAGGAAATATTGGACACAAACGCTCTATATGAAGATGACAAATGAGAGTATGACACAAACTGTGAGATAGGATGTTGAGTGCAAGATCTCACACCCTTTCTCTTGGCAATAGGAACATCAAGATCAATGGATTCAAGAGATTCAAAGTTACCTCGACTCTCATCAAAAGCAGGAGATGGCAGTGGAGCAGCAGAAGTGGTCCCTTGTATCCAGTGTTGTCTGTCTATGTCCCGGACATAAACATGCCCGACCTTTTCCTTGGTGACAGTGGGTTCTGTAGTCCAGTAGAAGAGGGTGGTGCAAGAATAACTGGTTCCACCATAGGGAGCACAGTAGAAGAGGGTGGTGCAAGAGCAATTGGGCCCACCATAGGAAGCACAGGACTCACTTCACACCAAGGCTCCCCCGGAAATGAGGACGGTGACACCGGAGAGGACACGAAATAGGATTGGGACTCAAAGAAAGTAACATCCATGGATACAAACCACTTACGAGAAGAAGGGTGGTAACATTTATACCCCTTTTGAGTAGGAGAGTAACCAAGGAAAACACACTTGAGGGAGCGAGGGTCCAACTTACCACGAGAGGGAGAGTGATTATGAACAAAACAGACACAACCAAAAATTTTGGGGGGAATAGAAAACAAGGACTGAGAACCTAGGAGGACGTGAAGAGGAGTCTGTTTTTGCAAGACCTGGGTAGGGAGACGATTAATAAGATGGGCAGCGGTGAGAACAGCGTCGCCCCAATAGGGCCGAGGCACATTCATAGAAAAACACATGCACCGAGCCATGTCAAGAAGATGCCGATTCTTGCGTTCCGCCACCCCATTTTGTTGAGGGGTATTGGTGCAAGAGGTTTGATGGATAATGCCATGAGTAGAGAAATATTGTCCTAACCCAGAATCTATGTATTCCCCGCCATTATTAGAACGAAAGAGTTTGACAATGGCCCCAAACTGAGTACAAATCATCTTATGAAAAGTGCGAAACACAGAGAAAACCTCACTCTTATCTTTCATGAGATACACCCAAGTAGTACGAGAAAAATCATCAATAAATATAACAAACCATCGATGACCTTTCACAGACAGGACACGAGAGGGACCCCAAACATCAGAATGTATTAAGGAAAAAGGAACTAAACTTTTATTCAAACTGGGAGCAAAAGAAGCTCTGTGCTGTTTTCCGAGTTGACAAGACTCACAAAGAAAGTCAGACACATGATGATTGGCAAAATCAGAAGGAAATAAATGCTTAAGTAAATGGAATGAAGGATGCCCAAGACGCCGATGCCACAACCATAAATCAGCGGGGGTAGTAGAAGATGTGGTGGAAGAATAAGCAAGTTTGTCCGGTTGATCTAGGAAGTAGAGACCATTTTCTGCACTACCACTGCCAATCGTCCTCCTCGTGACAAGGTCCTGAAAAAGACAATGATCAGGAAAAAACGTCACACTACAATTCAAATCCTGGGTGAGACGACTTAAGGATAACAGATTAACAGAAAAATTGGGAACATGGAGAACAGAAGACAGATGTATGGTAGGAGTGACGTGGACTAAACCTTTTCCAGAAATGGAAGAAACAGTACCATCAGCAATCCTAACTTTGTCTTGACCTGAAGAGGGCTTATAGACAGAGAAAAGATCAGAGGAGCCAGACATATGATCTGAGGCACCAGAGTCAATGATCCAAGGCAAAGACTTATGACACAGGAAAGCACAAGGAGAAGAGACTAAGTTACCTGAGCGGGCAAAGGATGAGGAAGCTGTACTGAGAGCAGAAGAAGACCGACGGTCCAACAATTGGAGCAAAGCATCCTCCAGCTCAGTATCAGAAGTTGGGCCAACAGAAGCAGAAGTAGAATCAAGTGGATCAACGGCACTAGTCTGATGAGCCCGGGAATAGGAACCACGTCCTCTAGATTGGCCTGACCGACCGCCTCGAGAACCAGACCGATCACCTCGACCCCCGGATGGAGTCCCATGAAGCTTCCAACACGTCTCACGAGTGTGCCGCGGCTTCTTGCAGTAATCACAAAATACAGACTCCTTAGCAGCAGACGGAGGGATGGGAGTCAGGCTGAAGCCATCTCAAGGAGTAGACAGTAATGCTGAGCGGTCAGTAGAGACAGGGGACATCATAGCAGACCGGCGACTCTCCTCATTCTGTACATAGGCAAATGCCTCCTGAAGTGAAGGAAGAGTGTCCATACCCAGAACGCGACCCCGAACTGGATCATACTCCACATTTAGGCCGGCCAGAAATTTAAAGACCCGTTCCCGTGAGAGGAACTTCTTGTACCCGACAGAATCAGCAGGGCAAACGGGCTTATAGTCTTCCAGGTGGTCGAGGCGTTTCCAGCCGTTGGTAAGGAAAGTGAAGTACTGAAGAACAGTCTGCTCCCCCTGAATTGAGCTCTCAATAGAGCGGCGCAACTCGAATGCCTGTGAGAAATTCCCTTTGCGGGAATAGGTAATAGCCACAGCATCCCAAACTTCCTGGGCAGTCTCCATAGACAAGTAGCCCTCACTAAGTTCTGGAACCATCGAATGGATAAGCCAACTCATAATCAGGGAGTTGTTAATCTCCCATTGGTCATATCCTGAGTCAGTGGTACTAGGTGCCTGTATCCTGCCATCAACATACCCTATCTTCCCTCTGCTCTTCAGAAACATAGTCAAACTTTGAGACCATGTTAGGTAGTTCTGACCATTAAAGAGAGAGGTGGTGATTTTCATACTAGAGTTGGGGTTCTCAGTCATGGTAGTAGGTATAGTGGGACTCTCACTCTTCGGTGTTTGAGAAGAAGGGGACACACTGGAGGAATCTGTCATGGATACAATACTACCAAACCCGCAACAAAACTAGTGGTAATCACAAACCCGGAAGGTGGTGGTGAAAGAACAGGCACAAGGACCACTATAAGGGCATAACAAAATTACGAAATCATAGTTTTTTTTTTTTTTTCTGTTTGTTTTCTTTTCTTTTTGTTTTGTTTTTTTTTTCTGTTTTTTTTATACTGCTTTATTTATTTATACATGTATGAGTCGGTGATACAAAACAGAGGTATAAACAAAACAGGGTGTGTGATATACCTATTAGAGATGACGGCGACAGAGGCGAGAGGCGAGGCGAGGCGAGTGATACATGAAGGAGATCGATGGCGACAGAGATCGACGAGATCGACGAGCGACGGCGACAGAGATCTGCTGGAGATCGATGGCGACAGAGGCGGAAGACGAAGACGAAGCTGATGATCCACCGGCTGAGAGTGACAATGGCGATTGAAGATCGACCCAGTAGAGGCTCAACCTAGGTAAGTTTCGAACCCTAGAGTGAGGGTGTGCCGAAACCCTAGAGCTGAAGCTCTGATACCATGAAGCTTTGATTAACCAGCTTAAGGGTATGATATAAAATCATCCCTTATTTATAGATTGAATTAGGGTTTACAAAGGGTTACAAAGGGCCCTGAGGGCATAGAATAATACACCCACTAACATAATGAAACTTTCGGTGATTAAACAAATGAACACTTTCGGTGAATATATGCTAACAGCGTTCACATGCAGGGTGCTCGGAATTTCAAAAGCTTTAGGCAGACTCTTAAAAGATTAGAAGAAGCTGCTGTTTCTTGTAGGGGCCCGGAGAGAGCCCAGTTGATGAAAAGATGGTTGGTTGTGCTTAAAGAAATTGAAAAATTATCTGGGGTTTCCTTGGAGGATAAAGAAAAGAATCCAGAGCAGAATCATCCCTCTAAAGAACCAAAGGAGAATATGAAAAAACCTTCTATGGTAAGTATAATCCTATTTTGTAAAAACTGAATTTTCATCTTGTCAAATTGGTATTAATGATTATGATACTTGTTTTGGGTCCATAATCCTGTAACTCCAGTCTGATTTCATTTGCTTAGTCTCTTTTACAGGCTCTAGGTTAGGCATGCCCTTTGTATTGCTAATAATAATCTTATAAAATTCTTTCTAGGGAATTTAGGATATGAAAATAAGCCACCATTTGTGTTGGGTGGGAGCTTTTCTGTTAATACCATTGTGTAGAAATCTTCATAAAGCCTTTATACTGTGGAAACTATGTAAAAGTTGTATGAGTTGCTCCACAACCATATTCATGACTTTTGGCAAGCTTAATATTAGGATCAACACATTAGGGTGTGGTGACCTAGTTTGGTCTTCTTGAATAATATACCCATGGATGTGAACCTGAACTATAATGATGCCCCAGGAATAGTAATACATTTTGAATGCCATACAAAGCAAAGAGAGCAAAGGAAGAAACTGAATGAAAGTTCCTATATTTCCTAAGTCGCACCCACTAGACCAACCCCTTGGGGTTGATACACTAAACTTCCTATTGCTCATGTCCGATATAGACCTCTCCATTGCCACCCTCTCTCTATGCTAAGGCTGCCTTGGATCTCTCCTCTCCCACCTTTACTGGTCTCCAACCCATCTCAATGTTTGCCATTTTCCCAATTCACCTCCCACAATCACAATGTGACATAAATTGCAATATGTTTAATTAATCAATAGTTAGGCTTTTATATGTTTAGTTTAGATAGGTTCCAAATTATGTTTCCAAACAATTCAATGCATTTTCAGATTCTTTTGTCCCTTGAAAATTTGAAATGCTTCATATACATTTTCAAAATATCTTTGTTTTCACATTAATCAAAGCAACACATTGAAATAAAACTTTGATCCATGGCCATGCAATATTCCAATTCAACAATTCAGTGCAATGCAAGTACGGGTGCAAAGAAGTGAAGGGCCAAATGCGCAAGTCCTCATCCCCTTCAATAGGTTCAATTCACTATTAATTAGTGATGTATGTTCAGGATTTTGCATAACAAAACTTTTCTATACACAACATCCATCACTCCAACTCACTAAATTAGAGGGGAGACTGTAAGAAACTTAGAATGAGCACAAGATGGTCTCATTCCTCTATTCTATGTAATCGTAGAATATCTTGTTTATACTTTATTCCAGCTGTTATCTATCTTCCGAAAATTTAACGTACTAATCCAATAAAATACCCCTTCAAAATTTGTAAATTTGAATCCAGGTACAAAAGCTCACCTTAACTAGAAAAGATATAAACCCAATGAATGTCAAGCATGGTTACTCCACCTAAGATAAAGACTTAGCCAATTGTCAATAAGAATCAATATAGTTCACATATAAATCAAGATGAATACAACCATACAAGACCAATATCAAGCACAATATCAGTTTAATTCCGAGGATGAATTTTGTATGGTTTTGGGCAAAATAATGTACTTCAAACTAACAAATAAGTGATATTATAGTCGAAACCGACATCATTAAGAAGAAATTGTTAGGCACACCATATTTTTGGTTATGACATACACAAATCAAGCACAATATCAGTTCAGCTTGAGAGAGAGAGAGAGACAGAGACACAGACAGAGACAATGGAGCTCACCTATCTAAATCGCTGAGATGAAATTCGATTTCGATTTCGAGAGAGAACTTTGAAATCGCTCTGATGAATCACCGATCTGTTTCGCTGAGACCGAGCTGAATATCTGAATCACAGCGCTGAACTGACAAAGATAACTAGGGTTTAGACAGCACACACACACAAAGAGAGAGAGAGAGAGAGAGAGAGAAGAGAAGAGAGAGAGAGAGAGAGAGAGAGAGAGAGAGAGAGAGAGAGAGTAGCTTACCGATCTAAATCAATTCACCGATCTGAATCGATTTTGAGACAGAACTTCGAAATGGCCTGATGAATCATCGATGTAAGATCTTCAAAATGGCTGTGACTTCAATTTTGAAAGATCTTAGACAGCGTAGAGAGAACTTCGAAATGGCTCCGATGAATTACCGATGTAAGATCTTCGAAATGGCTGACTTCAATTTTGAAAGATCTTAGACAGCGCAGAGAGGGTGAGAGAGAGAGAAAGAGAGAGAGAGCGCGAGAGTGAGAGTGAGAGCGCGAGAGTTTCATTGTTGCTTATACTTGCTTATCAAATTCAAAATAAAGGTAAAACAGGAGAAAGGGAGTGTGATGGACAAAACCCATTCCAAGGCGTTTAAAAACGTCTTGTATTATTGAAATGGCGCCATTTTTTATTAAAGAAAAATGCGACGTTTATTAAATGCCGTTAAATATTACTAATAGTAGCATTTTCAAAAACGCCGTTAAACATACGCCTCCAAAATAGATATTTCCTGTGGTGTTTACTTTTTTCGGATTTGCTTTTCTTCGTATTTGAGGTAAGGACTTTCTTCATATTTTTACATTAAAATTATGTTAGGGTTATTTGAGAAAATATATCATTATAAGAGGTATTATATATATATATATTATATATATATATATATTTCAGATTTTTGTTTGGTGATTTTTGGCAAAAAAATTATGTTGAAATGTTAAGAATGTTGACATTTTGAGATTGATTTGGAAAAATCATTTTGTGTTAATCATTTTGCAAAGAAATCTGAAAATAAAATTTAATAGTTGTATGATTGTATTTACATCATATTATGATAAGATGATTTATTTTGAGAAATATAAAGTTGAATTTTTCTTTTATCTTTGATTTGGAATTTATTTTTGAGAAAAATAAATTAATGTTGAGGAATATAGAGTAAATGCTTAAGTAGGAATTATAGAGTTATTTTGGGATTAAAAACTCTAAAAATGTTATATTCATGATATTTTATAAAAGATGATATGTTGATGATGAAGTTGTGTTCATTTTTATGAAAATAAAAATGTGAAATGTGGACTTTCGAACTCATAATATTGAAAATGTTACTATTGGGCATATTTCATAATTTTTTATGTAAATATCATGTTGGTTAAGTAATTTTAGAAAAAGTTGTGAAATTATTATTGGTAGAGAATTTGATAAAAATATTATTATCTCTTTAAATAGATTGGCATGAAAAATGGTTATGTTAAAATATAGTTATGTTTGAGGGATGAGGCATGTGAAGTTAGGTTTGGTATTATTAATTTGAAATTTTTTGAATATAATAAATCTACTAATTTAGTGGATTAAATTAGTTTTGGTTAAAATGTTATATCCGTTATGGTTAAACGTGTGTTATTAAGATTATACCATAACTTTTGACATAATAGGATGGAAATGGTAATATTTCATAAGTAGGGATTTCCTTTGAGTTATATATATGTCTTTGCAAGATCTAGATGATTTTCGAAATCATCCTTTGATTTGTTTTAAAAATTGATTGTTGATTCAAGAAGATGAGAGATTTTTTGAATTGGGTTTACTTTCCTATTCCTTTTAAAATAGAAATTAAGGGTTTTGAATTATGAGTATTGAAGAGAGATGTTTTTGGTGACTTTCTTTCAATAAATAAAGATGAGTGGTTTTGGTGAGGAAATCTAGAAATTGGGGGTTTTTGAGAAAGATGTTGACAATCTTTGAAGATGTTGTTATATTTATTTTGTGTGCCAAAATAAATGATATTTGAAAAATTGTTTATTTGTTTACATAGAAATGATAGTTTTCATGGAATATGAGAATTGTTGAAGTTTTGGAAATTGTTATTCAAAAATGTTGATATAGTCTTAAAGTGACTAAATGGCTGAGATTACTCTAAGTGTGGGAATTTTGTTGTCCCATGAATGAATTGGAATAAAAGTATTTATATTCATCTTGAGAAATTATATTGAAATGAAAAATGAGAATTTTGATCACAATGGAAATATTGTGTGGAAGTATTGAAAGTGGAAGAAATATTACATTGTATTATTAATCATTGTATTGGCATATCAATTCAATTGATAATGATGAACTTTGAAATTTGATTTGAAAACTTTGCATCGAGAAAGGAATGTTCGGAAACAAGTTTTCATGAAATGATTTTAGGGTAAGTACGGTAGTAAGTCTTGAAAGGTGGTGTAGATGATAGTTGTCGAGCCTTCCAGTTAATACTGGTAAAAATGACAGATTACAAGTGTCAAGCCTTCTAGTTAATACTGGTAAAAATGATAAATTAGTAGTACTTGTAAAGTCTACTTGCAGACACCAGCCTAGGGATTACCTGAGTCATATTTACCATTTTGGAATTTTATTGAAATTGTTGGATTAATGTGTTTTCAAATTGGCATGTGCGTAAGATTTTCAAAAGATGAAAAAAATATTTTGAGCATGACATGGCATATGCATTCATCTCATAAGACTGTATAAAATAGATTTGATGAATTGTTTAATTATTTGATTCAATTGATAATGAGATAATTGAATGAATTGAAAAGGATGTCTTGTTGCTATTGAAACATGTTTATTTATTTAAGTTAACTTATTGTGGTTAATTAAATAAATTGGATTTAAGAGATTATGTAATAAAATTATATGATTTTGACATGATATGATTTCACGTATATGTATGAGTATTTTGATACCCGCACATCTTCTAATATTTTAATATGAGATTGCTTGGTGAGCTAGTGGTTGCTCACCCCCTGCCTGTACATGTGTACAGGGAATACTTTTCGGATTTGAAGATTAAACAATGGGTTTTACCATTTCATAAGTGTAATGTAGTGATTGATTGTACTACTTCATTTGTTGTTTGGCTGAGTGCTATTTTTTTTTAAAGAGTAGTGTCCTCTCTTTTTTTGTAAGCCTCAGGGCATTTCTTTTATTTGTATGTAAATGTCATTGTTGTATAACGAGAGGGAATATGTATATTTAATTATTCATCATTTCATCCAATGATGAAATGTTATTTGTAAATGGACTTAATTAATAAATATTGGTAAAGTTATCCGAGTAACAAAATACGGGGCGTTACACTACAAATGAAAATCATCTTTCACGATATTAAGAGAATGGTCATTTTGTATGAAAACATAAAGAATCACCATTTCATTCCATTCTATCTCATTCCAATGAACCAAATAGAGCATTATGGTCTAGGGTCTCTGTCTACTCAACACAAACAAACAAAATAAATATTGGAACCGGAATCCTCTTGTCCCAAACTCCATCTTAATGTTGTGAAGTAATCTTGCTTCACTGTAATAATAAAATAAAATAATTTCCACTGGCCTAATAACTGACCTAAGAATAGAGGCTACAATCAAGTTTGTCAAAAGTGGAGGCTGCAAATCAAGTTTGTCAGAAGTGGTTGTAACCGTTTGAAATTCATTGCCTCAGCCATATTTGCATTTAATGTTTTCACATTGTTAGCTTTATCTATATATAGCTATTGTATATTAGGAATTCAGAGTGTAGGAGAAAAGAAGAAAGTTAGAAAGTAAAAGTGTGTTTTTCTTTCCTCAATGTATTTTACATATTTGAGTGAAACAAATCTGTTTTTCAGATTATCAATCATCTCTTGCATTTGTTTTTGTGAACCACCATAAGTGGTTTGCAACCCACTCCCACCAACAGTGGTATCAGAGCCGGTTTTGTGTGTTTTTGGAAAAACAGAGTGTGTTTTTCAAAAATTGTCCAGAAATCAAAATAGTCGAAATCCACTTTTGATCACATCAGCTTGAAGCTCTAGACGAGAAAAGCACAACCGTGAAAACCACGTCGAAAATAGATCTCAGACGACTCTGCACACACCACACGCGCGGGCACCAGACGACCTGATATCATCTGCTGATGTCAGCTGAGCTGCTAACCAAGCTGAGCTCAATCCACTGACTAGAGTCGCACCGCTGTCTAAGTCGTGTTGACCAGAGCCGTTGGCCAAACCATGCCGTCAGCCGCTGAGCAGCTGACGCTAGCCGTACCGTAGAAATTATCTGGTGCTTCTCAACCGCACCAGATTTCACAGATCTGAACCATTCAACTTCTTTTGGCTTCATCTAAGCCGTTTGAAGTCCGTTTTTGGTGATCCAATAGTACTTTCCAACTATTTGGAGTATTCCGGACATATCTGTGCAGTCAGAATTTGAAAATTACATCCTGAAAATTTGCAGTTTTTTAAAGTCAACCAATAGCTAGCACAAACAACTTCTTTCAGCCCCAGTTTCCAAAACTTAGTAAAGAGAACTATGAAAATTGGATTATTCAAATGCAAGTTCTACTAGCCTCACAAGATTTGTGGCAGTTAGTGGATCGAGGATATGACGAACCAGCTACTCTTGAAGATGAAGGAAATTTAAATGAAGCTCAGAAGACGGTATTAAAAGATTCAAGGAAGAAAGATAAAAAAGGCTTTGTAACTACTTTATCAAGGCATTGATGAGTCAAGCTTTGAGAAGATTTCAGCAGCAGCAACCTCTAAAGAGGCATGGAGTATTCTTTGCAATTCACATCGAGGAATTGAGAAGACGATTAGAGTTCGACTCCAGGTGTTACGTGGTGAACTTGAGATGTTGCACATGAATGAGAATGAGTCAATTTCTGAGCATTTCAACAGAACATTGACCATTGTTAATTAGATGAGAAGATATGGAGAGAAGATGGAATTTTTCAAGTGATAGAGAAGATTCTACGATCACTCAGTCCCAAATTCGAGCACGTGGTTATAGAAATAGAAGAATCCAAGGATTTCAATGCCATGACCACCGATGAGTTGATGGGAACACTTGAGATTCATTAACAAATGATCAACAAGAAGACCCCTTCAAGCTCTCTAGAGCAACCTCTTTAATCAAAGTTATCTTTTAGAGATGACAGAAATGAGCAAGGGGGGACATCACAAAGAAGCCGAGGAAGAGGTCGTGGTTATAATAACCGAAGTTCTATTTTTCAAGGAAGAGGTGGAAGAGGTCTAGCCAGAGGAAAAAGAAGTCAACCACACTTTGCTCCAAGAGGAAGAGCAAAAGGAGAAGAAGGTGGTTACAACAACCAACCAGGATTTGACAAAAGCAATGTTCAGTGTTACCATTGTCACAAGTTTGGGTATTACAGCAATGAATGCCAAAGTAGAGCAACAACAGAAGTCGGAGAGCAAGCGAATTTTGCAGAGTAGGAAACAAACAAAGTTGGACCTACAGTCCTATTTGTCCACCATAGAGATACTAAAAATCAAAACAATGTTTGGTATTTAGATTCGGGAGCCAGTAATCACATGTGTGGTAAAAGAGAGTTGTTTGTTGAGCATGACGAGACTATACAAGCACAAGTCTCATTTGGTGATTCTTTAAAGCCTCCAGTGAAAGGAAGAGGCAATATTCTAATCAAGCTCAAGAATGGAGATCATGATTACATCTCCAATGTTTATTATGTTCCTGCCATGAAAAACAACATTTTGAGTGTGGGACAACTCCTAGGGAAAGGATAGGACATCAGCATGAAAGATTGTCATCTTACCATTAAAGACAATCATGGAAATTTGATCGCTCGGGTGAGAATGTCCAAGAATCGAATGTTTGCATTGAACATCCAACATGATGCTGCGCAGTGTTTAAGTGCCATCATCAAAGACAAAGATTGGCTATGGCATTTGAGGTTTGGACATCTCAACTTTGGAAACTTGAAGTTGTTGTCAAGAAAGAATATGGTGATAGGGCTCCCTCATATTGCTCATACTAATGAAGTCTGTGAAAGCTGCATTCTTGGCAAGCATCACAGAACTAGCTTTGCCAAAGAAGTGAAGTGGAGAGCAACAAAGCCGCTAGAGCTAGTGCACACTGATGTGTGTGGTCCATTGAAACCAATGTCAAATGGACAGAATAGATATTTTCTCACTTTCATTGATGATTATAGCAGGAAGACATGGTAGGTGTTCAATATCTTCAAAGAATTCAAAGTTCTTGTAGAAAAACAAAGCGGCTACCACATCAAGACATTGCGGTCAGATCAAGGTGCAGAGTATACATTAGATGCTTTCGAGAATTATTGCAAAGAGCATGGAGTCAAGCATCAAACAACACCATCCTATACGCCACAATTGAATGATGTTGCTGAAAGGAAGAATTGCACAATCTTAGATATGGCAAGGAGCATGTTGAAAGGAAAAGGATTGCCCAAGCAATTTTGGGCTGAAGCCGTATCATGTGCTGTGTATCTACTAAATAGATGCCCAACCAGGAGCCTTCACTCTATGACTCCAGAAGAAGCTTGGAGTTCACATAAGCCAAGTGTCAACCATCTTAGAATATTTGGGTGTGTTGCGTACACCAAGATTCCAGAAGCAAGAAAAACCAAGCTCGATGATAAGAGAGAAAAATGCATCCTTGTCAGATATGGAGACAGAATAATGGGATACAAGTTGTATAATCCCATTACCAGAAAGGTGATCATGAGTAAAGATGTGATATTTGAAGAAAAAGAAGCTTAGAACTGGAAACAAGATGAAATTGTTAAAGATGCAGAACTCATTCTTGAAGATAAAACATCAAAAGCTCCGGTTGGAATCATAAGAGAAGTTCAAGATGAGCCACAAACTCCTCTACATAGAATACCTGCACCTAGATTGCCAGTCTCTCACAGAAGTGATGCATCTTCATCATCATCATCATCAGATGATAGTTATCAAGACCAATGAGAAATTTGCAGGAGATATATGAAGCTACAGAAGAAGCAAATCTGAATTTGTTCTACCTACTCGCAGATAGTGATCCACTTACTTTCTCAGAAGCCATCCAAGAAGATAAATGAAAGAAAGAAATGGATGAAGAAATTCATGCCATTGAGAAAAATGACACATGGAAGCTTACAAGTCTACCGGAGGGGCACAAACCCATTGGAGTGACATGGATATACAAGACAAAGAGGAATGCATAAGGCGAAGTGCAACGCTATAAGGCAAGGTTAGTGGCAAAAGGTTACAAGTAGAGAGCTGGAATTGATTATGGAGAGGTGTTTGCTCCAGTTGCCCGGTTGGAGACTATCAGACTAATGATTTCTTTGGCTGCCCAGCACAAGTGGCAAATCTATCAACTTGATGTGAAATCTGCATTTCTTAATGGTTTTATTAAAGAAGAAATCTATATTGAACAACCTTCGGGGTATGTTCAAAATGGGCATGAGAACAAAGTGTACAAATTGAAAAAAGCACTTTATAGATTGAAGCAAGCTCTGCGTGCATAGAATACTAGAATTGATCAGTATTTTCATGACAATGGTTTTGAAAAATGCCCATATGAGCACGCACTATATTTGAAGAAGGAAGTTGATGGAAGCATGTTGCTTGCTTGTCTTTATGTTGATGATTTAATTTTCATCGGAAACAATCCAGCCATGTTCAAAGAATTTAAAAGAAGCATGATCCAAGAATTTGAAATGACAGATATTGGATTGATGGCTCATTTTCTCGGCATTGAAGTGGCACAAAGAAAAGATGAAATTTTTATTTCCCAAAGTGGTTATGCCAAGGAAATCCTCAAGAGATATGGAATGAAAAATTGCAATCTAGTGAACACTCTTGTAGACAGTGGAGTGGAGCTCAAAAAAGGTACAAAGGCAGGTGATGTGGATCCAATTTATTTCAAGAGCTTAGTTGGAAGTCTTCGCTATCTTACTTGTACCAGGCCAGACATACTCTATGGAGTAGGACTGATTAGCAGATATATAGAAACACCGAATTAGTCACGCCTTTATACAACAAAGAGGATTCTTCGCTAGATCAAAGGTACAACCGATGATGGTTTATTCTATAAACCAACTAATAATTTCAGTCTTGTTGGCTACTCAGATAGCGACTAGGGACGTGACTTGGATGAACGGAAAAGTACTACGGGATTTACTTTCTTTATGGAAGATACAACCTTCACATGGTCGTCCAAAAAGCAAGCCATTGTGACATTATCGACTTGTGAAGTTGAGTATGTTGCAGCCAACTCAGCTGTGTGCCATGCAATATGGTTACGGAACATACTGAAGCATTTGGGATTTCCACAAGAAAAGCCCACTGAGATTTTTGTTGATAATCGCTCAGCAATTGCATTGGCGAAAAACCCAGTTTATCATGAAAGAAGCAAGCATATTGATACACGCTATCATTTCATCCGAGAGCATGTGAAAAAGAGAGAGGTGGAGTTACTTTCTTGTAACTCTCAAGATCAGCTTGTAGATATTTTCACGAAGCCATTGAAAAATGATCTGTTCAACAGAATGAAGATGATGCTTAGGATGAAGAGGCAGCATGGAGAATCAAGATTAAGAGGGGATGTTGTGAAGTAATCTTGTTTCACTATAATAATAAAATAAAACAATTTCTACCGGCCTAAGAATAGAGGCTGCAATCAAGTTTGTCAAAAGTGGAGGCTGCAAATCAAGTTTGTCAAAAATGGTTGCAACCGTTTGAAATTCATTGCCTCAGCCGTATTTGCATTTAATGTTTTCACATTATTAGTTTTATCTATATATAGCTATTGTATGTTGGGAATTCAGAGTGTGGGAGAAAAGAAGAGAGTTAGAAAGTAAAAGTGTGTTTTTCTCTCCTCAGTGTATTTTACATATTTGAGTGAAACAAATCTGTTTTTTAGATTATCAATCCTCTCTTGTATTTGTTTTTGTGAACCACCATAAGTGGTTTGCACCCCACTTCCACCAACACTTAATACACTCCCAATTGCTAGATAATGTATTGAGATTCATGTGTATTGAGAATGCATTAAAAAATGGATGGTGGAATTTGGGAGACCGAGCATCTTCGACCAAATCCTAAGATTCTTTGCATCATCGATTTGGGTAGGGATTTGGAAACAGAAAGGGAAAAAGTGTGTGAAATGTAGTTATATTTCATTCATGTTTCACTAACCTTTTTCTCTTTTCCTTTTCAAATCTATATAAAAAAACCAATGCCCAATAGTATACATTAATGTGTGTTTAGGAGGAGGAAGATTGGGTACACACCTAACCTTTGGCATAGTGTAGAAAGTGGTTGTCCTGAGACTTGAATCCATAACCTCAAGGTAAATTTAAGATATTATGCACTTATCAGAGGACTTGATTGGGTGAGAAAGCCTAAATTCACAGTAAAAATGTTTTAAGATAATGACTAGACAAGGTATCCATACAAGCTTGGCTTTGTTAAAATATAATTTGTAATACGAAGATGTTTTATTGTGAGCTGCAATTCAATGGGTGGTATAACATCAAAGTTCTCCACTTTTTGTTATTTTATTTTACTCCTAAAAAGAGCAGACACAATGTAATGTTAATAGCATGTCTAGGCCTTAGTAAAATTCAAGTACCTTCTGTTAGGTAAGTGGATTTCAAATGAAATTATTTAAGGTTTTTAAACTTTATAAAAATATAACAGAATTGGCTATCACACAGAAAATCCATAAAACAACAAAAAGCAGCAGTGAAAGTGAACAATTGATCGTTAAGGTGGTGTCAAAGATCATGGATTTTGTAGGGCTTTGAAAAGGGAAAGGGAAAAGGTGGGTGAAATATGATCTAAATAGAGCCCAAAGAGGGCTTTAAATCAGTTCTTTCTATTTTGATTATGAATGATGTGAGAAATGATTTTGATATTTTAATGAAAGAGGGCTTAGAATCATGATACATTAAAAAGATTTTCCTTCTTAGCTGACGATGGATAAAATCCACATATAATACATTAAAATAAATGAGGGGAAAAGAAGAAAAAAAAAGGTAAATTATGATGGTAGTTTCTATACTCCAGTCATTGTATCATTTTGATCTCTGTAATTTTAATTGGGTCACTTTTGACATAAATTTATAATTTTGTCTTAATTTAGTCCAATTAATTAAATTGTTAGTGGCTTTTTTTTTAATGGAAAATGCGCACATAAAAGGCATGTGTTATGCGTATTCAATTCAATAACTTCAACCAAGTTAGTGACCATTTTCCTTCAAAAACCCTGGGCGTTATAAATTAGATCAAATTGACACAAAATTAAAAATTAACGAACAAAATTAAACTAATTGAAATTACATGAAACAAAATGACACAATGAGCAAAATGGATGATTACGAATGTAATTTGCCCAAGAAAAAAAAAAGGAGAGAGAAGAAGAAAAAGAAGGCCTGCATATACTACCATACCAAAAATA
This sequence comes from Camellia japonica, assembly GCA_030407325.1. NCBI lineage: Eukaryota > Viridiplantae > Streptophyta > Magnoliopsida > Ericales > Theaceae > Camellia > Camellia japonica. The sequence continues at coordinate 155,910,002 of JAPPVO010000029.1, forward strand.
TATTCTTGAAAAAAAAATGATAATAAACAATTTACCTTTCAAGCCAGAGAGAAACCAAGATGCTTTCCGAGAAGAATCTGTAAAAAAAAATAAAATAAAATAAAAAAATAAAAAAAAGCAAAGAATAATAGACATGGTTACATTCTTAAAAGTACCTTAAACTAAGCTCTTAAGATGCTAAAAAAGGTGAAATCAGGCAGACAAGATCACATTGACAATGGTAAAGTGATAAAGTAAAAAATAAAATAAAACCAAGAGTTTTGCAAAACATAAAAGCAAAAAAAAAAAAAAAAGAAAAAAAAAGAAAGAAAGAAAAGAAAAGCCAGTAGCCTGAGGGGTTGGAAATATCTAATGGAGAAACTGTTGAACCAAAAAAGAAGCAAGGACTATGGAAAACATGAGGAAGAGCGAATGGGTGGTTATAGTGCTAAAAAGCAAGTTTGATGAATAACGACGTGACAGTGGGGGAAAGGAATAGGAAAATTCGGAAAATTATTTGTGGTTCTAGGTCATGTGATACTTTATTTTAGGAGGTTTCTTAGGTGTGCAATCCACAAAAGGTGTAAGTGGGTTGCACACCATGTGCCACTCACACAAAAGGTGTAAGTGTAAGGTGTAAGGTGTAAATGGAAGGTATAAATAAAATGTATAAGTTGCACACCATGTGCCACTTACACAAAAGGTGTAAGTGCAAGGTAAAAAAGGTGTAAGTGTAAGGTGTAAGGTGTAAGTTGCACACTATAGCATTACCCTTTATTTTATTGTTAAGGTGAAGGGCAAATTACACAAATAGTCCCTATAGTTTGGGGCTTGTGTCATTTTGGTCCCTGACATTTCAATTGTGACACATTTGACCCTGAATTTTGAATCTTGTTCCAAATAAGGACAATTGAATATATAATTAGATTTTTCAAGGGTAAAATTGTCAATTTGATAAAATATAAACTAATTTGACAAAAAACGTCAAACAAATATTTTGAATTTTAAAAAATTATTTCTACCTACTAAAAGTAAAATTATGTAAAATTGATAAATCTTTTAGACATTTATTTATTTTTTTTACCAAATTAATTTTTATTATGTGTTTGGATGATGATCATGTAAAATTATTTTTAAAAAATTAATCATGTAATTTTTATTAATTTTACATAATTTTATCATTGGTGATAAAAATAATTTAAAAAAATTAAAAATATTTTTTTGATATTTATTTTTATCAAATTAGTTTATTTTTATCAAATTGACGATTTTACCCTTGAAAAATCTAATAATTTTTCAATTGTCCTTATTTGAAACAAGATTCAAAATTCAGGGTTAAATGTGTCACAATTGAAAAGTCAGGGACCAAAGTGTCACAAGTCCTAAACTATAGGGACTATTAGTGTAATTAACCCTAAGGTGAATTATAAATATGTATTTTAAAATTTATTTAAAATACGAATTATTTTTTATAATTTTCAAAATTATAAATATTTTTTATTAGTTTTTTCTATTTAACTGAATTAATTAAAAAATAAAATTTCTTATCGATTTTTAATACAATGATAAAATTACTTCAATTGTTAATTGAAATAAATTTCTAACATAATTAAAAAATATTAATTGACTTAATAATGTATAAATAAAATGAGTTTTGTGTTATGAAATTATAAATTTCAATAGATATGTACCCTTATTTTTATTGATCAATACAGTAGAATCTAAATTTTGAAAAAACTACATGTAGGTGGGAGTGGAGAAAAAAAATTACCAATACATGAAAAGTGTTAGTGTGTATATAATGGTGTGCTAATAAAAGACGGTGAGATATAAGTGTCACTTGCACCCCTCATATATTAATAATTTATTTTCTCTCTTCCCAAGTAATTCCCTTTCTAATTTTTTGTTTGATTGATCTCGTTTGGGAAGTAATAGTTTTAGTCTAAAAGTCTAAAAGCTATTAAAAAAAATAAAACAGTGGTGTTATATGTACAAATAGGTATACTAATTAGTGTACCAACATATGTTATGACATTATTGCTGACTTCACCCACTATACAAATTACAAATATCCAAAACTTCTAAAATTATGTCACATCATCAGTTATTACACTAATTAGTATATTAACTTGTACATATAACATTCAAATAAAAAAGCCTACAACGAGGTATTTTGGGAAATAAGAAAAAAAGTCAGCTTTTAGTTTTTTACCCATTTTGGGTCAATCACCTCTCACATTTTTTATCTACAAAAAGACAAAATAGATTAAAAAAACCAAAAAATTGGCTTTTTACTAACTTCCCAAAACATCACAACCTATACTAAAAAGTCAAAATTTTATTTTTTTTCTCTACTCGTAAAAAATCAAAAAGTCATTTCAAACCTATAATTTTTTTTAAAATTTATATTTTAGTTAAAAAATTAAAAAAATTATTAAAATAATATATTGTCAAACGAGGGCTAATAGGATACAATGTGACAAGTCTGATGTGTTGAAAGATGTGAAACAATACTTAAAACCACACTCATGAAAATTCAAAATTTCACTACAGGAAAAAAAAGTCAAAAATATTGTTCATCCCATGGAAACTAGAGTTGCTTTTAATAATTTAGTGGTTAGTTGAAATTTTTTAAGCGACAATTTTTTTTTCGCTTAATAATGTTTTAAGTGATTTCTTTTAAAAATTATGTCAAAAAAATTTATTTTTGCAATCTATTTTGTGTAAACAAATTTTAAAAATAATTTTGTTTGAAAATTTTCAAAAAAATAAAAACTCCAAAATGAAACAAAAAGTCAACTATTTTAATTTTTTTTTGATTTTCTCTAGGCATTTTTTTATTTATTATTTATTTTCTAGATCGTTTTGTCAAGTATTATCTAGAAACTTAAAAAAAAAAATTAACTAAAAAAAAAAAAATCAATTGAAAAAACCACAAAAAATAACAAACCCCAAATAATTTTAGCCTTGTCCCTCACACCACAGACCTAGTGTTATTGTTGTGACTAGTAACTACGGTGAGTTTCAGTGGAGATTATTTTGAACTTATTTTTTATGATGCAAACAATTCATATTATAAAATTCATTTAGTAGATTATTTATGAAAAAAATAAAATTAATCAGATATTTGTAATCTCGTAATAAGACAACATTTTTTGAAAAAATAAATAAATGACTGGATTTTCACTATTATACACTTCTCCTTCTCTCACTATTAAAACAAAGGATTGAGATCACTCCTTAAGTAGTAAGGTCTTGAAGTATAAATCTTGAAATGTTAGATTTCTTCAGTGTAAGTCACACGAACAACAGCACATACAGTTGGTAGGACAAACCTTCCAGATCTAGACGAATTGTACCCAGTGTTAGATAGTGTAGGTTCGAATCCCTACCTATGTGCAAGTTCGCAACTTACCGCTACATGATTGAGTGACCCTACTACCTAAAGGTGACCTCTGAGGGCTCGGCTCTTTAGGATCTAACCCATTAGGCCTTTTTGAGATCACTCTCTCACTAAACCGACATCGTTTTGATAGAAAAAAAAAGTGTGGAAAGAGAAACGAAAATAGAGAGAGAGAAGACACCACAGCCACCACCGTAGTTCTTCTCTATCTCTGGCTCGCTCTCCTTCCCTCCCGACCCCACTCCACTCCTCTCTTCCTCTTTTCCTCTCTTCTTCTACTACTACGCCGAAGTTCTATTGCCCGTTGCAGTAGCGACAAGACCATCCAAATTTGGAAACATAGTTCTCCACCATCCGAATTTATATACTAGTATGGTCTAAAAGTTTTAAGTTATATTATTGGTTTGTCATAAGTTGGGTAACCACACAAGAACAAAAAGGTTCTCATCCAATTCCCATTTGTAGTATTGCTCTGTTTTTGTTGATGTGCACAGCATTACGAAACTCTATGCTTACATAGATAATTAGTAGATATTGATCAAATTGACTTTTGACTATTACAGGAAACTAAACCTCTTGCTATACTTTTTGTTATAATTGGACCCAGTATTTTTCGATAAGAAATCAATGTTCCAATTGTTTCTTAATCCCCAAAACTTAAGCTTGCAACAACTTTTTGCCATGATTTTTCAAGTACCACCATTCTTTCAAACCAAGTAGAATGAACAATGGTTGATTAGTCGACAATAAAATTTGAAAACATTTAAGCCAAATCTTGTTCGCCCTTCCCTATTAACCAATCAAATAGAGAGTTTAAGCAAACCTAACATAATGGGTGAGAAATTTTACCCAAGGTATACCTAAAATTAGTTGAGTTGGGTCTTAAGGGCAAGCAACACAAGTATTTTGAAGTTTGCATGCTCCTTTAGAGGCCATTCTTTAGAGCATAATATTAGTCATCAACTCTCTTGTCATGTGCTTCTTCTTTCAAACAAACCAATCTTAATTGTCTAATTAGATATTGATGTTTGTATGCTCCTTCATAGAATTAATGATAGCGGTTCATTTCTGTTGCCTTTCCTGCACCAGGTCAGGAAAATAACAATACAACCGTGAAAACGAAGAAATAATAATGGTCATGCCTCAAAGCCAACCAAGCTAGGCACGTGACAATGTTGCACACCTATAAGACTGACTGCACCTTGTAAGCATGCAGAGTAGAGACGGTGAGAAACTCAATTCAATTTCATTCCACAAAATAATCATGGCAATCAGGAGGTGAAATTACAATAAGTAATTCTTTAATTCACAATACCAAAAGTTCCAACAACAATCTACAAATTATGTTTAGCTAGTTTAATGTTTAGAGCATGCCAAACCTAAATATTACAAACATTAATTGCCTCCATCAAAGCAAAAAAGAGTTTTATAATTTAAATTAATTCAAAATAACTTCTACTTGTAGCACTCTATCCCAATAGTAACTTCCACCGCTTCCACCACACTATTCTTTTGGATTTGTAATCAAGAGGAAGACGATTAGTTAGATAGCTCAATAATTAACTACTACAACAACTAGCTGAATCAATTATACAAAAAAAGAATAATTTCAATTAATAAAGTTAAACAACATATTTTTTTGTGATTCAGGAGTGTAAAGAAAATGTCATGTACTTCAATTAATAGTTAACATAAAATCATTCTAATAACATGAGTTTCATAATGATACAATTTAAAATTTTGTAGGATTTAGAGTTCGTTTGGATCATATAGTTTTGGTGAGAAGAGAAGACTCTTTCATTTGCTCTGAGGGTTAAGTAGATAAGAAATGAAAACAAAGTGTGAGAAAGGGAAGTCTCTTATTTTGACTATTTGATTTCTTATCAAAAGTTCTGAGATTTGGTGAGAAATAAGATTACCCCTTAAAATAAAAATAAAAAAGAATAAAATGAATCTCACTCAAATTACTCTCTCACGTGATTTGCTTTCTTACCAATTTAAAATATGAGAGTGAGAAAGCACACAGTATCTTCTCTTTTCTCAATTAGATGAGAGACCACAATAATCTGTTGGTTGTGTGATCAGTCCATCGGTGCTTGATTGTGGCTTACCCTCTTTGTGATTGAAATATATGCTTTTATTCCCAGACTTGCTTTATTGTCGAACTCTTATGATCTGCGTCTGCTTCGCAATGCGAGCTTTATGTCTAGATATTTACATAGTTTTTTTCTTGGGTGTTTCTTTGTTAGTTTTTTTCTTGGGTGTTTCTTTGTTAGTTTTTTTCTTGGGTGTTTCTTTGTTATTTTTATCTTGTGTGCCATTAGACTGATCTTAATGAAAATTTATCCTTTTCAAAAAAAAAAAAAAAAATCATTACTTAAATAATAAAAAATGAAAAGTAAGTATCCAAATTTTTAGTAAGGGGTAAAGTGATATGGACAATAACTATGAGAGTAAGAATAACGACATACAATTAGAAAATTCATGCGAAAAGTTTATATAGAATGAGATAGCATAAGTGTGTCTATTGATTTTAAATTAAAAAACCTATTAAAGTTAGTGACTTATAATTTTAAAAATATCATTGTCATCACATTATTGTGAATGAGGTAAGAACTGCAATTATACACAACATTACTTTCTACATAAATTTTTTTTTGTTTGCAAATAATTTTTGAAAGAGTAGAGTTTTTATTTTTATTTTTATATATAGCGATCCCGGTTTCCCTTTTCTTTATTTGTCGTATCCGGACTCAGTTCCATTGATGTGTTGTTATTTTACTCTCATCTCTATCCTTTACCATTTGTATTTGAGTTTTGGAATGTATTGGGCAAGTTGGGAATAGATTGGTCGTGTTAAGAAACATAGAATTTTTGCCCAGATTTTGGTCTCTCCGCTTGAGCGGGGGTTTTGGCGCTCGAGCGGGGAAATCACCCTTCCAGTATTTTTTCTCTGCAGTGGTCGGACGCTCGAGCGGGGGTTTGATGCTCGAGCGTGCCCCTTTGATTTTGCCCTTCCGCTCGAGTGGGGAGTTGGACGCTCGAGCGGGGACCATGTTTGTAAAAGTTCTGGGAGTGTGCATGCGCCGCTCGAGCGAGAGTTTCGACGCTCGAGTGAGAGTCTGTGAGTGACACTCGAGCGAGGGTTTCCACGCTCAAGCGGGGTGACTTTTATATAAATCCGAGATCTGACTTTTTGGATCACTTTTTCAACCCCATTTCTCTCTCTTACTTTTCCAAAACTCCATTGAAGAGCTTCTCTCACTAGAACCTCAACTTCTCTCTAGGTATTGATCTAGTAGGAGTGATTTCCTCACCTTGGGCCTGTGTAAAAGTTGTGTTGATCGTTGAGGGCTATCTTTTGATCCGAAAATTTTGGGATTTGGAGCATCATCAATTTCTTCATCTTCTTCCCTTGGGCTCCGAATTTGAGGTAGGGATTCCTACTCACTCTTATGGGTTTTTGACCTAGATTTTGAGCTTTTTGTATAAATGGTTGATTTTGGGACTTAGGGTTTCAAAAAGTTTAAAGGTGGGTTTCGTTATTTTGATTCTTAAATATGTATTTTGGGTTTCAAAATGATGTTATTGTTGTTTGGTTGTTGATATTTGAACCATTGGGTTAATATTGAGGAAATGGGAAGAAAGCCCTAAATTGTGTATAAATTAATTGATATAATTAATTTGGGAAAGTTATGGATTTGTGAAATTGAGTTGAATATTATGATATTAGTTCATTGTGAGATGGAATAGTGGAGTCAGATTAATAAATCGGTCACTTTTGAAAATGCGGGTAATTTATCTGTTGGTGCTTTTATTATCTGTTTAGAAATAATTGCTTTGGGCTACCGGTGGAGGGTAGTCTTGATTGTTGTAGACAATGCATGATGATTAGGCAAACTAAAACTAATCAATTGGATGTGTCATAGAGTATGACGGTTGAAAGCATACATTAACTTTATGTATTGATTGATTATGTATATGACCTATGAGTATATACGTTGTGTTGTGTGGGAGGAGATAGGGGATGTACTCCACGATTTAGGGGAAGATAGGGGTTGGACCTCTAAACCAGTTATTGTTTGGGAGAAGATAGGGGATGGACTCCGGTGATACAGCTCGTATGCTTATCCGTTGAAATGTTGATACAGCTCATATGTTTATCTATTGTGGTGTTAATATGGCTCATATGCTTATCTGTTGAAGTGTTGATACAGCTCATAGGCTTATCTGTCGAAGTGTTGATACTGCTAGTATGCTTATCGATTGTGAAATGAGAAATGTTTAATATGAGTTATTATCTCATATAAATTGTTGGGCCAGGTTCTGAGCCATAGTTATGAATTGAGAATTTGATAAGAAATGAAAAATGAAATGAAACATGTACACAGTTGTCATGTAATGGGAATGATTTATGAATTGGTTTATGTGAGTTAAACATTTATAAATTGCTGATGTCTTAGTTACTGCTCATATTATGTTTAGCATATCTCTACTGGGCGTTGGCTCACCCTATATGGGACATCATTTTCAGGTACAGGTAACATGTCACCTCCAAGGACATAGCATGGGAGGTTAGAGGCAGACAGACCTTTTTGTTGTTTTGTTCCTTTTTGATGTATTACATGTAAATTCAAGCCAAGGGCTTAATATGTATTTGAGTTAGTACTCTTCTTTTTGTAACCAAGTGTTGACTTGGAAAGCTGTAAGCCCGTAGGGCATTTGCTTTTGTTGTTAACATGTAATACTGTTGTAAGAACTACTCTGATGAATAGAATGGTGTTGATTTCTCTTATAACATTGCATGTCTAAAAAGATGGGTTTTATGTATTATTTTGAGGGCATTACAACTTGGTATTAGAGCGTACCGGGTTCGAATACTTTGGGTACGTGGGAAGTGATTAGTATCACAATGGGTTTGTCTCGCTTGGTTAGAGACTTAGATGTAATGTTACGTGCTTGTGTGATAACATGTTTATGTGACTACTTGGGTATGGATTTAGTTTCTAGGATGTTGATTGGATCCTTGGGTTCCTAGGAGTCTTGTTGGAAAAGCACTTGATCAATGCTGTTTCTAACCAGAACTCTTGTGACGCCTCGAGACTGTCATTATCCAGAAATGAAATCTGTAATTGCTTATGTGATTATGTGCTTACGTGGAGTGAATGACAGTTGTCCATGTATTAGGACGTGAGTGAACTAGCTTCGGCACATTGTGAATGTGCTAATGTTCTTCATTACCTTTATTAGGATGTCAGGATGAGGAAGAGGTGGTAGGCGTGGTAGGCGGGAGATGCCTTTATCGGATGATATTCCAGCACAGCAAGAGGGAGTTGGTCAGGCCAATGTGGCCGAGCCAGCGGGTCAACAGGCTATGAGTGCCTTGGCTCGAGAGATAGCAGGCGCTTTGGGTATTCTCAGAGCTGAGAATCAGGTTGCTGAGGCAGGGCCTTCTTTCTTGAAGAGGGAGTTTTTTCGATCTAACCCGGATGAGTTTGTTGGGGATCCGAAAGAGCCGCTTAAGGCTGGCGAGTGGTTGGAACAGATGGAGAAGACGTTCGAGATGCTTGGCATCGAGGACGGGGCTTTAAAGGTGACCTTGGCATCCTTCCAACTGAAGGAAGATGCGGGTCAGTGGTGGAAGTACGAGAAGGGCAATGTTGGTGGTGCATGGGGGGCTTTTGTAGATGCCTTCCAGGAGAAGTTCTTATCTTCAACTGCCAGGGAGAAGCTGAGGGAACAGGTTTGCCTGCTTAAACAGTAGAGTTTTTCAGTGGCCGAGTTTGAGGCCACATTCACTAGTTTTTCCAGGTTTGCACCTGAGCTTGTGGTGTCCGAGGAACGCCGTTGCTTTGAGTTTGAGCAGAAGTTAAGGCGTGGACTCAAGTTGAGGGTTGGAGGGTCTTTCATCCGATAGTATAGACGTCTGGTGGATGCTGCAACTCATATGGAGCTTATGATGCAGGAGGAGGATGAGGAGACGCATAGAGGCTCCAAGAGGAGCCAAGATGGCCAGGGTGATGGCAGGAGACAGTGGGGTTTTAACCCTCAGCAATCTCAGGGTGGTCTGGCTAGATCGACCTTTTCAGTGCCGAGTGCAGGCTCCGGGAGAGGTAATCAGGGAGGCTTGACTTGTTTCACATGTGGCCAGCTGGGTCACAAGTCTACAGTTTTCCCACAGAAGGGAGGAGGTCAGCGAGCTGCTTCTTCTTCAGCTCGACCTCAGGGCCAAAGTCAGGGCAGGGGCCAGCCTTTGTCTTATTATCAGTGTGGTCAGCCTGGGCACCTGAAAAGGTTTTTTCCACAGTTGAGTGCCACCTCAGGAGCGTCTGGTTCTAGGCAGACGCAGGGTTTTCAGCCAGCTCAGTCTGTGCAGGCCTCGAGGGCTAATCCGGGAGCTTCGTCATCCTAATCTGTGCAGCAGTCGTATGCTCCAAGGGGTGAGCAGGTGGATCAGGGGCCTACAAGGCGCGTGTATGCTGTTGCCGCGCAGGACCTAGTACCGGCTCCATCAGTTGTGAGAGGTACCTTTCTGTTTTGCAACTCGGTTGCTAGTGTGTTAATTGATACGAGTGTATCTCATTCTTTTATATCTGCTGCATTTGCATCTGTTTTGGAGTTGGAGTTGGCACAGTTAGTATCTCCTATATGTGTAGTGTCATTTGTTGGGGGTGAATTGATTTTGAAACACGGATGTAGGGGTTGTGATATAGAGGTCGCCGATCGTCAGCTTTCGTTTCCTTTTGTAGTTATGCCCATGAAGGTCTTTGATGTTATTTTAGGTATGGACTGGCTATCGTCATACCGAGCTATTATTGATTGCTACCGCCAGAGGGTCACAGTATGTACCTTGAGCAGTGTTTCCATTTCTTGGGGGATCGGGTTGGTAGTGTGTTTCCATCGGCGTATGATCCGCGAGGGCGGAATGAGCTTAGTGGTCTACTTGCTAGCTTTATGAGTAGTGAGTGTGATGAGACCCAGATTGTCTTACCGAGAGTGGTTTGTGAGTATTCGGATGTTTTTCCCGAGGATCTCATTAGTTTGCCACCTCACCGTGAGATCGAGTTCTCCATTGATTTAGTGCTCGGCACGGCGCCGATTTCTATGGCACCTTATCGTTTTGCACCAGCCGAGTTGAGTGAGTTGAAGATTCAGCTCCAGGAATTGCTAGATAAGGGATTTGTTCGCCCTAGTGTTTCACCGTGGGGAGCACGACCTCTTTTGCTAAAAAGAAAGATGGTGCTTGAGACTTTGTATCGACTATCGAAAGTTGAATCGGGCTATGGTCAAGAATAAGTACCCTAATGCCCCGTATAGATGATTGTTTGACCAATTGAAGGGTTCCCGTTGTTTCTCTAAGATAGACTTGAGATCGGGTTACCACCAGTTGAGGGTCAGGGAGGAGGATATTCCGAAGACGGCATTCCGTACGCGGTATGGCCATTATGAGTTTCTGGTGATGCCATTTGGGCTTACCAATGCACCGGCAGTCTTTATGGACTTGATGAACCGGATCTTCGGGAATTCTTAGATCGTTTTGTAGTCGTTTTCGTGGACGACATTCTTATCTATTCACCTTCAGAGGAGGAGCACGAGGAACACTTGAGAGTGGTGCTTGAATTGCTTAGAGCCCATAGGTTGTATGCCAAGTTTGGGAAGTGTGAGTTCTGGCTAGGAGAAGTCAAGTTCTTAGGCCATGTGGTATCCGGGGAAGGGGTGTCTGTTGATATATCCAAGACTGAGGCAGTGCAAGATTGGGCACAGCCTAAGAGCGTGTTTGAGATCCGTAGTTTTCTGGGATTAGCTGGGTATTACCGCTGGTTTGTGAAGGATTTCTCCAAGTTAGCTTCGCCGTTGACTAGATTGACGCGAAAAGGGGTCAAGTTTGTATGGAGTGAGACTTGTGAAAAGTGTTCCAAGAGTTGAAGGTTAGATTGACCACCGCTCCAGTTTTGATTATTCTGGAGAGAGGTTTGGGTTATGCGGTTTATTGTGATGCCTCACGAGAGGGTTTGGGTTGTGTGTTGATGCAAGAGGGGAAAGTGGTAGCTTATGGCTCACGTCAGTTGAAAATACACGAGAAGAATTACCCTACACATGACCTAAAGTTAGCGGCAGTGATCTTTGCCTTAAAGATTTGGAGGCACTACCTTTACGATGAGAGGTTCGAGGTGTTCTCGGACCATAAGAGTTTGAAGTACCTGTTTACACAGAGGGACTTGAATTTGAGGCAGAGAAGGTGGATGGAGTTCATTGAGGACTATGATTTTGAGTTGCACTATCACCCGGGAAAGGCCAATATTGTGGCCGATGCCCTTAGTAGGAAATCCATTAGTGATGTAGCTTGTATAGCCATCCGGGAATGGGAGATGTTGGGTGCACTTGGCCAGTTTGATTTGCTTCTGGGCGAATCTGTTGAGGCTGCGGCCTTGTTTTCTGTTGTTGCGCAGCCTACACTTGTGACTCGAGTGTTAGAGGCACAGGGAGGTGACCTTGAGGTAGAAGCCCTTCGGGAGAAGATCTCCGGTGGGAAGGTTGAGAAGGGTTTGTCTGTGTATCCCGACTAGAGTGTGAGATACCGAGACCGTTTATGTCACGCCCCAAACTCGCCCCTAAAAGTTTGGGCATGACCACCTCAGAAATGGACATAAAACCTGATGAATATAATTTATGGGGCCTAAACGGAAGCATTAAATATCATATAACGGTGTAAAATAATATCCATTGAGCTACCACTACTATGCCAGGATCGCAAACAGAACATAACACATAAAGATAGCTATGTACATATATATATAAACATTACATACACATCAATATTAACAGACATGTAGGGTACAAATTAATGATTTAGCAAAACTCCATAACTTGAACGGTCAACACCTAAGAGCTTAGATATTCCGGAATTGACAACTAGGTAACGGAAGCCACAGGTTAAGGTTGACCTCCAGGTTGAGTGCCTACAGAAACAGACATAAAATAAAGTGAGCCAAGCTCAGTGAATAATAGCACATAACAATTCAATGTACAACATGAATTATAATACATATCTGTGCATTTATCAATAAAGAGAACATATGGTTAATTTGTTTCTGTATGCATAGCAAGGTATCTTATTCAAAGAACTTGTCATATCTTGAACATTCGGAGTTTCGTAGCATATCTAGGCATTTTGGGAAAATTATCCAGAAAACGTATCATATCATAAACATGTCGGAAGTTCATAGCATTTTTATCATTTCAGAAAATACTTATCATACTAAACATTTCGTAACCCAAAATATGGATTTCATTAAACACACTTTCATATACCAATGTAGAGTTCACATAACGAGTCTGAATTTGTATTTAATCATAATGGTCTTAGACCTTATCTTGGAACATATCCATAATTTCACAAATTGGCTCTCGGCCTCATTGATTCATAACTTCATAGCTTCACAAATTGGCCCTCGGCCTCTTAGATTCATAACTTCATAGCTTCACAAATTGGCCCTCGGCCTCTTAGATTCATAACTTCATAGCTTCACAAATTGGCCCTCGGCCTCTTAGATTCATAACTTCACAAATGGCTCCTGGCCACATAAGTTCATAGTTCACAAATGGCCCTTGGCCTCATAGGTTCATAGTTCACAAATGGCCCATGGCCACATAAGTTCATAGTTCACAAATGGCCCTTGGCCTCATAGGTTCATAGTTAACAAATGGCCCATGGCCACATAAGTTCATAGTTCACAAATGGCCCTTGGCCTCATAAGTTCATAGTTCACAAATTGTATCTTTCTTTCATAATGTCACAAATTATATCTTTCACAGAACGACCATAGGCCTCATAACGTTCACATATGTACGGACTCAAGAGGTGGCTCGTACGGATTCTAGAGGTGGCTCCCACTAACGTGTAGCACTTAGTTCCGTACAGCACTTTGTTCCATACCAGAAATCATCATAACATATTAACTTCATAATTATGCAGAAAGTATATACATTCTTCCCATTATTCACATGCATTACCATCGGTAATATAAGTTTAACAGAACGTTACTGATATTTGTTAGCAAAAGGGAACCACATTCCAGAGATACGTAGATATTATAATTTCATAATACACATAATCACATCAATAGGTCAGAACAGTTCATATCATAGCATACATGAATCATGTAACAATGTTATTGATACTTAATTCCTTTCTGTTAACCAACTTCACAGTGTTAATAGTTTGTATGCAATTCTTATGCAGAAGCCTGAGTAAGTCGTAGGATGGTACATTAATAATAAACATTAGCCATAACCAAAATACAGAGGAGGTTCAGAGTCATACCGGTGTGTGATCACTCTTTTAATGTTCACATCAATTCTCAATCAACACACATGTTAACATATTAGCTCACGGAGGATAGAATGTCAATAACAATAATGATTAACGGTAAATAACATATGTTTGAGGTACTATTACTCACAGTGTTCAGATGCTTGGTCCACCCCTGTAGCTGACCCTACACAATACATCATAGTACAACACCATTCAATTTCCAATATTATTCAATACAACATTATCCAACAAAGTTAGCATCACTTGGTTCATCAATACCATTTGCAACTTCACATAATTCACAATAAATCCTTGAATCCTATTTCAACATTCTAAAACCAAGTTCATATCATCTATATCCTTAATAGATTATTTCCCTAATTTTTCCTTTACATGATAGCATGAATTCCAACATTTATAATACAGTTCATTCGCAAATTCTAAACATAATTTTCAACATTCTCAAATTCCAATTCAACTTGAACACACATGATTCAATACTTCAATTCCATTACTCCACTTTCAACTTGAGCCAATTCATTGATTATCATCATTAATCAACCTAGGGTTTCCAAGAAAATTGGGGGTTTTCCTCTTTTCTTAGTGAAATCGCCAAATCAACAATTACTATATGCCAATATGCTAAAAACATTCAACATCCTTTAAGAAGTAGAGTGGGAGCCCCAATTGTGCATAAACATTAAGCCATAAGTGTCCCTAACCCATAATTAACTCAAGATTCCAAAATGTCAACAAAATCCCAAAGTACCAACAAAAATCACTTTGAATCATAAACATTCAAGGCTAAAAGAACCCCCTACCTCGAAATTAGAAGCAAAGAAGCTAGGTTGAACGCATCCTCTCGAAATCCCAAAATCTAATCGGTTGGAAAAGTTGATCTTCACTTCTTCTTTACCCTTGATGCACGATCCATGGTGGATTGTTGGTAAAAATGGATGAAATCAAAGGTTTGAGAGTTAGGGTTTCGGACTTAGGCAAGGAGGAAGGAAGAGGGAAGAAGAAAATATAAGAAATGACCCAAAAATCCCGTTTTTAAAGCTGCAATCCCGTAATTCCCGCTCGAGCGGAGGAATTCCCGCTCGAGCGTACCTGTTTTCAGCACAGATTACGAAACTTCGAACAGGTATAACTCTCCCATCCGGACTCCGTTTTAGGTCGTTCTTGTGTCCAAATTGAAGCCCCGGAAATAAGATTTCCAATGGTTCTAACCTCACATCCAAATTCAAAGTGTGGAAAAAGAAAAGGGCAAAAGGGTGGCGGCTGGTCGCAGACAAATTATTCTAATTAAAGCTTTTGGTCCAATCTTACTTTACCATCATATTACCACCTCAACCAATACTCCAAAATAAAATGAGAAAGTTCCAAATACACTAATAAAAATGTCCAAAAACGAACCCATGTGCCTCAGAAATACAACTCAACTTGGAGACCCGTTCGAGCGCCCAACCCTGCGCTCGAGCGCGAAGACCAACAAAGACGTCCGCTCGAGCGTCAACTCCCCCGCTCGAGCGGAAAATCACAACTCCCAGAATCTCAAGCCGTCTGCGAAATTTACTGGGAACCCCAAATGTCCGCTCGAGCGTCAACTCCTCTGCTCGAGCGGAGGGAAAGATTCTGGGTCGTCACAGTTTGTTTATGCCGGAGACTTGCCGAGAGGAGGTACTCCGAGAGTTTCATAATTCACGCCTTGCGGTGTATCCGAGAGGCACTACGATGTATCGGGATTTGGGTCGCCAGTTTTGGTGGCGGGGTATGAAGAAGGATGTGGCGGTTTTCGTGTCTAAGTGCCTTACTTGTCAGCAAGTGAAGGCCGAGCATCAGAGGCCAGCGGGTTTGTTGCAACCCTTGCCTATTGCCGAGTGGAAGTGGGAGCATGTCACTATGGACTTTGTTGTAGGTCTTTCGAAGACTCAGCGGGGTAGTGATGCTATTTGGGTGGTTGTAGACCAGTTGACTAAGTTGGCGCACTTCATTCCTGTGCGCGTGAGAGATTCGGTCGATCATCTTGCCAACTTGTATATTCGGGACATAGTGAGGTTGCACGGAGTCCCAGTGTCGATCGTCTCAGATAGAGATCCTCGTTTTATTGCTAGGTTGTGGCAGAGTTTGCAGAGTGCCTTGGGCACTAAGTTGACCTTTAGTACGGCTTATATCCTCAGACTGACGGCCAGTCCGAGCGTACTATTCAGATCCTTGAGGATACGCTTCGGGGTTGTGTCCTTGACTTTAGTGGGACATGGGAGAGGCACTTGCCCTTGGTGGAGTTTGCCTACAACAACACTTTCAGTCTAGCATTGGTATGGCACCGTTTGAGGCCTTGTATGGCCGACTGTGTAGGTCTCCCGTTTGTTGGGCCGAGGTGGCTAATGCACCTTTGTTGGGTCCGGAGTTGGTTAGGGAGACGACGGAGAAAGTTGAGCTTATCCGTAAGAGGCTTGTTACAGCCCGAGTCGCCAAAAGAGTTATACCGACCGTAGGAGAAGGCCTTTGGCGTTTGAGATAGGTGATCATGTTTTCTTGAAAATATCACCTAGGCAAGGTTTGATGAGGTTTAGGAAGAGTGGGAAGTTATCCCCTCGGTTTATTGGTCCTTTTGAGATCCTTGAGAGGACTGGAGAGGTTGCTTATCGTTTAGCTTTGCCACCGCAGTTGTCCGGAGTGCATGACATGTTTCATGTGAGTATGTTTCGGAAGTATGAGTCAGATCCGTCCCATGTGTTAGATTGGACCGACTTAGAGGTAGATGAGGATGCCTCGTATGAAGAGAGACCAGTTCGGGTCTTGGATAGGCGGGATCAAGTCTTGCGAGGCAAGACCATTCCCTTGGTTAAAGTTTTGTGGAAACATCACGGAGTGGAGGAGGCCACTTGGGAACGTGAGTTAGAGGTCTGTGAGAAATATCCGGACATGTTTGTTGATGTGTAATCATGAATTGAGATTTTGTAATAATATCGAACTTTAAGAGCATTATGTATGTCTTAAGTTGTAAAACATTGTAAATGTTTTGGTTTATGGAAGTATGTTTTGGAACTTGCCTCAAAATGGAAGTTGTTTTAACACTGTGCATGTTAAATGTGTTGTGGAAATATAAGCATGATATTAATGTTGAAAATCTTATAGAATTGTGGAGAATGTGTTGAAATTGCTAAATTTCAAGGAAATGCATGCTGATAATGCAGATTGTTATATATAATGTGATTTGCCTCTTGAAAAGAGATGGGATTGACCGGTAATGGGT
Organism: Camellia japonica; assembly: GCA_030407325.1. NCBI lineage: Eukaryota > Viridiplantae > Streptophyta > Magnoliopsida > Ericales > Theaceae > Camellia > Camellia japonica. The sequence goes on from JAPPVO010000029.1 coordinate 155,926,958, forward strand.
CGGGTTGTTTAATATTATGTTGTAATATTGTGGGGGATTGGAGAAAACTTGTTTTTGAAAACTTGTATTTAATTTCAGGGAGGAAATTCGTTAAGGGGGAGGTGATAGCGATCTCGGTTTCCCTTTTCTTTATTTGTCGTATCCGGACTCGGTTCCATTGATGTGTTGTTGTTTTGCTCTCATCTCTATCCTTTACCCTTTGTATTTGAGTTTTGGATTGTATTGGGCAAGTTGGGAATAGGTTGGTCGTGTAAGAAACATAGAATTTTTGCCCAGATTTTGGTCTCTCCGCTCGAGCGGGGAAATCACCCTTCCAGTATTTTTTCTCTGCAGTGGTCGGACGCTCGAGCGGGGGTTTGACGCTTGAGCGTGCCCTTTTGATTTTGACCTTCCGCTCGAGCGGGAGTTGGACACTCGAGCGGGGACCATGTCTGTAAAAGTTCTGGGAGTGTGCATCCGCTGCTCGAGCAGGAGTTTCGACGCTTGAGTGGGAGTCTGTGAGTGACGCTCGAGCGGGGGTTTCCACACTCGAGCAGGGCGACTTTTATATAAATCTGAGATCCGACTTTTTGGATCACTTTTTCAACCCCATTTCTCTCTCTTGCTTTTCCAAAACTCCATTGAAGAGCTTCTCTCACTAGAACCTCAACTTCTCTCTAGGTATTGATCTAGTAGGAGTGACTTCCTCACCTTGGGCCTTTGTAAAAGTTGTGTTGATCGTTGAGGGCTATCTTTTGATCCGAAAATTTTGGGATTTGGAGCATCTTCAATTTTTTCATCTTCTTTCCTTGGGCTCCGAATTTGAGGTAGGGATTCCTACTCACTCTTATGGGTTTTTGACCTAGATTTTGAGCTTTTTGTATAAATGGTTGATTTTGGGAATTAGGGTTTCAAAAAGTATAAAGGAGGGTTTTGTTATTTGGATTCTTAAATATGTATTTTGGGTTTCAAAATGATGTTATTGTTGTTTGGTTGTTGATATTTGAACCACTGGGTTAATATTGAGGAAATGGGAAGAAAGCCCTAAATTGTGTATAAATTAATTGATATAATTAATTTGGGAAAGTTATGGATTTGTGAAATTGAGTTGAATATTATGATATTAGTTCATTGTGAGATGGAATAGTGGAGTCGGATTAATAAATCGGTCACTTTTGAAAATGCGGATAATTTATCTGTTGGTGCTTTTATTATCTGTTTAGAAATAATTGTTTTGGGTTACCGGTGGAGGGTAGTCTTGATTGTTGTAGACAATGCATGATGATTAGGCAAACTAAAACTAATCAATTGGATGTGTCATAGAGTATGACGGTTGAAAGCATACATTAACTTTATGTATTGATTGATTATGTATATGACCTATGAGTATATACGTTGTGTTGTGTGGGAGGAGATAGGGGATGTACTCCACGGTTTAGGGGAAGATAGGGGATGGACTTCTAAACCAGTTATTGTTTGGGAAAAGATAGGGGATGGACTCCGGTGATACAGCTCGTATGCTTATCTGTTGAAATGTTGATACAGCTCATATGCTTATCTATTGTGGTGTTGATATGACTCATATGCTTATCTGTTGAAGTGTTGATACAGCTCATAGGCTTATCTGTCGAAGTGTTGATACTACTAGTATGCTTATCTATTGTGAAATGGGAAATGTTTAATATGAGTTATTATCTCATATAAATTGTTGGGCCAGGTTCTGAGCTATAGTTATAAATTGAGAATTTGATAAGAAATGGAAAATGAAATGAAACATGTACACAGTTGTCATGTAATGGGAATGATTTATGAATTGGTTTATGTGAGTTAAACATTTATAAGTTATTGATGTCTTAGTTACTGCTCATATTATGTTTAGCATATCTCTACTGGGCGTTGGCTCATCCTTTATGGGACATCATTTTCAGGTACAGGTAGCATGCCACCTCCAAGGACATAGCTTGGGAGGCTAGAGGCAGACAAACCTTTTTGTTGTTTTGTTCCTTTTTGATGTATTACATGTAAATTCAAGCCAAGAGCTTAATATGTATTTGAGTTAGTACTCTTCTTTTTGTAACCAAGTGTTGACTTGGAAAGCTGTAAGCCCGTAGGGTATTTGTTTTTGTTGTTAACATGTAATACTGTTGTAAGAACTACTCTGATGAATAGAATGGTGTTGATTTCTCTTATATCATTGCATGTCTAAAATGATGGATTTTATGTATTATTTTGAGAGCGTTACATTATATATATAAAAATCTAAAAATACACTCTATAAGCAAATCTCAAACAATCCTTAATTGGTTTGCCCTTATTGTAACTTATGTACTAATTGTGAAGGAAGGTCAGTGTAATTTGACCAAAGAAAAGTGGATTGAATAAATTACGACGGCAATGTTTTATATTTTATTTTTTGTATCATTTTAATTTATATATTTTTAATTAGTTTAATTTTGATTTTAAATTTATGATTTTGTCTTAATTTGATCAAATTGATTACAACTCTTAATTTTTTTTTAATGAAAAATATGCATATAAATATTACATGTTATATTTTTAAGAACAAAATTATAAACTTACTAGTTATTTAATTTCAACAAATTTAGTGATAATTTTTCTTAGAAAATACTAACCTTAATTTCAACAAATTTAGTGATAATTTTTCTTGAAAAATACTAACAATATTATTAATTAGATTAAATTGAAACAAAATCTAAAATTTAAGATTAAAATTGAATCAATTAAAAGTATAAGAATCAAAATGACACAAAATTTAAAATAGACTACATTTGTAATTTGTCAAAAAAAAAAAAAAAAAGAGGTTCCCTGTTCCATCTCTCTCCCCTGTGTTATCTTCTCTTCTATCATCTCCTTCTCCACCAACTCCAACCCATTGCCGGCACTCAAAAGCTCTCCTCGCCGACTCAACGATCACTTCCCTCTTCGACAGTGACCACCACAAGCACTTCTCTTTCAATTTCTCCGATCAGCTCACAAGGTTAGGGTTTTCAATTTAACTTATTATTTTTTTTTTCTTTTCAAATTCTTGTTTTTCTTAATGCATTTGATTTTTTTTTTGTTATCTCTTTGTCTCAGAACGAATCTGGAAACTTTAATTATGATGAATTTAAGTTTTATACTAGCGGTGAGTATAAATGTGATGTGATTGTAATTTTACATCTAAAATTTTGATGATTTGATGAATGATGAAGATGGGTTGAATTTGTAATTGTTTTAACAGTCTGTGTAGTAGTTATTTTATGGGTATTATTGGGGGAAAAAAATGTGACTAAACTTTTGAATAGAATAGATAAATAATTACAGTCATACATATAGGCCTTGTTATATTAACATGATTCTTTTTTTTTTTTTGATAAATTGTTTTATTAATATGATTAATAGTGAAAGGATTAATAATCCCATGAATAAGTGTAGGATCAGTTATTAACCATTTATTATGTATTCTTTTTTTTTCTTTTCTTTTTTTTTTCCTTTCATACTTGAAATTATGATCCCTATCCCCTCTCAATTTTAAAAATTTGTCAATTTTGTCAGATTAAATGTCTTCCATACATGTAGTTCGGTTAATAAAATTTGCAATCAAAGATGGGATTGTGAGTCTATGGACAAATAATCTCAATCTTATGTTATAATCCTACTAATCAAACATGCCCATGCATTCATATTTCATTACACCATAGCACTATTAATTAGCATAACCAACTATTAGAGTAGGAAACATAATTTCATGTTAGCAACCAATCAAGAGAATGGGGTGTGTCAATTTCATTCTGTTCGATGTTACATTCCCATTCCAACTTGCACTCCATTCTAACTTATTTTATTCCAGTGTGTAACAGGGCCTGAGTTCATGTACAAGAAACAAAGGAAAAGAAAATAACAGTTACTTCTCTTTGATTTGTTTGGTTTACTAGAAAATTTTAAATAGAAACAAGAATCCAAATTTGTACAAGTCTACATCAAATGTTGAACAAATTTTGAGGAAAAATGTAAGTGACTATTATAGCCTTTTTGTTGTATTTAACTGCTTTCCTTTTCACGTTTGTGGTCACCATCATGTGAGGGAGTGTGCTATAAGTTCAACAAAAAGACTTTAAATTTGTAATTTTCAAAATATGTTATATTCAAATTATAATTACTATAGTGTTGTTGGTACTTTCCAATTGTAGCTTTTAATTTAAAGGTAGGGTCTAGGCACATCATAGTCTTTGGCATACACTATGAGAGACTATGGTCTTTTGGCTTGGAGGCTAAAGATGAAGGCTTCACCATGGTGTTACATCTGCCTGGGTCATGTTGCCTTAGGCTAGTCCTACACTTCTATTGAGAGGGGGAGAGAGAGATAGAGAGAGATCTTGCCACTGGTACCTCCTCATATTAAAATGTCTTAACAAGCTAACAAACTTCCCTTCAAAATCCAAATGATTTATGCCCATGTGCTCACCTTTTATAAATATAAGGTATTACCATCCTACATGATAAGTTAGAACATATGATCTCAAGTTGAGCTTTGTACTTGAACAATTTGAATTCAGGGGGCATGGAAACTTACATGTTATAGACTCATAGGTTTATATATATATATATATATATAAGTATAGCCTGCATATTGCTTGATTGCTTCCTTTTGGCATACTAGCAGGTACAAGTTGGAAGTTCAAATTTTTGGTTTGTTAATTATATAATTACTGGGTAGTTACTACTCACTAGTTAGTATTAGTCATGCTTGTGGATCAGTTAAGTTTTTATGTGACAGATTAAAGGACATTACCTAGTCTTCGTCCTTGTTAATTTCTAGGTTCTTTGCTTGAATGTGAAATTTCATTATGCCAGATTGATTTTTAATAGTTTATTTTGTAGAATGGAAGGTGAATAGTGTGATGACATGACATTCTATTAAATTGATTTAATTTTTCTCTAATATTCATTTGAAGATACTACTACTAATGATTCATACCTTTGCACTCTTGACCCATAGTACTCTTCATGAAGTTGAATATCGATTGTTTTATACTTCATCTTGTTATCGTGTACATTTTTGTTTCTGTACCTTTTCCACCTATTTTCAAAAAAGACACAAATAAGGAAAAAGCAGAACATAATTATTATAAATGATTCAATGCGATTTGTCACACAGAATTGAGAACCAATATGCTAGTGTTGCATCGTCTTCATTTTAGCTCTTGCTCTAAGAGAGAAATGGTGTGACCAAGAGAGAAGAAGAGTCCTCTGGTGTGGTCTGCAAAACAAAGAGAGACGCTGAGATGAAGAGGATGAGTTGTATAGATGAAAAGGACTTTCAAATTTTGCATAGCTCTTCAGTCCCGTTGCTGCTTGCCTGCAAGTTTGATCTCCACAAAAGGAAATGGGAAGACAAACCAGAGAAGAGAAGTGAGACGGAATTGGGGTGTGATAAGTTTGTAAAATATTCGTTCAATTCACTCAAATCCAATGGCTAAAACTAAGTCGCATATGGTATGCAACTTTCATGCCTTCTACACTGAAACACTACAAAATTATACAAACATGAGTATTTTTTCAACGTAGTTATGAATAAATTTTTTGAAAAAAGAAAAACTATTTTTTAAATTTAAATTTTTATAAGTTAGACCATCTCCAACGTTTAAATTTGATGAAAAAGGCTCCTTTTCCTGCTCTAATTGTTTCACCAAATAAGTATCAAATAAAGGATATGTTAAATCTTTCACCAAATTGAGGATGACTGGAAACTTTCATCAATTCACTATTCATAGTCGTTAGAGTTGCAGGTCATTTTCACCACCGAATGACCGGCCGGATTTTTGGCCGATTGTCTCCTAGGTGACCACCTCATTGTAAAAATTTGTGAAAAAATTACACTGGCCGGTTATCCACCTAGTCGACTGGTGTTTTGATGAAAGTTCAAAATCCTCTGTCGGAGCGCGTGATATCAGATGAAATTTTTACTCAAATTTGGTGAAAAAAAAAGATACAACGTTGGAGATATTCTTAAAACATCTCCAATCCTCTAGTAAATATTTCATCAAATTCAAGTTTGATGAATAAAGAGCTAAAAATGAGTTCCAATCATTTTATCAAACTTGTAGAAATCAAATTAAGTGGCAAATTTTGCACCAAATCAATGATGAATCAAATCCTTCACCAAATTTCAAATAGTGATATTTTTATTCAAATTTGATGAAATTTTAAAAAGAATAAGGATCAGGGATGCTTTTCTTTCATACAAAATGGCTAAAACAAGTGTTAGAATATTTCAAAAATATTTTATCCCAAAAAAAGGAGTATTGATTGAAGTGTTCTATATGATATCAAATTTGATGGAAAAAATGAGTACAAATACTTGGGTAGCTTTTGGAGAAGAAAGACTGGAGTGGTTTTGGTGTTGGGATCATCCCATTCCAGAGATTTCCATCATTCTTCCTCTATAAATGTGCTGAAGAGCAGGTGGTGCAGATGCTTGCTCACCACTCATGTGTGAAGAAAGAGGTAATCTACTTAACATGGAACACCCCCATGAATGAATTTGCAAAGATTCACAAACCATTATGCCTTTATATATGCTATTCAATCGTGGTAGATCTTCTACTTCTAATCTCCTAAAATTTCGAAGTGTGATTGTGTTGCCATCATCTTGACGATGGCCCCAATCACTCATCTCTTCTTCTACTATTATCTCTTCCACATTCTTACACCAAGACACTAAGTTCCTAAGGTTTGGAAGTTTTGCAATAACTTGGCAGGGAAAATATATTTGATTCTGGGACATGCAAAGAAGTCCAATTTCTTAACTTTAAATGAAATGTTGTGCAGTGGAACAACTCTGTCAAATTGCTTAAATCAATAAACCGTAATTCCTCAACCATTCTTGGTGGGATTTGGCAGTCTTCTAATAAGGATGATGATGAAAAGATGGATTCAAGCCCATCATAGTCTTCAATTATAAATCTTCTTAAATCTCTCACATCCCTCAACGATTGAATATCTGATAATCTAATGTGATAGTCCCATCTTCTAATGTTCAAGTACTCTATGTTACTGGGGAGCATCACGCAACCTACACCAGTTCTAAAATATTTAGAGTTGAAGATGCAAACTTTTGTTGATTCAGGATAGTATTTCTCTTGTTCGTCATCTTGGTCTTTTTAACGACAATTTGCACCACAAGACTCTAGTTTTCCAAACTTTGGCATTGCAGAGATGTCACATAATTTGTAAGCTCTTGCACATTGTGAAACTAAGCTTCTAGAACTTTTAATTGTGTCAAGCCCAACAGCTCTTTTGATGACACTTCTACTTTTGTTCTCTTAATTCCATGGCATTGGAGTTGTCGGAGTCTGCGTAACTTCCAGCAAGGAAATGTACATAGGCTGTAATTTCGGGAGAGGTTGAGATTTCTGAGACTAGTCAATTCTTCTATACCTTGGAGTACTTCTTCTATCTAACTTTCAATCAGTTTTAACTCTTTCAATGCCTTTAGTTTCTCCAGTGAAGGAATATAATTTAGTTGCCGACAATTCTCTAGTAACAATGCATATAAATTCCCCAACTTGGAGATGGACTCTGGCAGAGATTTTATGGCGGTGAAGGACAAATCCAATACCTTGAGACGTTGCATATGAGTGAAGAAAGAATTTGGAATCCGTAATACTTCAAATCATTCATCGTCAGTAATAAGGTGGTGACTTGAGGGCAAACGGGTGGTCTAGAAGGAAGTTCATCTATGTTGTTGTGAATTAAGGAAAACCTATCAAGATCTTCAGACCAGTCTTCATATGGTTACTCTTTCTAAACCCTAACCAGCTCGTACCATGAATCAACGAACAACTGATGTTATTTTGAGCCATATCCATGATCAAATCATGCATCCTCACATATTTTCCCCGATCTTCATTGGTAAGACTCACCAACCAGCTATTTTTCGTAAGTTTATTCAAATCATTTGAGCTCATGAATACTTCCTTGCGTATGTTTGCAAGACTCTCCAACAAGCAGGTATTTATGAGTTTATTCAATATAGTGTGACCTTTGTCGAACATTGCTTCCATACTGTCCATCTCAGTTATTAGTCCCTTAGCAATCCAATACTCTATGAGATGTTTCTTAGGGATGATATGATCTTCTGGATACAATGCACAATACAAGAAACAATGTTGGATCTTTTCATCTTTTCGTCTTTATCCGTGGTTTGCATTGTCAAGCTGATCAATTCATTTAGTGCATTTCTCCACTCGTGACTGTCATTCACTCCTCTCATACTTCCAGCTAGAGTAATGATTGCAAGGGGCAGACAAGCACATTCTTTTGCAACTTTTGTTGCAATTTCTTTCATTGCTTCCTCTTCCGTGAGAAGCTCCTCTTTGACAGCTATGCACTCCATCTTCATACACACTTTGAACAATCGTGTAGTAAACACTAGTTTACATCCAGTATCTTTGGTTGATTCTGGAATACCCACCTTGTACAGAGGAAATGCTTCCCATAGATCACCAAAGATGAGCACATGTCTCTCCTTTTGGGAAAGCATGTTATGTAATTTTGATGCTCCTTATTTCATCCCCATAATTCAAAAGATCAAGATTCAGTGCCTTGGCTATCTGCCTCTGTGGATTTCTAATGTTGAATGCTTTACAAGTTTCATTCAATAGTCAATTGTTGATGTGATGCATGATGGTAGTTTTTCCGACTCCCCCCATTCCGAAAACGCCAATCCTTCTAACCTCATCATCCATGAAGTATTCCCAAACTTTCTCCATGTTCCTTGCACTTATGTTTTTACCAAAAGATTTCGTTGTTGGTATGAACTGTCCACTAGTTGGATCATCAACTAGTAAACCATTAGAAAATCAACCCTGTTCTTGCATTTCTTCCACCTCTTGAATTGTCTGCACAAGCAGCTTTCCCAACCGTGCATGTGACAAGACATTCTTCCATCCAACTATTTCTTGCACTTGTCTATGCAAAGTTTGGACATCACCCTTTACCCTTCGCACATCTTGCCAAACTTCGACTTCTTTCTTTCGTCTTTTCCTCGACTGTTGCTTTGCATTAGTTGCTTCTTTATTTATGTCATTCTCTTGACTGCTCAAGTGCTGTCTTTCTTTTAAGATTTTTTACATTAGCAGCAAGGCTATTGAAATATCCAACCCAATTTCCAGTTGCTTCTCCCACACATTCTTCCTAAATTCAAAAATTGAACATAAGAATTCCATGGTGTGGCCAAGACCTGCAAATAGTGAAGAGGATTGTAGTTAACAGGAAGAATCCTAAAGAAAACTTCAATAGCAATTCTGATAGTTGTTAGAAAACAATTTGAATTTTGATTTACAAAAGCAAGAGAAACAAAATTATGCTAATATTAGCAAATTGACTTCACATTCACCTCAAACTAATAAAAAGTCAGTCTTGTATAACTGACAAAAGAGTGATTATTAACAATAAACCAGCATTTATGTTGTTAAAGAATTTATATTCCGACGTTTGTAAATTTCAGGTAGGTGGATGATTTGAAACACAAACAAAATTAAGATCTATATCAGAGTTTGGAACCATTCGATGTCTAAACCCACAAACCTCCAAGAGCCAACTATTAATAACATATTTTATGTTGCTATTTACTGCATTTTACTGAAGTGAATGCAAGCGGAATGTCTTCGTTCAGACATCTCCAGGAAAAACTAGCAACTTTGCAGAATTTTTTATTTTTTTAAGAACCATTTTGCTGAAACTAATTCCCTAGCTAGTACATTGCACACTATTTTTAGAGATTTGAGTTTTCAGAGATAAAAATAAGTTTCTAAATACAGAATTGAACTTACCTCAATTATTTTCCTAAAAACAATCACAGAGGCAACTTACTCCGAGAACATGAGTTGAAACAATTCAGGTTTTTTTTTTTTTTTTTTGACAAGAAGAAAAAACAAATACACACAGACACATATATAGAGGGAGAGAGACAGAGACAGAATTGGCAACAAGTACACCTAGCACCTGCAAAAGCTTGTTCATGTCTTGAACACTACTCCCTCTCCCTTTTAGGAGCAAGAAGGCACAAGTGACAGTCTAAGAAGCATAATATTTTACTGCCGAAAGCTTACTGCTTAATTCTCTAGCTTGGTAATATATTTATGTTTTACTTCTTAGTTTTTTGAAAATTAAAGCAAGAGCAATTGCTTGCTGTTATATATATCAGCTCAACCATCAATTATTATGGACCAAGGTCCTTGTCTACTCAACTAAAAGCAAATAGATAAATTCTAGAACATGGAATACTCTGTCCTCGAATCCTCCGTCCACTCCAGTCCAGATTTTCGACTGGGGGAGCTGTTTGGGCCCGTGGAGCCTACCACGGGTCTCGTTTCGATGATCCGAACTGTTCATTTTGTCGGGTACTTCGTCTATTTCATCCACACAAAAAATTAGGTTGATCCGATAATTGTAATTTGTTCAATTTTTCACTAAAAAAAGTAGACAACAATTGTGTTTTTAAAAAATAAACTATACATTTTTTAGTGACAAATGCAATAAATTGAATAAGTTACAATTATCGGATTGACCTAATTTTTTGTGTAGATGAAATAGACGAAGTGCCCGACAAAATGAACGGTTCAGATCATCGAAACGGGACCCGTGGTGGGCCCCACGTGCCCAAACAGCTCTCCTGTCCGAAATCTGGACTGGAGGGGATCCTAATCCATCAAAGGAGGAGGATTGGCACTCCTATAGGCGCATCTAGCAATACAAATTATGGGGGTTCCAAGTCTTGCATCCACCAAAAACATTTCTTCTATTAAGCATGAAACTTCAAATTTCAAGGCTTTCCACTACATAAGAAAAAACTTGAACGAGATCTTGGAAATGATCTACTCAAATAGATGCTTATCACAAGATTCTTTTTTTAGAGCATCCTTGGCCAAATCTTGGGGCTCTTGAGGGGAAGTTGCATAATATCCATAGGTACATCATTTGGATTGTAAGATATTATGCACTTATTAGGGGACTTGATTGGGTGAAAAAACCTAATTTCATAGCAAATATTTTTGATATCATGACTAGACAGGGTATCCATACAAGCTTGGCTCACTTCCTTTCAAGATCTTCTCCAGAAAACCAAGACTGAGGGCCCAACCTCAATAGCAAAAAATAAAAAAAATAAAAAAAAAAGAAAGAAAAAAACAACAGGAATAATGGAGAACAACTGAATCTTAGGAATCCCAGAAACTCACCTTATGCTAATTTGGAGAGTGATGCCAATTAAGCTCTGGAAACCATACAAAGAAGATGAAGAGGACTGGACTTTCCTTTTGCCATACATAGCCTAGTTTGAGGTACAAAATCAACCAAAGTGAATAAAATAAACTTGTAAGTAACATTCAAAGAAACATATGTTCTACCAGCCCCATGAATATAATATAATTGATTTGTGGAAAATGAAGATGGCAATAGATATGTCCATATTATATATATATACACACAACAGACGGGTTTTAGCCAACCTTAAACTAGCCACCAAAAATGATTGCAGAAAAACAAAGAACAATGTATTGAAAACAAAAAAGAAACAACCAGTCATCATGAAGACTGGAACCATTTTGCTAGCTATATTATATATAATTACAAATACCTCCCTCAACGTTTCTCCCTCTGGTGTAGGAAATTAAATTAGCCTTGTCTCTATTATACCTAGGCCTTGTTTGGGAAGTTGGTTGATTTTTTTTTTATAACAATTGATATGATGGTTGTAAGAGAAAAAGTGAATTGATTATGGATTAGATGTGAGATTTTGTCTTGTTAACTATTTTAGCGTATTTTGTCTTTTAGTAGGGCTATTTTAGCCTAACCCTCTTCCCAAACAAAGCCATAATAAAAATAAAAACCAAAGATTTCTCTTCTCTTCTCTCTTCTCCACGCCTTCTCTCTCTACTTCATCAACACCACCAATTCCAACATCACCCGCCATTGATGCCACAAACTCTCACCATCTCTTATGATCATCCACAGCAACAAAAGAGCAAAGAATTTCTTACCATTTTAATCAACACCTTTTCAACAAAATAATGCTCCCCTTTCAGCAATAAAAGCTTTACTGTCCACTCTTGATATATAAATATATGCAATATGCAGATTATCTTCAAATTATATGACGAATACCCCTTCTGTTAGTCAACCATTAGGTCAATTAACTATATTTGCTAATGTCAATGATTTTATTTATTAACATATTTATTTAACCCTCAATACTCTGGTCTCTGCCCCAAAAAAATAATAATGTTACACCATAACCCAACCGCCTCCTTCCTCATTCCTCCTTCCTCCTTCATCTCTTCCTTCACTCTTTGGCTCTTTCTCATTTCCTAACCCAATTCTTTTTATCTTCCTCACTCTCTGGCCAGTGTTGGTTCTAGTGAAGAAGAAAGGAAAAAAATTAGAAAGTAAGGATAAAGAAAGTGAGGGTAATATAGTCATTTTCTTTCATTATTGGAGGGTAATCAAGTGTATTTGGATATTTGTAATTTCTGAAACTCAGAAAATGTATTTGTAATTTACCCTAATAATAATCCACTGTAATTATAATAATTTCTACATGCTCTATTCAATATAAGTACATCACTCGCCATTATTCAGTTAAATTTATATGCTAGTGTGCTCTGAAAGTCTTTAGTTATGGGTGATGCTATGGTACATTTAGATGTACCATACATTTAGTTATGAACTTATATGATTTTATGTCAAAGCTAATTTCATATTAGTCATAATTACTATCATATTAACTCATAACTTAGTTATATTCAGTTATTTATTTATACCATATTATCTTATAACCAGGTCATAATTAAATTATTTAAATAATTTAACTCTCAAATAGGCAATTGGTGTAGTCGTAGGCAACTGGTGTAGCCGGTTACAAGGGGAACAAAATTGAATTAGTCGTGTTTGGCCCTCTTGTTAGCTTTTCTCTTCCCTCTTCTCTTCCCTCCTCTTCCGCCATAGCCGAAGCTTCCGAGGACCACCAGCCTCGTCAGCCATCCGGGCTTTAGCCATGTCGACATCTTCTTCACAAGCTCTCACTCTCTGGATGTCTCCACCATGGGTTTGTGAGCAAAGACCTAGTCATCGTCTTTTCCTTTCCCTTCTAGTCGAATCGAATTTTTCCGAGAACTCTTTTCCGTAGTTCAGGTTTGTTGCTAACTCTAAGCTTCATCTAAATGTGCCATTGGTGCTCTGATTTCAAAACCCTAACGGTTATTGAATATCTGTTATTAATTTTTTTTTATCAGTCAATTAATATCTATAGCCACCTAAGATAGTTATGCCATTGGAGCTTTGATTTCAAAACCGTAACCGTAAAGAATGAATATTGATATTTGTTCTCATTCAAAATTAACATCGGTTCTCAGTCATATTCACATTCCTTTAATTGCTTTCACTTTGCTATGGCATTGTATATCCACTATTTTTTTCTTATTTTTGTACCCAAAGCAAAAAATCTAAACGAGGTTTTTATTTTTATTTTGACATTATAAATTTTTATATATATAAAAAAATTCTTTGCTTGTAAGTTACAAAATTACTTTGTTAAGTTTTTATTAATATATATATATTTTTTAAAGTTTGGCATATCCAATTTTTTATTAGATACATGTAAAGTAAAAAAATCTAGACAAATAAAACAAACACTTATTTTAACTGAGTAATGTGTAAAAGAAAATTTATAGTAAAATAATATAAGCTAATTGGTGTCAATATCATAAACGGGTAACGTTTGCCAAGGGATTCCTTGCTCAGATTCATATCATAAACGGGTAACGTTTGCCTGTTTGTTAGATGATTCAGTCAGATATGATTTTAACTAGACTTTTGGAATACATGCATGTAACACACAGAGGCCTCTTTCTGCCTTAACCATTTTTTGAAAGAACAAGGGATAAAGAAAACAAACCAAAGCCTCTTCGTGGGACAGAGACACTTACACTTCAGAAGGGAAGGCAATTAATATGTCAATGAGGGACTGGAATAGTTTCCACGCATCTTTTAGAGTCCAAAATTATTTTTCGTTACTTATTAACTGCCCTACCTTATTAAACAAAGTTGTGTTAAGTAATATATAGTCCCATGGTCTACTTATGAGAATATCTAATTCCCAAAAAGCAAAGAGGGCTGAAGATTTGCATTTAAAGATGGAAATTTATGGTGAGAGTTGCAACCATTTTTTGGTTCCTTTTATTTATAGTTTATTTTCTTTCTCCAGGTAGAACATGATATATGATAGTGTTTAGGCTCAGACCCTGCTTGATGTAATTATTGCAAGGATTGGTAGGATCCGTTCAAGTGTATTTTATTGTTTGTTAACCTTCCTTTATTGGAGCCATTCCACTTTCTATAATGTGGAGATCTCAGGTTCAATGCATGGATGCTAATTTTATAGACAGACTGGAAGTCGAACTCTATTTCTTCTTGATTGATGCAGTCCAGTTTTATTTGAAGTGGGATTCTTCGACTTCAGGCTAATGGAAACATCCATTTTGTTTCACTGGAATGTTATATGGTTTTGGATGAGACACAACCTTAACCATGTGGTGCATATTGTTTTGTTAAAAAAGGGAAAAAAAGAAAAAGAAAAGTAAACATGTCTTGCAAAATGTGATGTAGGCAACACATAGTTTAGTAGTTGATAAGGGTTACCCTCTCTTAAGCATTGAGTGAGCCTTAATGCAAAGAAAGTATCAAGCTGATTTTCTGACTGTTACAATTGGTGGTGGATATTAAATGTTGTCTCTTTCCTATGCAATCAATACAAGTTTACGTATTACACAGTTGTTTGATCTACTTGTGAATGACTGTTTTCTATAGTTCGGAATCAAGACATACGAACCAGTTATGTTCTATCAGCCAGTGTGATGTAAATTCTCTTTTGAGTGAGGTAATATAATAGGTCATATTGACATTTTTGCTTCAATATCTGAAATGTTAATTAACATGCCTAGATGTGCATATGATTTTATCCAACATATAACATGATTTATGTTGGAAGTGGAATAGCCTGGGTCTTGGAGAATGTAACGCCCTCAAAATAAACCCACAATATACACAATATTGACATGCATCGATATAAGAAAACAAAACATTATTCCATTCATCAGAGTATTCTTATTAAAAGACATTACATGTAACATCGAAAGTAAATGCCCTACGGGCTTACAGCTTTCCAAGCCAACACTTGGACACATAATGTGAGTACTAACTCGACTACAAATTAAGCCCTTGGCTTGAGTTTACATGTAATATCAAATAACAAATAACTAAAAACAAGTCTTCAAGTCCAAATCCTTCCAAGCTAAGTCCTTGGATGTAGCATGTCACCTGGACCTGAAAATGATGATCCCGTATAGGGTGAGCCACAGCCCAGCAGAAATATACTAAACCAAACATAAGAATTGACTAAAGTAATAGCATTCGATAGATGTCTAACATAAAAGAATCAATTACATCATTATACAGTTTCATGACCATTATGTCCATGATACATTCCACTTTCCATTAGTTGTCCAACTTTTCATTATACCAACATGGCTCAGAACCTGGCCAACCAATAAACTGAGACTACACCTCATATTCATATTATCTCCAATATTATCAATTTAAATAAGGCTAAGGCTCATACTAAAACACTTCCATAATCAATAAGTACACATATTTGTTGTACTAGTGGAGTCCATCCCCTTTCTCCTCCCAAACAGGTTTGAGAGTCCATCCCCTATCTTCCCTCAAACCATGGAGTACATCCTCTATCTCTTCCCAAATAATATGCATATACAATGTATTTAACACTTGTCATATACAATATTCAATCAATACACATATTTTCCGTATTAACTCAACCGTCATATTCAATGACTTATTCAATGTGATTAGTTTTAGTTTTCCCTAATCAGCATGCAATGCCTACAACAATCACGACTATCCTCCACCGATAGCCCAAAGCAGTTATTTCTAAACAGAAAATAAATGCATCAACATATATAAACTCAGCATTTTCATAGGTGAGTGATTTAATTATCCAACTACACCATTTTATCTCATAATTTCTCAATTCCATGAATGAAACTTAATTCCACATTTTTTCCAAAATTAATTATACAAATTAATTTATTACAACAATTAGGGCTTTTCCCCCTTTCCTCAAAATCAACCCTAAGGTTCAATTTTCTCAATTTAACACTATCAATGTCATTTTTCATGACTTACAAACATATGGTGTTTAATATATGAAAAATCCCATTTTTCTCAAATTATAAATCAAACCCTAACTTTTCCCAAAATTACCAAACGACACCAACATATCAAAATGACCAAAACTTAGGACAAAACCTATAAGATGGAGTAGGATATCCCTACCTCGAAGTGAAGAACTCAAACGGAGATGATGACCCAAAATCCAAAGTGCTCCAAACCGCCAAACTTTCAGATTAAAACAAAGCCCTCACGACCCTCTATCTTTTTAACAAAGAACCTAGGGTAGGAACACCCTAAAAGTAGATGAAACCTAAGAGAGAAGGTGTGTAGAGGGAGAGAGAACACGGACCTAGGGTTTTGAAATCAAAAGAGGATGAAAAAATGAATTTTTCCCCACTGCTGCCTACTAATATATAACAGGCTCACTCGAGCGAAGACTTGGTCGCTCGAGCGACCAGACACAGAAAAACTACCTTGCTCAAGCGAAGGAACTCTCGCTCGAGCCAACAATTCAAACCCTCAGGTTTGCAACCTGACGCACGCTCGAGCGACAGAACGCTCGCTCGAGCGAAGAATAACCAGTTCACTCGAGCGAAGAAAATCTGCTCGAGCCAAGAAATGCAACTCTCAAGTCCAGAACTAGACGCAGTTTCACGCTTGAGCGAAGAAACTCTGGCTCGAGCCACCAGACACAAAACTCAACTCTCGCTCGAGCGAACAAAACTTGGCTCGAGCGAAGGACCAAAAGCAAAGAGCTCGCTCGAGCGACAAACTCCTCGCTCGAGCGAAGGACCAAAATTCTGGGCAGCAACCATTTGCTCCCAAACCTAACCAACCTGTAACAAACCTGCCCATCACATCCTATAACTCAAATGACAAGTAATTAAAGGACGACAACAACATATATATATATAACAACAGGATTTACAGAACCTAAGTCCGGATATAACAACCAAATGGGGAAAGACCGGGGTCGCTATAACCTTCCCCCCTTAAAGAATTTCATCCCCGAAATTAAGCATTAGTTTTCAAAAATAATATGACATTTCATTAATCAACAACCTGACCCATTACCGGTCATTCCATCTCTTACCAAGAGGCATTTCACAATATGTAAGGCAACATATATTTCAACCTGCATTATCACTATGCATTTTCTTCCCAATTCAACAATTTTCAATATATAACATCCATAATTTCGTATCATATTCAATGTTCCACTAAACTTCCATTTCGAGGCAAGTTTCAAAATATTCCCATTAAACCAAAACATTTTCAATGTTTTACAACTTAAGACACACATAATGTTCTTAAAGTTCGATAATATTATAAAGTCTCAATACATGATTACACATCAACAAACATGTCCGGATATTTCTCGCAGACTTCCAACTCACTTTCCCAAGTGGCTTCCGCCACTCCGTGATGCTTCCACAAAACTTTTACCAAGGGAATGGTCTTACCTCGCAAGACTTGGTTCCGCCTATCCAAGACCCGAACCGGTCTCTCCTCATACGAGGCATCCTCGTCAACCTCAAAGTCGGTCCAATCCAATACATGCGATGGATCCGGCTCATACTTCTGAAGCATACTCACATGATACACGTCATGAACTCCGGATAACTGCGGTGGAAAAGCTAAACGATAGGCAACCTCGCCAATCCTCTCAAGGATCTCAAAAGGGCCAATAAACCGAGGGGACAACTTCCCGCTCTTCCCAAATCGCATCAATCCCCGCCTAGGTGATATCTTCAGAAAGACATGATCACCCATCTCAAATACCAAAGGTCTCCTCCTACGGTTGGCATACGATTTCTGACGACTCTGGGCTGTAACAAGCCTCCTACGGATAAGCTCAACTTTCTCCATCGTTTCCCTCACCAACTCCGGGCCCAACAAAGGTGCATCACCCACCTCAGCCCAACAAACTGGAGACCTACACGGTCGACCATACAAGGCCTCAAACGGTGCCATACCGATACTAGACTGGAAACTGTTGTTGTAGGCAAACTCCACTAAAGGCAAGTGCCTCTCCCACGACCCACTAAAGTCAAGAACACAACCCCGAAGCATATCCTCAAGGATCTGAATAGGATGCTCGGACTGCCCATCAATCTGAGGATGATAAGCCGTGCTAAAGGTCAGCTTAGTGCCCAAGGCACTCTGCAAACTCTGCCACAACCTGGCAGTAAAACGAGGATCTCTATCTGAGACGATCATCACTGGGACCCCGTGCAACCTCCCTATGTCCCGAATATACAAGTCGGCAAGATGATCTACCGAATCTCTCACGCACATAGAAATGAAGTGCGCCGACTTAGTCAACCGGTTTACAATCACCCAAATAGCATCACTACCCCGCTGAGTCCTCGGAAGACCTACAACGAAGTCCATAGTGACATGCTCCCACTTCCACTCGGCAATAGGCAAGGGTTGTAACAAACCCGCTAGCCTCTGATGTTCGGCCTTCACTTGCTGACAAGTAAGGCACTTCGACACAAAAACCGACACATCTCTCTTCATACCCCGCCACCAAAACTGGCGACCCAAATCCCGATACATCTTAGTGACCCCCCGATGCACTGCAAGGCGTGAATGGTGAAACTCTCGGAGTACCTCCTCTCGGCAAGGCTTTGGCACAAACAGACGGTCCGGGTATCTCACACTCAGGTCAGGATACACCGTCAAACCCTTCTCAACCTTCCCACTGGAGATCTTCTCTCGGAGGGATTCCACCCCAAGGTCACCTCTCTGTGCCTCTAACACTCGAGTCACAAGTGTAGGCTACGCAACAACAAAAAACAAGGTCGCAGCCTCAACGGATTCGCCTAGAAGCAAATCAAACTCCCCAAGTGCACCCAACATCTCCCATTCCCGGATGGCTATACTAGCTACGTCACCAACAGATTTCCTGCTAAGGGCATCGGCCACCATATTGGCCTTCCCCGGATGATAATGCAACTCGAAGTCATAATCATCAATGAACTCCATCCACCTCCTCTGCCTCAAGTTCAAGTCTTTCTGTGTAAATAGATATTTCAGACTCTTATGATCCGAGAATACCTCGAACCTCTCACCATAAAGGTAATGCCTCCAAATCTTCAAGGCAAAGATCACATCTGCTAACTCTTGGTCATGTGTAGGGTAATTCTTCTCGTGTATTTTCAACTGACGTGAGCCATAGGCAACCACTTTCCCCTCTTGCATCAACACACAACCCAAACTGTAATAACCCTCACACTGTCCTAACCATACTCATAGGCATTTATATGATTCTGTCCTGTTAAGCTTGCATTTCAGATCTTTTCTTGCTTTCCTTAAGTGTTATTTGCATGATTCATGAGCCATGCATTGATTTAAAGTTTGGTTCTAGAAAGAGAAAATGGTGTTCTTGGGTTCTTAAAAGAAAAGCCTTGTTTGATCCGAAAGTTTGTAACAAGTTCCATGTTTTTGTGTTTGTTTTCATAAGATCTTCAAGTATGAGTACCCAAGTCCATGTTTTCGAACTCATAGTATGAAAATCCCAGATTTTGAAATAACAAGTTGTGATTGAGCATTCATGTTTTTCATGTTCTTCATGTTCTTCAGCAGAGGGAAACTCAGATTTTCCCGACTTCATATCCTTGAATGTGGCCCTCGGGACCACACCTCGGCGAGGAGGTGTGGAACCTCGGCCTAGACCTGGTTGGTGCCCAGCATGTTTTCCCGAGATGAGAAGCGGCGTCTCATTTTGATTTGACTTAGTTTTTGAAGAATGCCGAGATCATCTGTATGCATGTGAAACTTGTTTGAAAGTGCATTCAACAGACTTTGCCATGTGTTTGTAGGACTTGGGCTTGCCTTGACCCCGACGTTTGGAGAACTAAGTGAGTGGTATTTTTAATAAAGCTATGTTACCATGTTTTGATAAAAGCCTTGTTTTGCTTTGTTTTGGAAAGTATTTGTAAGCATGAATGATTATTCCTATTTTGTATATCAAGTATTATATCTGGTTTTGATGACAATCTTGGAAAGTCCTTACGTGCTGGAGGACTTTAAGCATTTGCAGCACAATCTTGAAAGCCCGTACGTGCTAGGGGACTATAAGCATTTGTAGCACAAAATCTTGAAAGTCCGTACGTGCTAGGGGACTATAAGCATTTGTAGCATAAGTCCTTAGTGCCAGGGGATTATAATGCAACTGCACCATTGATTTGTGATATCTCCCTTGTCTTGCTTTGTCTTGCCACTGACGGTTTACCGCGTGGGTTTGCTCGTTCAAAATGTCATCACTTGTACTATATTGATGCTAGTAAGCATCCCTTGAAGCTTGAAAGATTTGCTAGATGGACTTGGTTCATCCCTTGATTTGCACTAATCATGTTATGTATCGTTTGATAAAGATCTTGAATATCAGTCATGCAAACCCATTTATTATTCATACCATTCACTGAGTATCCAAGCTCACCCCTCTCTATATATATGTAGGTGACGAGTAGGACGACGGTAACGCCTAGATGTACTTGCCACTTGTTTTGGATTTTGCACTTTTGCAACATCTTGAAGATCATGCTTCTTAGTTGTATTTCACTGTATTTTGTATTTGATGGCTGAGAAGCCTTTTAGTCAAGATGTGTTTTTGTACTTCGTTTTGTTGTATTAAAGCTATGTAAAGATGTATGCCATTCCGTTTGACTTATGCACTGCTCTTATGGACTACTTAGCTTTTAATTTTATTACCTCCGCATTTGTAAGCCCCATATGTGTACTCTGTTTGTGTGTGAATTTTGAAAGTTGGCCTTCGGTAATCTTGGATTACTGGCCATCACGGCACCATTCTACTAGGGGCGGAATGGGGTCGTGACACAAACCCTCTCATGAGGCATCACAATAAACCGCATAACCCAACTCTCTCTCCAGAATAATCAAGATCGGAGCGATGGTCAATCTAACTTTCAACTCTTGGAACGATTTTTCACAAGTCTCACTCCATACAAACTTGACCCCTTTCCGCGTCAATCTAGTCAACGGCGAAGCTAGCCTGGAGAAATCTTTCACAAACCGGCGGTAATACCCAGCTAATCCCAGAAAACTGCGGATCTCAAAAACACTCTTAGGCTGTGCCCAATCTTGCACTGCCTCAATCTTGGATGTATCGACAGACACCCCTTCCCCGGATACCACATGGCCTAAGAATTTGACCTCTCCTAGCCAGAACTCACACTTCCCAAACTTGGCATACAGCCTATGGGCTCTAAGCAACTCAAGCACCACTCTCAAGTGTTCCTCGTGCTCCTCCTCTGAAGGTGAATAGATGAGAATGTCGTCCACAATAATGACCACAAAACGATCCAAGAATTCCCGGAATATCCAGTTCATCAAATCCATAAACACTGCCGATGCATTGGTGAGCCCAAATGGCATCACTAGAAACTCATAGTGGCCATACCGTGTACGGAATGCCGTCTTCGGAATATCCTCCACCCTGACCCTCAACTGGTGGTAACCCGATCTCAAGTCTATCTTAGAGAAACAATGGGAACCCTTCAACTGGTCAAACAAATCATCTATACGGGGCATAGGGTACTTATTCTTAGCCGTAGCCCGATTCAACTTCCGATAGTCGATACACAGTCTCAAGGCACCATCTTTCTTTTTAGCAAAGAGAGCGATGCTCCCCACGGCGAAACACTAGGATGAATATAGCCCTTATCTACCAACTCATGGAGTTGAATCTTCAACTCAATTAACTCGACTGGGGCAAAACGATAAGGTGCCATAGAAATCAGCGCCGTGCCGGGCACTAGATCAATAGAGAACTCAATCTCTCGATGAGGTGGCAAACTAACAAGGTCCTCAGGAAAGACGTCCGAGTACTCACAAACCACTCTTGGCAACACAGTCTGGGCCTTATCACACTCACTACTCAAAAGGCTAGCAAGAAGACCACTCAACTCACTCCGCCCTCACGGATCATACACCGATGGCAAAACACTATCAACCCGATCCCCCAAGAAATGGAAACAATCCCCGTTCAAGGTATATACTGTGACCCTCTAGCAGTAACAATCAATAACTGCCCGGTATGACGATAACCAGTCCATACCCAAAATAACATCAAATCCCGACATGGGCATAACTACAAAAGGAAAGGGAAGCCAACGATCAGCGACCTCTATATCACAACCTCTACATCCGTGTTTCAAAATCAACTCACCCTCAACAGGTGATACTACACATATAGGAGATGCTAACTGTGCCAACTCCAACCCCAAAACAGATGCAAATGCAGCAGATATAAAAGAATGGGATGCTCCCGTATCAATCAATACATTAGCAACCGAGTTGCAAAACAAGAAGGTACCTCTCACAATAGATGGAGCCGGTACAAGATCCTGTGCGGTAAAAGCATACACGCGCCCAGACGGTCTCTGATCTACCTGCTCACCCCTAGGAGCATAAGACTGCTGCACAGACTAGGACGATGGAGCCTCCTGATTGGCCCTCGAGGCCTGAATTGACTGAGCTGGCTGATGACTCTGAGTCTGCCTCAAACCAAATGCACCAGATGTGCCACTCAACTGCGGGCAAAACCTCTTCAGGTGCCCTACCTGACCACAATGATAACAAGAGAGCGGCTGGCCTCTACCCTGACTCTGGCTCTGAGGTCGAGCCGAAGATGATGCTGCTCTCTGTCTTCCTCCCTTCTGCGGGCAAACTGGAGACTTGTGGTCCAACTGACCACATTTGAAACAGGTAATGTCTCCCTGGCTGCCTTTCCCAGGACCTGCACTCGGCACTGGAAAAGTCGATCTAGTAAAGCTACCCTGAGACTGCTAAGGGTTAAAACCTCTCTGTCTCCTGCCATCACTCTGGCCATCCTGACTCCTCTTGAAGCCCATCTGCCTCTCCTTCTCCTCCTGCATCATGATCTCCATATGGGCTGCAGCATCCACTAGACGCCCATACTCTCGGGTCATAGAACCTCCAACTCTCATCTTGAGGCCATGCCTCAACTTCTTCTCAAACTCAAGACAACGGCGTTCCTCAGACGCCACCAACTCCGGTGCAAATCTGGATAAGCTAGTAAATGCGGCCTCAAACTCGGCCACTGAAGAACTCAGCTGCTTAAGCTGGTAGAACTGCTCCCTCAACCTCTCCTTAACAGCTGGAGACAGGAACTTCTCCTGGAAAGCATCTACAAAGGCCTCCCAAGTTCCTTCTATATGGCTCTTCGTGAACTTCCACCACTGACCCGCATCCCCCTTTAGCTGGAAAGATGCCAAGGTCACTTTCAACACCCCGTCTTCGATGCCAAGCATCTCAAACATCTTCGTTGTCTGTTCGAGCCATTCATCTACCTTTAGGATCACCCACAAACTCGTCCGGGTTAGACTGGAAGAACTCCTTCTTCAGAAAAGAAGGCCCTGCAACAGCAATATGAACCTGGGCTTGATTCTCAGCTCTGGGAATGCCCACGGATTCCCTGAATGCCCTTGCTATCTCTCGGGCCAAGGCGCCCATAGCCTGCTGACCTATTGGCTCGGTCACATTGGCCTGGCCAACTCCCTCCTGCTACTCCGGAATCTCATCCGGCATAGGCATCTCCTGCCTACCACGCCTACCATGCCTACCACGTCCTCGTCCTCGTCCTCGTCCTCGTCCTCGTCCTGACATCCTAATAAAGGTAACAAAGACGTTAGCACTCTAATAAATGTGCCAAAACTATAACACTCACGCCCTAATGCAGTGGACAACAATAATTCATTCCACGTAAGCACATAATCACATAAGAACCTATGAATTTCATTCCTGGATAATGACAGTCCCGAGGCATTACTAGAGTTCCGGTTGGAAACAGCATTGATCAAGTGCTTTCCAACAAGACTTCCAGAAACTCAAGGGTCCAATCAACATCCTAAAAACTACATTCCATACCCACAAGTCACATAAACATGTTATCATATAAGCATATAACAGTACAGCTAAGTCTCTATCAAACGAGACGAACCCATTGTGATACTAATTACTTCCCACGTACCCAAAGTATTCAAAACCCGGTACGCTCTGATACCAAGTTGCAACGCCCTCAAAATAAACCCACAATATACACAATATTGACATGCATCGATATAAGAAAACAAAACATTATTCCATTCATCAGAGTATTCTTATTAAAAGACATTACATGTAACATCGAAAGTAAAAGACATTACATTATTCCAAATCCTTCCAAGCTAAGTCCTTGGATGTAGCATGTCACCTGGACCTGAAAATGATGTTCCCGTATAGGGTGAGCCACAGCCCAACAGAAATTTACTAAACCAAATATAAGAATTGACTAAAGTAATAGCATTCGATAGATGTCTAACATAAAAGAATCAATTACATCATTATACAGTTTCATGACCATTATGTCCATGATACATTCCACTTTCCATTAGTTGTCCAACTTTTCATTATACCAACATGGCTCAGAACCTGGCTAACCAATAAACTGAGACTACACCTCATATTCATATTATCTCCAATATTATCAATTTAAATGAGGCTAAGGCTCATACTAAAACACTTCCATAATCAATAAGTACACATATTTGCTGTACTAGTGGAGTCCATCCCCTTTCTCCTCCCAAACAGGTTTGAGAGTCCATCCCCTATCTTCCCTCAAACCATGGAGTACATCCTCTATCTCCTCCCAAACAATATGCATATACAATGTATTTAACACTTGTCATATACAATATTCAATCAATACACATATTTGCCGTATTAACTCAACCGTCATATTCAATGACTTATTCAATGTGATTAGTTTTAGTTTTCCCTAATCAGCATGCAATGCCTACAACAATCACGACTATCCTCCACCGATAGCCCAAAGCAGTTATTTCTAAACAGAAAATAAATGCATCAACAGATATAAACTCAACATTTTCATAGGTGAGTGATTTAATTATCCAACTACACCATTTTATCTCATAATTTCTCAATTCCAAGAATTAAACTTAATTCCACATTTTTTCCAAAATTAATTATACAAATTAATTTATTACAACAATTAGGGCTTTTTCCCCTTTCCTCAAAATCAACCCTAAGGTTCAATTTTCTCAATTTAACACTATCAATGTCATTTTTCATGACTTACAAACATATGGTGTTTAATATATGAAAAATCCATTTTTCTCAAATTATAAATCAAACCCTAACTTTTCCCAAAATTACCAAACGACACCAACATATCAAAATGACCAAAACTTAGGACAAAACCTATAAGATGGAGTAGGATATCCCTACCTCGAA
This sequence comes from Camellia japonica, assembly GCA_030407325.1. Classification (NCBI taxonomy): domain Eukaryota; kingdom Viridiplantae; phylum Streptophyta; class Magnoliopsida; order Ericales; family Theaceae; genus Camellia; species Camellia japonica. The sequence continues at coordinate 155,952,470 of JAPPVO010000029.1, forward strand.
GTGAAGAACTCAAATGGAGATGATGACCCAAAATCCAAAGTGCTCTAAACAGCCAAACTTTCAGATTAAAACAAAGCCCTCGCGACCCTCTATCTTTTTAACAAAGAACCTACGGTAGGAACACCCTAAAAATAGATGAAACCTAAGAGAGAAGGTGTGTAGAGGGAGAGAGAACACAGACCTAGGGTTTTGAAATCAAAAGAGGATGAAAAAATGAATTTTTCCCCGCTGCTGCCTACTAATATATAACAGGCTCGCTCGAGCGAAGACTTGGTCGCTCGAGCGACCAGACACAGAAAACTACCTCGCTCGAGCGAAGGAACTCTCCCTCGAGCCAACAATTCAAACCCTCAGGTCTGCAACCAGACGCACGCTCGAGCGACAGAACGCTCGCTCGAGCAAAGAATAACCAGCTCGCTCGAGTGAAAAAAATCTCGCTCGAGCCAAGAAATGCTGCTCTCTGGTCCAGAACCAAACACAGTTTTACGCTCGAGCGAAGAAACTCTGGCTCGAGCCACCAGACACAAAACTCAACTCTCGCTCGAGCGAACAAAACCTGGCTCGAGCGAAGGACCAAAAGCAAAGAGCTCGCTCAAGCGACAAACTCCTCGCTCGAGCGAAGGACCAAAATTCTGGGCAGCAACCATTTGCTCCCAAGCCCAACCAACCTGTAACAAACCTGCCCATCACATCCTATAACTCAAATGACAAGTAATTAAAGGACGACAACAACATATATATATAACAACAGGATTTACGGAACCTAAGTCCGGATACAACAACCAAATGGGGAAAGACCGGGGTCGCTATAGAGAAGTTGCAAGACTGAAACAAACTTTGTTGTTCTTTGAACTGTATCTTCTGAATCTGAACCCCATTCGAGAACATGCTTATGTCTGTATCATTATATTTCTTCTATTATTTGCTTCCTTTTTTCCTATGATGTCTTACAAACTTTTTGCAAAACTCATGGTGTAGCAACATTTGATATAACTTGTTCTTTTCTTGTTAGTTCAACACGTAATTCAATGTAACAAACTTTTGACATCACTATTTGCACGACAAGATAGGCATATCACTTTTTCCTCCCAGAACCATAATTTCTTCATATTCATGCACATTGTTAGTGGCCCTCCCTTTTAAAAGTTGTGGGTTTTTAGATTTTTCAATGGAGAAGAAGAGTTTGGAGATAGATGGAGGAAATGGATCAGGGACTTTCTTTCTTCTTCGAATCTTTCAGTAGTAGTTAATGGAAGTGGGGATTTGTTTAGAGCCACTAGGGGCTTAGACAAGGGGTTACCGTATCCCTATTTATTTTTACATCGGTGGTTGATGTTTTGAATTGATTGGTTGATAGGGAAAATGTGGGTTTGGTGGACGGCTTTTTAATATGTAGGGATAATGTTTCCATGTTCCACTTTTAGTTTTCAGATGGCAACATTATCTTTTGGTGAGGAAGTTAAAATGGTTTATTTGCCTTCCTTGTTAAGAGTGTTTGAGTTGGTTACGGGGCTTAAGGAGAATTTGGATAAAAGTACCATTGTGAGGATTAATTTCAGTAAAGAAAGTTTATAGGGATTGGTTTGCTAGTATGGTTGTCTCATTGAGTCTTTACCCCTGAAGTATTTAAGGCTTCCTTTGGGGGTAATCCTAGGTCTAGTGTTTTTCTGGACTCTAGTGATGGATAAGATTGGCAAGAGACAATATGGTTGGGTTAGGAATAAAGAAGCATAAACTTGCATTTCAATGCATTTTTAAAGTGGAACACCAAAATGAAGATCATTATGTAGTTTTCAAAAAGTCTCCAAGTACCAGAATTAGTGTTAGCCACTATTGCACTGGCACCAACATTCAGCATATTTGAAATTCCATGAGGGTTTTTTTTTCCTCTTTTATATTATCTCATAGATAGTGCAATGATACAATACTTCAAATTTTTCTTTCTTATTTTGGTGCATATAGTGTTAACGTATGATGTATAAGAGACTTCCTACTATTAACAAGTGTATGGTATGTTTGTTGGCGTGACAACATGCATCAGAAAATGGTTTCAATGCGTGCAAAATGATCACTTTTTTTTTTCTGAAATGTTAGAAAATTATGAAGAAAGGAAAATCATTGGTTCTGTGTTCCCACTACGAAGTCTGTAGTTTTTTTTACTTTTGTTCTTTTATTTTTATTTTTTGTGAGTGGTAAATATCATATAAGAGATTGATGACTGAGAACTTGTGTACACATTATATCTCCTTCTCTAAAGGGTAATTTCCACTAGCCTTTCTTGAGGGTCAGTCAGCAACTGTAAATAGTTTCTTTTACATTCATCTTTCAACAATACAATCAATTATTGCGACAATTTATTTTTATTTCTGTCTTCTGCAGATTTCAAGGGCATCTTTAATGCCTGAATCAACCCACATTGCTAAGCTAGCTGCCTCGTGGCTTGATGACTTTCTTTTATGGATGTCACCCGAGGCTTTTGGTTGCTGTCAGAAATTTGTAGATGGCAGTTATTGTCCCCCTGATGACCAGGTTGGTGATATACCATGCTTTTTATGTAGATAATTAGTGGGAATGATTGCTATCTAGATCAATGTCTGGAAATGCTCACTGTTTTTTCTTTTCTTAGTCGAAGTCCTTCGTTGTTAATTAAAGTTTTTATTAATATGCCCTCTCTCTCTCTCTCTCTCTCTCTCTCAAGTATCATCCGTATTAATGTATGGTCCAATAGTTTCAGAAATTTTACAAGATATATATATATATATAGAGAGAGCTGTTCCCCCTTAACTATAAATACATAAAAATTATGGCAACATGTCACAAGTGCGGAAATACCAACATACCCTTACTCTAAAGTACCCTTGATCCACGATCGAGTTGTTAGTGTCCAGTACTTCTTAGGATCCCACACTACCCCAACATGTTCTTCTGAGGTGCTAGAGTTCTCCTACCTGTATTATTCCATTGTCTTTGGGATTAATCCTTGTAAATTTGAAGGACAATCCGTTAAGTGTATTTTAAGTTTAACTAATGTGAACTTTTGGCTAGGGATGGCAACATGGCTGCCTATTAACTGCATGTGGTTGATTTTTCTTTTGTTTAGGGAGAGTAAATTCATTCCACCTGCATCAAGGTTCATACTTAAAGCCAAAATTCTTCATCCTGGGTCTTACTTTGCGGAAACAAAAACTGGTTTCCCTAACATATCTGATACCGAATGACCACCATGCCTACAGAAAATAAACTATTCGTCTTTAGCATTGTTGGAGAATATTCTTGCTAACTATTTGTCCCGGAGTCATTTTTGTTCTTGTTTCCTGTCCACACAACTGTTTCTGAACATAGCCCTCTATAACTTGGTTGCAACTTGCAAATTTATGAGTTTGGTATGGACAAACACTGCCTAATTTTCCACGTTACAGAAAATAGACAAAAGCTACAGCAGTCAAATTTCCTTTTTTTTCCCCTCACCAGTATTGGGAATTACATTTGGAACCTTTCTCTAGCTTCTATCGTGGTGTGCTTGTGCATGGTGGATGGGCTTGGAGTTGATTTATCACGATATTGTTATTTAACTACTGCTTTTTCTTCATTTTTCTTTACTGTTTTGTGTTTTGCAGTGGAATTACACTCACAAAGCTAGTCGAAGTCATTGTCCTTTATTTTGCAAAATCAGAGATTTTTGTGGTATAATGATCTATCCCTCTGACTTTCAGTTTTGTTTGCTTGTCAGTTTAGAGATTTTTGTGGTATAATGATCCATCCCTCTGACTAATGTGATAGAAGATTTTCCTTAAATAAAAGTACATGATCACATGGGGCTTGAAGTGGCATTTTCCACCACATATGTGCCCTGTCATGTAAATTACCATTGTGTAATGCAAAATATTGGACTACTAACCATATATAGGTTTGTGTTTGTGGATTGCAGGTGGTATTGAGTATGTTTGGTCCACCATCGAGAAGTGTGCCCATTGAAAGAGAGCAAGAACTTGAGACTTCCACTTTGTCACACTTGACTGATTGACCAAATGCATTTGAAAGTTGGGTGGTTTTATGATGTAAAATTATGCAAGAAAGAAATGAAAACAAAATGAAGGCAAGATGGAAAACAACCAAACAAGGAGAAAGAGGGAAAGGAACAAAGGACATGTATGTACAATGAGTTAAGAACATGTAATTGCTTTCTACCCAAATTAACAGTGCATATATTTTGGTCAATGCTTATGGTGTCAAAGTTTCTATTATCTTCACATTTGTTGTCAGGATCCTACCATTTCTTTCCTTGTCATTATGCTATGTTGTGTCAATAGTTGACCCAAACATTAGTAGGTTGGTTTTGGGTTGGATCTATATCTAAATTTATATAATAATGTATTATTATGTCATGTGATACCATGTAGCTACCAAAGTAGCAATTTTGATGGACGTAGGTTTTTCAGAGCAAACTAGAAAAAAAAAAAAAACATTTTATGGCCAAAAAGAAAATGTTTAAGCTTAATGGGTACAAAGTAAAATTTATCCAACAAATAATTCTTACAAATTTTCATGATACTATTATGTTAAAGCATTTTCAACCAAACTTTCAAATTTAGAGATGTGGATGTTGGTGTTTTTATCCTCCAATTCTTTCACATCAAATGCGTTATTCGTCCATACAAATGCATGCAATATAAGGCACAAAACATGCCTCTTTAACCGCCCCTTGTATATTGTTTTGTTGAGCTTTGAGCTTACATAAATCTTCTGTCCTCTTTTTTTTTTTTTTTTTTTTGATTTTTGATGATGAAAGTATAACTTGTAATGAAAATAGGATAGTGGCCTCTTAATAAATCTTTACACCTGGCGAGACGAAAGATGAAATGACAATTCAATCCACCGGTGCATGTTAGGACTACTGTTGATAGTACTTTGAACTCTAAACAAAAACCATGAACTTCCCAAAACAAATGTTGTTCAACCAAATATCAAAATGGAACAGGACAAGAATTGCATCATGACATCCTTTAATATCCATAAAATCTGAAAATATTTCATAGAAGAATTACTTAAATGTGTATGTACATCAGCGCACTAGTGCACACGCGCGCGCGCGCGCACACACACACACACACACACACAACACACACACACACATACACTGGGGGGCATGTAACTGCCTGGTAAAGAAAAAGCCTTTGTCCACCAAGTTCACCTCTTACCATGGAAGTGTGTACTTTCTTATTCACACAGCCCAAAATGGAATTGAAAGTGCCAATACATCTTTTGTCCTTTATGAGACACTGGTCCAAATCGATAACTTTTACATGCCCAACTGAATCTTCGATTAAATTTCAAAATAGGTGTACTGACTACGTGCCAGGGTTCCCTAAAAGTCGCTCCACAGCAGCATGAACATTTCCTGAGGTGGCACGTAGTGCCCTAATATTCTCTTGGGTATCAAAGAAACCCATTTCTTGAAGCTGTGACAGTTGAGTAGCATAAAGCTCTTCTGGAGGCACTATGAAAAACAAAGACATATTTGCTTTCAGCAAAGGGCTAAAAGGCAAGCTTATCAGAAAAACTTTACATAGAAATGCAATGAAGTTCTTACCATCAGGTGTATTTGGAAGATTTAAGCCACCAGCTCCGAGTCCACCAAACACATTCATCAACAACTCCAGTTCCATATTGTTTTGTGTCCCTGAAATTTGCAACAATATTAATGAAAGCTTGTATTGAAAGGAAATATGGACAGATATATCAAAAGAAATCAATTTTCGATAAGTTGCTCAGATACCTGGAGTCCCACCAGTCTGAGCTGTTTCTCTGCCAAAAAAACAACACGGCATAAGCAATACGGATAACAGAAGATGTCAAAAGATTGCAAGAATACCATGCATCACTAGCATTAATGCCAACAAGAACCAGAGTTAATCACAGGACATGTTTGATACAAACTAATCAATCGATTATTTTTACCGAGTGCTACCCTTTCCATTTAAATCTAAATATTCTCCTGTTTTAAATTAAGCTCAAAGTGATAAAAAGGTCAAAACAAATGCATGCAAGCGAACACAAAAACAAAAACACAGATATGAACAGACATTGAAATAAAAACATGATTAGACCCCCTAATAGTTTGTATGCTCATTGCACACCCTGCATACTTAATGCACTTGTAACCCAGCTATGAGAAACCCCAGAGGAAAATAACAGCTCTAGAAACCACCTACATGTGTTGCTAAAAAAAAAATTTGTCCTATCCAACACTCTATTGTTCATCTTCAACTGTGGTTTCTGAAGAATTAAACAAAAATCTTCATACAGAGTAGTTAACATTGAACACATGTCATGATCACCCCATAACAACAAAACAATGTACAATAAGTACATGCACTCAATGATCCAATAAGGGTTGGTCAGTTGAGTCATTAACACATGATATTTTGCTAAAAATTAAAAAGAAAAAGAAAAAAGAACAGAGAAGTGGAAAAAAGAAAAATGTGCTACCAACTAAAAGTTGCAAGCCATGATCAATGCCTATATCCATAAATTGTTCTTTATGATGCTTCCTGGGATACCCTACCCAAGTGAGAAACCAATAACTAGCCAGCCAAACTCCCACCATCTGGAAGTATTGACATCAACTTAAATAATCAAAATGTCCAGAAGGACCCAATTGGAAGGTCAATCCCTTGTCTTTTTCCCCCCAAGAATCAGGTACTCAAATCTTCAACTACAATATACAGTCAATGCATGAAATCAATTACAGAAAAGACTAACCCTTTGATGTGTGTATACATGTTTGTGCATATACATATTTGCTACTTTCAATTATACACACACCACCAAAAAAAAAAACTATCATTTGTCTGACTGAAGATTAATAAAATTGATTTATAGAAATCTACCAATCAAAACAAAGGAAAGGAAAGAAAATAATCAAAGTGGTTCATTCATACTAGTAGAGATCAAATAAACAGGGAAGGAACAAAATGGTTTCTCTTTGACTTGAAAGTGTGTTCTCATGCTTGTAATCTAATTTTTTTCGGTGAAATTAGTCAAGTATAGAAATGGTAAGCCAAGTGTAAAACTTGTTCAAGTCTTAAAAAAATTCATTACTTGAACTAGCTGATGTCAAAAATCCATATCGAACAAGACTTCCTTTTTGCTAAACTCATTATGTTTCTAATTTTGTATTTCTACCTTCTTGAACAAAAAAATTAAGCAATAATCTCACCTAGTTAACTATATGAACAATTTAATAAAATTGAATGGATAGGGAAAAGAAGAAATTGTCTCACCCACTCATTATTCCAACAAAGGAAGCAGTTCATATGTGATATTCAAATGGGCAATATGACCTGCAACATTAGGAACAAAACAACCAATACAAGTATTTTGTTTTCTTTCCAAATAGAAGGCATTTACAGATTAACCCAAAAAAAAAAAATTAAAATAATTTTTTTTTTAAACTTGAATTCCGTCAATTATGCATCAACCTCAGCACTCAAAGAAACCATTTGCTTCTAAACATAAGTTCCAGCATTTTAAAGACATTGATTACTACAACTTTTAAAATAGAATTTAAGCTTTCAAACTTCAATTCAAGCACCAGAAAGCAAGAACAATTAGTACTATTAAGATTTATGCTTCCATTATTATGTGATGCTCCTAATGAACGGCATAGCAAAATATTTTACATGTGGGATAATGTTGGCCCACATTTGTTGGTTGGTAGTTGAGAGACACTGAATGACTCAGTGTGTTTTGTGGTTCCTTAAGAGCAAACAACCAAAGTTATTGTCGCGAGCAAATACCACGAGTCACAAGAAACAATGAAAAAAAATATATAAAACAAAAATGAGAGAATAATTTCCTAAAACTAAAGCCAAATAGAAGGATCATACGTCCACCAATTCAATAATTTTAAATTTTGGAACTGTTTTTTTTTTTTTTTGTTGTTGTTGTGGTTATGTATTCAATTTTCTCTTCTCCGGTAATGTCATTTACATTTTATCACTATTCTATAAATTTTTCATCTCTTACTCCTCATTTGGGGCTACAGAAAGCCATTGGATTTTTTAATATTATACATTGGGTGTGTTGCGCATGTTGGTATAATAAATAATAATTTTTTTCCTAAATTTATATAGAAAGTCATTGGTTTTCCCATTCATTATGTATTACATTGAGTTGAATGTTAAGCAAACCCCTACTCAATCTGATGGAATTCCAAACAAATATAAAATTACACGAAATAAGTAACAATTAGCTGTTATTTATCTTCTTCAAGCACAAATACATCACACACACACACACACACACACACACACACACACACACAAAAACCAAATAGACTTGCAGTCTCTTTTTCTTTCCCTCATTGCATATTTTCTTAGCAACACAATGTCCCAAACACAACATAACATACTTATATGACTAACCTACAAAAATAGTGCATAGTACTACAATAATAACTCCAACCGCAACTCAACTTGAGCAGGCACTTCTAAACTAGAGTTGTGCTAGGGTTAGAAACGAGCACCTCAATGTAGGCTTGAAATGAGTGCCTTAAACAGTTTTTCCATCTTGATGTTTAAAATTGTTAATCAAGTAGGCAAGGCAGTGAATCCATATGGATAAATTTGAAATGGATTGTAAACCTAAATGTTCTGTATTATGTTGCTACTACAGAAAACACTTACGGTCATGGAGACTTGCCCAAGATCATATTTGGCAACAGAAAGAACTAGCAGATTCATCATATGCTAGGGGGTTACAAGCCGCACTCCAAAAATCAAGCTTGTTCTTTTAAATCACTTAGAAATTTAGTCCAGTGTCTTTTCCTTCTAGGCAAATTTTTTAAAAATAAAAATAAAAAAGCTTACATAATATTTCCTTTTGGACAAAATATCACAATGATAACAAAATATACCTCGGGTATGCAGGCCACATCGTCAATTCTTGTGATCAGCTAAGCAAAGATCCCTAGAACCTTCAAGAAAATCAGTGGCCCATACTGACATTCCAGAAATGCAAACTACAAGTAAACATTATGAATGTTTTCTATGCTAGTTTTGGAAAACACTAAAGCACAAGATGTTAGAAAAGCAGACTAATTAAGTGCATAAAATTTCTCTGCAATTTCAATATTGAGGATAAAAAATAGAAAATAAAAACAAAAAGAGTAAAATATATATAACTTAATTGCCCATGTTTGTTTGCAGGAGGGTGGTTTATGCAAGAGAAAACTGACACTTCATAATCAAAGTAAACAAACAGTTATTAATGGTTTGTTAAAAAGTAAACAAACAGTTATTAATACCAAAAATGAGATAAAATAAGAAGTAAGAAAAAAATTCCCCCTTCATGGAGACTTGCTCAAAATCACAATCAGCAGCATGTATCACAATCAACAGTAGCCTACCAATTAGCGTGAATCTAGCCCATGCTGCCATGCCTATAAAACTCAACTAATAAATAAACTGAGACTCATTTGATAGGTGTAAATTGAAGTTTTATTTATTTATTTATTGCTAGGCCAAAAAGGATGAAAAATAGGACTTCAAGTATGTACACATAATGAAAATTTTAAAAACTATCCCATAACAACTTAAAATTTAAAATTAACTAACTAAGAACAAAATAGGGCTAATAATGCTAAACTACCAAATATATAAAGCCAAATAATAACATAACATATCTATTTCATAGAAGCCCATTCTTATTTCATAGATTTATAACAAACCAAACCCAAAGAATAAGATTTGAACTCAATTTTGAACCACACAGAAATTCATATTTCAATCAAAGAATTTTCACAAGAAAAACTTGAAAATTAACAAAGTTCACAAGAATAAATAAATAAATACTAGCGGTTAAGGCACACGCGATGCGTGTGTAAATTTTAAAAAAAAATTATGCGATTGAGTCAATAAAAATTGAATTAAGGAACACTACTTTTCGATTGATAAAAATTTTAATACATCCTCATTCAATAGAAGAAGAGGGGGGGGGGGGAAGAGTCAAGTTCAATTCACAAATTTCAGATAAATCAAAGAAATTCAACCAAAATGGGGTAGCACATAGTGCCAGATCCTCTGCACCTCCTAGGGTTCAACTGACCATTCTAAAATAACATGTGCATGGCTCTTGCAATTGTTTGAGTCTTTCTCTATTTCAATTTCCTTTCTATATACATATCTATATCTAAAAGGGAAGGCCAAAATTGAGGTAGATGTCACATTTTTTTTCCTTTCCAAAATATCCTCATGTAATTGCCCAGATCAAAACATCCTATAACTAATGAAATCCAAATTTAGATTGAGATCAAAATTTATAACCTGTAATAGCACACCACACACCACTAGTATAGTATAGTATAGATATAAACAAATTGACACAAAAATGAGTAATAAAAATCAAAATTGGAGGGATTTGAAAATACCTAGCAACATGAGAATGCTGAATCGTGTAGTAGCCGGCATGGTGACCCAAGTCTTCAGCAGAAACGTCGGGGTCAGCGAAATTGGGAAACTTGAAACGCTTCTCGACGATCCTGGGAGCGATAGGCGCAGTAGAGACATCATTGGGATGGACGATGTTGATGGACTCCTTTGGGAAGAAATTGAGCTCTCTGATCAACTTCTCACCCTGAAGCGATGGAAGCCTCGCGTTTGACGGTATGCGAAGAGTCGCTGAACCCAAAGAACAAAGAAGAAGGAAAGGAAAAACCAAATATACACAAATCGAACCCTTCATCTCTCTCTCTCTCTCTCTCTCTCTCTCTCTCTCTCTCGGGGGGAACCCAATTGGGGAGTTTGCGTTTTGGAGGGGGGGAAACTCGAGCGGGAATGGAAAGAAAAACGGGGGAACTGAGCGGGAATGGGAATATATATGTATATATATTTTTATTTTTATTTTTTTCTTTTTGATTTCCATCACAAATGAATATTTAAACAGTAAAATGGCTCTTTTTTTTCGCGATGACAATAAAATTTATTTTTATTAAAATAATTTTTTTATAGTTAATGAATTTTTTATTTTATTTTTCATTTTCTTTTAGTTACTAAGCTTGAAAATTTATTTGTTTCATTTTTATTTTAATAAATAAAAATTATTATTATTATTTTTATTTGGTAGAAGTAGGGTAATATTTTAATGAAAAATATTTTTTATTAAAATAAAGTTAATTTTTTGTGGTCAATGAAAAATATTTTTCTACGATCCATTTTTTTTTTTTTACTAAAAATCATGAACTAATTTTTTTGTGGTAGAGGATAGGGAGCAGCAATAGTGGTGAAAGTGGTGGATAAGAGGTGATAGTGGTGGTGATGGTGGTGGTGTGGTGGTGGTGGCGGCGAAGGAGATTAGCGGTGAAGTTGTGGTAGTCGTAGAGGAGATAGAGTAGCAGTGGTGGAGGAGAGGTAACAGTAGTAGTAGTGGTGGTAGCAGAGTGGTAGCGATGGTGGTAGTAATGATAGTCGTAGAGGTGGAGTGGCAACAGTGGTAGTAGTGGTGGTAGTGGAATGGCATTTGCAGCAGTGGTGAAGGTGGTAGAGGATATGGGTAGTGTGAGAGAGAGTGTGAGAGACAGACAAAGAAGTGAGAGAGAGAGAGAGAGAGAGAGAGAGAGAGAGAAAATGGCTGCTAAAAGTGCATTTTCTTGTAATGTCTCGATAAATCGAAAGAGAGCTCTGTAAATAGAGAAGAAGGGAGGGGAGAGTGAGCAAGGCGAACACAATGAGGGAGAGAAAGACAGACAGACAGACAAATAGACAAGCAGATAGAGAAAGAAAGAAAGAGAGAAGAGTGATGAGGTAAAGAAAGTGAGAGACAGAGAGAGAGAGACAGAAAAATAGAGAGAAACAAGAGATGAACGAGAGATAGACAAAAAGAGAGAGAAAGAGAGCAAAAAGAGATGAACGAAGCAGAGACATAGAAAAAGAAAGAGATAGAGATAGAGAGAGAAGAGAGATGAGCGAGAAGAGAAAGAAGAGAGATAAGCGAGACAGATAGAGAGATGAGAGAGAGAGAAGATAGATGAGAGAGATAGAGAGAAGAGAGATGAGCGAAAGACACACACACACACACACAGAGACAGACAGACAGACAGAGAAAGAAGAGTGATGAGTGAAAGACAGAAAGAGAAGAGACAAAGACGGAGAGACAGGAAGATGAAAAAATTGGTGAAGAGATGAATGTTATATCAAAAAAGTAAGACGACGTCATTTTTTAAAAATTTTTTTGCGACAAAAAAATATCGTTGTAATTATTCAAACCATTTTGTGACTGTATGTTTATGAAGTTGTCTCAAAGACACAATATTTTATTTTATTTTACTTTTTTTTTTTGCAACGGTACCTATTACATTCTCAAAAAACTCACCTTTTTTTTTTTTTTTTTGCGACGGCAGTTGGTGTCGTCGCAAAAACTTTATTTTTTTGCGACAGCAATCTCTGCCGTCGCAAATACTTTTCTTTTTGCAAAAGTAATTTCTGCCGCTGCAAATACTCTCATTTTCTCGATAGCATTTTCTACTGTCGCAAATACTCTATAAATAGTGTCGTCGCAAAAACTCCCCTTTTTCGTGACGGCAAGTTGTGCTGTCGCAAAAACTCACTTTTTTTGCTACGGCAAGTGTGCCATCGCAAATGCTTCCGTCTTTTAAGCCCACTTTTCTTGTAGTGAGAGCTCAAGCACAACTAGGACAAATCAAGGAAAAGAAAATTGAGTGGAGAAAAAAATGAAGAAAAGTTGCGAAAAAAATTTAGGAGAAAATTTATTTAGTAGAACAAAATAAAATCACGTCATAGATAATTTTTTTTAGCATATTTTTTATTAAAATTTAGTTAAATTATATATATATGTCTATAAGTGTATATAGATATTTTATAAAGTATATCGTTTGTATATTATTATTTGTATTATTTTTAATGAAGATATTATGACTAAAATTAAATCTAAAATAGAGATAGGTGATCAATAGCAATTGTCACTTAAGGATGGCACTTCAAAATTAATTGAGAGAGTTGAGAGTTCAGAGAGAATAAGAGTTTGAGAGATAGATTTGATTGTGAGAAATAAAATGTGAGAAGGGCGGTATTTATAGGACTTAGGAGTGAGGGATTAATTTATATATAAAAATAAAAAATAAATAAAATTGGTTGTTGGTGGAATTAACGGTTATATGACTCTTTCAAATTGTTTTGTTTTAAATTTTTGACCATTGCACTGACAAGGGGGGCAGGGAGCCATTGGGGTCGGGTCGAGCCACATGGGGAATAAAATTTTGGGCCGAGCTCACGGGATGGGTCACACACCATAACACACCAGGGCCGGGCTAGGCCAGGCTCTAGAACACATAGCCCAGGGTCTTAGGTTGGGCTTAGGCTCGAGCCTGGTTGGGCCTACCCAGGGCGCGAGCGGACTTGGGTGTGCTGCGAGCTCGTGGGCTAAATTTACACCCCTATATGTGGGTAGTGGTTATGAGATATATGATTAGTGGTTATGATATATGTGATATTGATTATGAAACAAAGGGTACTGGTTATGAGATGTGGTTATAACATATGTGGGTAAAGGTAATGAGATATATGATTAGTGATTATGATATATGTGATTCCGGTTATGAGTAGAGTGGTGTAGTTATAAGTCAAAGAGTGTTTGGTTATGAGATATGTGATTAGTAGTTATGAGATATGTAATGTTGGTTATGATCAAAGTGGTGTGGTTATGAGATATATGATTAGTAGTTATGATATATGTGATGTTGGTTATAAGATATGTGGGTAATGGTTATGAGTAAAGTGGTGTCAAAGGGTGTGTGGTTATGCTATACGTGTTAGTGGTTATGAGGTATGTGGGTAATGGTTATGAGCAAAGTGGTGTCAAAGGGTGTTTGGTTATGCTATATGTGTTAGTAGTTATGAGATATGTGGGTAATAATTATGAGCAAAGTGGTGTCAAAGGGTGTTTGGTTATGCTATATGTGTTAGTGGTTATGAGATATGTGGGTAATGGTTATGAGCAAAGTGGTGTCAAAGGGTGTTTGGTTATGCTATATGTGTTAGTGGTTATGAGATATGTGGGTAATGGTTATGAGCAAAGTGGTGTCAAGGGGTGTTTGGTTATGCTATATGTGTTAGTGGTTATGAGATATGTGGGTAATGGTTATGAGCAAAGTGTTGTCAAAGGGTGTTTGGTTATGCTATATGTGTTAGTGGTTATGAGATATGTATTAATGGTTATGAGTTATGAGATATTGGTTATGTGACTAGTGGTTATGAGATATATGATATTGGTTATTAGATATGTAACTAGTGGTTATGAGATATGTGATATTGGTTATGATTCAAAGAGGCTGGTTATGAAATGTGGTTATGATTCATGTGGGTAGTAGTTATGAGATATGTGATCAATGGTTATGAGATATGTGATGTTGGTTATAATCAAAGTGTGTGGTTATGAGCAAAAAGGTGTTAATTATGAGATATGTGACTAGTGGTTATGAGATATGTGATGTTGGTTATGATCAAAGTGGTGTGGTTATGAGCAAAAAGATGTTAATTATGAGATATGTGACTAGTGGTTATGAGATATGTGATGTTGGTTATGACAAAAAAGAGTTGGTTACGAGATATGTGACTAGAGGTTATGAGATATGTGATGTTGGTTATGACTCAAAGGGGCTGGTTATGAGATGTGGTTATGAAGTAGTTATGAGATATGTGATCAATGGTTATGAGATATGTGATATTTGTTATGATCAAAGTGATTGTTGGTTATGAGATATGTGATTATGATTATGAAATATGTGATATTAGTTATGAACAAAATGGTGTTGGTTATGAGATGTGATTATGAAATATGTGATATTAGTTATGAATAAAATGGTGTTGGTTATGAGATGTGGTTATAACTAAGTTATGATCAATTTGATTATAGTTATGAAAAAATACGATTTTGGCTTATAACTATAAAAAGTGACCTGTTTAGCAGGTCACTTTTAATGATGTGGCTCAATCTTAGCCATTGATTTTCTATGTACCGTATATTTTTTGAACAAAATGTACTATAGACTTTTGATCAACTTTTGACTATTACAGGCAACTAAACCTCTTGCTGTACTTTTTGTTATAATTGGACCCATTATTTTTCAATAAGAAATCAATGTTCCAATTGTTTCTTAATCCCCAAAACTTAAGCTTGCAACAATTTTTTGCCATGATTTTTTAGGCACCACTAGTCTTTCAGACCAAGTAGAATGAACATTAGTTGATTAGTTGACAATAAAATTTGAAGAAATTTAAGCCAAAACCATTTTTGCCCTTCCTATGACCGGATCAAATAGAGAGCTTGTGCAAGCCTAACATAATGGGTGAGAAATTTTAGCCAGGGGACACCTAAAATCAGTTGAGTTGGGTCTTAAGGGCAAGAAAGCAACTAAGTAACTGCTGATATTGACAAGTATTTTGATGCAAGCACATATGAGAGGCCATTCTTTAGAGCAGCTTCGCGACTAATAGTCATCAACTCTCTTGTGCTTCTTCTTTCAAACAAACCAATCTTAATTGTTTGAATTAGAAATTGATGTTTGTTTGCTCTTTCACATATTTAATGATAACGGTTCCTTTCTGTTGCCTTTACTGCATCAGGTCAGAAAAATAACGATACAACATTGAAAAACAAAGAAAGAATAATTGTCATGTCTCAAAGCCAACCAAGCTAGGCAGATGACAATGTCACACACCAATAAGACTTATAGCACCCTGTGAGCATGCAGAGAAGAGATGGTGAGAAACTCATTTCAATTTCATTCCACAAAATAATCATGGCAATCAAGCGACAAAAGCTATAGCGATCCCGGTTGTCCCTTTACTGTTCAGTTGTATTCCAGACTCAGTTCCGTGGAGTTGGTAGTTGTATCTATCTTGTTGTCGTCCTTTAATTCCATATGTTTGAGTTTTAAGATGTGTTGGGCTAGGTTGTTACAAGTTGGTTGAGCCTTGGATTCATTTCCTTGTTGCCCAGTTTTCAGGAGGTCCGCTCGAGCGGGTCTTCTTGCGCTCGAGCGGGGTTTACACCCTTCCAGCATTTCGTGTCCCTACAAAACATATACAGGTGTGTTTTCTACGCTCGAGTGGGTCACGCTCGAGCGGGCTTGTTGGTGCTCGAGCGGGTAGTACATTTTTGGTGTAAGTTCTGGGAGATGAAAATCTACGCTCAAGCGGACTGGTTTTTCACGCTCAAGCGGATGTACTTTATCTTTTTGTCTTGGCGCTCGAGCGGGCCTTATTGAGCTCGAGTGGATCCAGTTTTTTGTTCGTGACGCTCGAGCGTCCTGTTATCCGCTCGAGCAGACCTGTCGTATATCAGATGGCAGTTGGGCATTTTGGATCACTTTTTACATTCACTCTCTCTCTCTTACTTTCTAAAAATATCTTTTGAGAGCTCCTCTCTCTAGAATCTCCCTTCTCTCTAGGGTTTGATCTAGTTAGAGTGTTCTTCTTTCCTTCGGCCTTTGTAAGAAGTGTGTTGATCGTCGAGGGCTTCGTTTTGATCCGAAAAGTTTTGAGTTTGGAGCACTTTGAGTTTGGTCTTCTTCTCCGTTTGAGCTCCAATTTCGAGGTAGGGATATCCTACTCCATCTTATGAGCTTTGTCTTTAAATTTTGGTATTTCGATATGTTGGGGGTTGTTGGGTAATTTCGAGAAAGTTTGGGGTCATTGTGTAATTTCCAAAAGAGGAGTTTTCAAAGTTTAAAACCTTTATGTATGTAATACATTGGAAAATGGACTTGGTGTTGAATTATTGATGAAAATGGAACCTTAGGGTTGGTGTTGTAATTATGGGAAAAAGCCCTAATTGTTGATAAATTAATTTGTATAATTAATTTTGGGAAATGAGAAATTGAATAGGAAATATTCAAATTGCAAAGGTATGGGATTAAAGGGTTTAGTTGGATTAATTTATCGCTCACATAGACATAATGTTGATATTTTATCCATTTGGTGCATTTATTTTCCTATTTAGAAATAACTGCTTTGGGCTATCGGTGGAGGATAGTCCTGATTGTTGTAGACAATGCATGATGATTAGGCAAACTAAAACTAATCATTTGGATGAGTCATTGAATATGAAGGTTGAAAAATACATTAACTTTATGTATTGATTGATTTTGTATATGATCTGTGTTTATAGACATTGCGTTGTGTGGGAGGAGATAGGGGATGTACTCCGCGGTTTAGGGAAAGATAGGCGATGGACCTCTAAACCGGAGATTGATTTACATTGATACAGCACTACAATGTGTATCAGTTGTGAAGTATGGAAGTGTTTTGTTATTGATACAGCACTACAATGTGTATCATTTGTGAAGTATGGAAGTGGTTTAATGTGTTATTGATACAAACCCAAAATGTGTATCATTTGTGAAGTAAGGAAATGGTTTAATGTGTTTTGATACTGCAACAAAATGTGTATCCTTCATAAATTTCGAAAGTATTTTAGTGATGATTTATAATCTCATCAAATCATTTGGCCAGGTTCTGAGCCTTGTTTTCAAACTCAAAGTTGAATAAGAAATGGAAAGTGAGATGTAACATGGACATGATTGTCATGAAACTGTAATACGGTTTAAGTTGGAATATAAGTGTGGACCATCTATTGAATGCTATTATTTTAGTCATTGTTTATAGTTGGTTTAGTGTATTTCTACTGGGCTGTGGCTCACCCTATATGGGACATCATTTTCAGGTACAGGTGTTATGTCACCTCCAAGGACGTAGCTTAGGAGGCTTGAGGCTGTTGGATTCTTTTGTTATTTTCTTGTATTACATGTATTTCAAGCCAAGGGCTTTCTTTGTATAGAGTTAGCACTCTCTTTTTGTAAGCAAGTGTTGACTTGGAAAATTGTAAGCCCATAGGGCATTTACTTTTGTTGTCAACATGTAATACATTTTGTAATGATTACTCTGATGGAATATATTTATGCTTTACTCTCTTATGTCTAAGCATGCTATTGTTGGATGATTTATGGGTTTATTTTGAGGGCGTTACAACTTGGTATCAGAGCGTACCGGGTTTGAATACTTTGGGTACGTGGGAAGTGATTAGTATCACAATGGGTTTGTCTCGCTTGTTAGAGACTTAAATGTAATGTTATGTGCTTATGTGATAACATGTTTATGTGATTATTTGGGTATGGGATTTAATTTCTAGGATGTTGATTGGATCCTTGGGTTTCTGTGAGTCTTGTTGGAAAAGCACTTGATCAATGTTGTTTCTAACCGGAACTCTAGTAACGCCTTGGGACTATCATTATCTGGAAATGAAATTCGTAAGTGCTTATGTGTTTATGTGCTTACGTGGAGTGAATTACAATTGTCCATGCATTAGGATGCGAGTGTTATAGCTTCGGCACATTTGTGAATGTGTTAGCGTTCTTTGTTACCTTTATTAGGATGTCAGGACGAGGACGTGGAGATAGACGTGGTAGGCGTGGTGGGCAGGAGATGCCTTTACCAGATAATAATCCGGCGTAGCAGGAGGGGGTTGGTCAGGCCAATGTGGCCGAGCCAGCAGGTCAGGAGGCTATGGGCGCTTTAGTCCATGGGATAGCCGATGCTTTGAGGGAGTCTATGGGTATTCTCAGAGCTGAGAATCCAGTTCAGGCTCAAGTGCAGGCCCAGGTTGTTGATCAGGGCCTTCCTTCTTGAAGAGGAGTTCTTCCGATCTAATCCGACGAGTTTATTGGGAATCCAAAAGAGCCACTTAAGGCTGATAAGTGGTTGGAGCAGATGAGTAAGACGTTCGAGATGCTTGGCATCGAGGATAGAGCTTTGAAAGTGACCTTGGCATCTTTCCAGCTTAAGGGGGATGCGGGTCAGTGGTGGAAGTACACGAGGGGTCGTATTGGTGGCATGTGAGAGGCTTTTGTGGATGCTTTTCAGGAGAAGTACTTATCTCCAGCAATCAGGGAGAAGCTGAGAGAACAGTTTTGCCAGCTCAAGCAGCTGAGTCTGTCAGTGGCCGAGTTTGAGGCTGCTTTTACTAGTCTGTCCAGGTTTACACCTGAACTTGTGGCGTCCGAGGAACACCATTGCATCGAGTTTGAGAAGAAGTTGAGGCGTGGCCTCAAGATGAGAGTTGGGGGTTCTATGACCTGAGACTATGGGCGTTTGGTTGATGCTGCAGCCCATATGGAGATTATGATGCAGGAGGAAGAGGAGGGACAGAGAGGCTCCAAGAGGAGCCAGGATGGTCAGGGTGATGGCAGGAGACAGAGGGGTTCTAACCCTCAACAATCTCAGGGTGGTTTTGTTAGATCGACCTTTCCAGTGCCGAGTGCAGGCTCGGGGAGAGGCAATTAGGGAGATATCACCTGTTTCAAGTGTGGTCAGCTGGGCCACAAGTCTTTAGTTTGCCCGCAGAAGGGAGGAGGTCAGCGAACTGTTTCTTCTTCAGCCCGACCTCAGGGCCAGAGTCAGGGCAGGGGCCAGCCTTTGTCTTGTTATCAGTGTGGTCAGCCTGGGCACCTGAAGAGGTTTTGCCCACAGTTGAGTGCCACATTAGGAGCGTCTGGTTCTAGGCAGACGCAGGGTTTTCAGCCAGCTCAGTCTGTGCAGGCCTCGAGGGCCAATCCGGGAGCTTCGTCGTCCTAGTCAGTGCAGCAGTCGTTTGCTCCGAGGGGTGAGCAGGTGGATTAGGGGCCTACAGGACGCATGTATGCGGTTACCGTGCAGGACCTAGTGCTGGCCCCATCTATTGTGAGAGGTACCTTTCTGTTTTTGCAACTCGGTTACCAGTCTATTGATTGATACGGGTGCGTCTCATTCCTTTGTATCTGCTACATTTGCATCTGTTTTGGAGTTGGAGTTGGCACAATTAGCATCTCCTATACGTGTTGTATCACCTGTTGGGGGTGAATTGATTTTGAAACAGGGATGTAGAGGTTGTGATATAGAGGTCGCCGATCGTCGGCTTCCGTTTCTTTTTGTGGTTATGCCCGTGAAGGGTTTTGATGTTATTTTGGGTATAGACTGGCTATCGTCATACTGGGCTATTATTGATTGCTACCGCCAGAGGGTCACAGTATGTACCTTGAGCGGGGAGTGTTTCCATTTCTTGGGGGATCGAGTTGGTAGTGTGTTGCCACCGTTGTATGATCCACGAGGGCGGAGTGAGCTTAGTGGTCTTCTCGCTAGCTTTATGAGTGGTGAGTGTGATGAGACCCAGATTGTATTGTCGAGAGTGGTTTGTGAGTATTCGGATGTTTTTCCCGAGGATCTCGTTAGTTTGCCACCTCACCGTGAGATTGAGTTCTCCATTGATTTAGTGCCCGGTACGGCGCCGATTTCTATGGCACCTTATCGTTTTGCCCCAGCCGAGTTGAGTGAGTTGAAGATTCAGCACCAGGAGTTGCTGGATAAGGGCTTTATCCGCCCTAGTGTTTCGCCGTGCGGAGCGTCGACCCTCTTTGCTAAGAAGAAAGATGGTGCCTTGAGACTTTGTATCGACTACCGGAAGTTGAATCGGGCTACGGTCAAGAATAAGTACCCTATGCCCCGTATAGATGATCTGTTTGACCAGTTGAAGGGTTCCCGTTGTTTCTCTAAGATAGACTTGAGATCGGGTTACCACCAGTTGAGGGTTAGGAAAGAGGATATTCCGACGACGGCATTTCGTACGCGGTATGGCCATTATGAGTTTCTGGTGATGCCATTTGGGCTCACCAATGCACCGGCAGTCTTTTATGGATTTGATGAACTGGATCTTCCGGGAATTCTTAGATTGTTTTGTGGTCGTTTTCATGGACGACATTTTGATTTATTCGCCTTCTGAGGAGGAGCACGATGAACACTTGAGAGTGGTGCTTGAATTGCTTAGAGCCCATAGGCTGTATGCCAAGTTTGGGAAGTGTGAGTTCTGGCTAGGAGAGGTCAAGTTTTTAGGCCATGTGGTATCCGGGAAGGGGGTGTCTGTAGATATATCCAAGATAGAGGCAGTGCAAGATTGGGCACAGCCTAAGAGTGTTTTTGAGATCTGCAGTTTTCTGGGATTAGCTGGGTATTATCGCCGGTTTGTGAAGGATTTCTCCAGATTAGCTTCATTGTTGACTAGGTTGACGCGGAAAGGGGTCAAATTTGTATGGAGTGAGACTTGTGAAAAGTCATTCCAAGAGTTGAAAGTTAGATTGACCACCGCTCCGGTCTTGATTATTCCGGAGAGAGTGTTGGGATATGCAGTATATTGTGATGCCTCATGAGAAGGTTTGGGTTATGTGTTGATGCAAGAGGGGAAAGTGGTTGCCTATGGCTCACGTCAGTTGAAAATACACGAGAAGAATTACCCTACACATGACCTAGAGTTAGCAGCAGTGATCTTTGCCTTGAAGATTTGGAGGCACTACCTTTATGGTGAGAGGTTCGAGGTATTCTCGGACCATAAGAGTTTGAAGTACTGTTTACACAGAAGACTTGAATTTGAGGCAGAGAAGGTGGATGGAGTTCATTGAGGACTACGATTTTGAGTTGCACTATCACCCGGGAAAGGCCATTGTAGTGGCCGATGCCCTTAGCAGAAAATCCATTAGTGATGTAGCTTGTATAGCCATCCGGGAGTGGGAGATGTTGGGGGCACTTGGTGAGTTCGATTTGCTTTTGGGCGAATTCATTGAGGCGGCGGCCTTGTTTTCTGTTGTTGCGCAACCTACACTTGTGAGTCGAGTGTTAGAGGCACAGGGAGGTGACCTTGAGGTAGAATCCCTCCGAGAGAAGATCTCCAGCGAGAAGGTTGAGAAGGGTTTGACGGTGTATCCTGACCAAAGTGTGAGATACCGAGACCGTTTGTTTGTGCTGGAGTCTTGCCGAGAGGAGGTACTCCGAGAGTTTCACCATTCACGTCTTGTGGTGCATCTGGGAGGCACTAAGATGTATCAGGATTTGGGTCGCCAGTTTTGGTGGCGGGGTATGAAGAAGGATGTGGCGGTTTTCGTGTCTAAGTGCCTTACTTGTCAGCAAGTGAAGGCCGAGCATCAGAGGCCAGCGGGTTTGTTACAACCCTTGCCTATTGCCGAGTGAAAGTAGGAGCATATCACTATGGATTTCGTTGTAGGTCTTCTGAGGACTTAGCGGGGTAGTGATGCTATTTGGGTGGTTGTAGACCGGTTGACTAAGTCGGCGCACTTTATTCCTATGCGCGTGAGAGATTTGGTAGATCATCTTGCCGACTTGTATATTCGGGACGTAGTGAAGTTGCACGGGGTCCCAGTGACGATCGTCTCGGATAGAGACCCTCGTTTTACTGCTAGGTTGTGGCAGAGTTTGCAGAGTGCCTTCGGTACTAAGTTGACCTTTAGCACGGCTTATCATCCTCAGACTGACGGGCAGTCCGAGCGTACTATTCAGATCCTTGAGGATATGCTTCGAGGTTGTGTCCTTGACTTTAGTGGGACGTGGGAGAGGCACTTGCCCTTGGTGGAGTTTGCCTACAACAACAGTTTTCAGTCTAGTATCGGTATGGCACCGTTTGAGGCCTTGTATGGCCGACCGTGTAGGTCTCCAGTTTGTTGGGCCGAGGTGGGTGATGCACCTTTGTTGGGCCCGGAGTTGGTGAGGGAAACGACGGAGAAAGTTGAGCTTATCCGTAGGAGGCTTGTTACAGCCCAGAGTCGCCAAAAGAGTTATGCCGACCGTAGGAGGAGGCCTTTGGCATTTGAGACGGGTGATCATGTTTTCTTGAAAATATCACCGAGGTGAGGTTTGATGAGGTTTGGGAAGAGTGGGAAGTTATCCCCTCGGTTTATCGGTCCCTTTGAGATCCTTGAGAGGATTGGGGAGGTTGCTTATCGTTTGGCTTTGCCACCGCAGTTGTCCGGGGTACATGACGTATTTCATGTTAGTATGCTTCGGAAGTACGAGCCGGATCCATCACGTGTTGGATTGGACCGACTTAGAGGTAGATGAGGATGCCTCGTATGAGGAGAGACCAGTTCGGGTCTTGGATAGGCGGGATCAAGTCTTGCGAGGCAAGACCATTCCTTTGGTAAAGGTTTTGTGGAAACATCACGGAGTGGAGGAAGCTACTTGGGAACGTGAGTTGGAGTCCGTGAGAAATATCCGGACTTGTTTTGTAGATGTGTAACATGCATTGGTAATTTTGTAATATTGTTGAACTTTAAGAGCATTATATATGTCTTAAGTTGTAAAACATTGTAATGTTTTGGTTTATGGAAGTATGTTTTGAAACTTGCCTCAAATGGAAGTTTATGTAACATTGCATATGTTGATGTATTGTAGAAATGGAAATATATCATGAGCATTGAATATGATATAGAATTGTGGAATTTCAAGGAATGCGTATTTATAATGCATGTTGTGGAAAATGTTGTAAATTGCCTCTTGAAAAGAGATGAGATGACCGGTAATGGGTCGAGTTGCTAAATTTGGCATTGTGATAATGTTGAGAATTGAGAAAATCTTGTTTTTGAAAAACTTGTATTTAATTTCGAGGACGAAATTCTTTAAGGGGGGGGGGAGGTTATAGCGATCTCGGTTGTCCCTTTACTGTTCAGTTGTATTCCAGACTCGGTTTCGTGGAGTTGGTAGTTGTATCTATCTTGTTGTCGTCCTTTAATTCCATATGTTTGAGTTTTAGGATGTGTTGGGCTAGGTTGGTTGAGCCTTGGTTTCATTTCCTTGTTGCCCAATTTTCAGGAGGTTCGCTCGAGCGGGTCTTCTTGCGCTCGAGCGGGGTTTACACCCTTCCAGTATTTCGTGTCCCTACAAAACATCTGCAGGTGTGTTTCCTACGCTCGAGCGGGTCGCACTCCAGTGGGCATGTTGGCGCTCGAGCGGGTAGTACATTTTTGGTGTAAGTTCTGGGAGATAAAAATCTATGCTCGTGCAGACTTGCTTTTCGCGCTCGAGCGGATGTACTTTATCTTTGTGTCTTGGCGCTCGAGCGGGTCTTATTAAGCTCGAGCGGATCCAGATTTTTGTTCTTGACGCTCGAGCGTCTGTATCCGCTCGAGCGGACCTGTCGTATATCAGATGCCAGTTGGGCATTTTTGGATCACTTTTTACATTCACTCTCTCTCTCTCTCTCTTACTTTCTAAAAATATCTTTTGAGAGCTCCTCTCTTTAGAATCTCCCTTCTCTCTAGGGTTTGATCTAGTTAGAGTGTTCTCCTTTCCTTCGGCCTTTGTAAGAAGTGTGTTGATCGTCGAGGGCTTCGTTTTGATCCGAAAAGTTTTGAGTTTGGAACACTTTGAGTTTGGTCTTCTTCTCCGTTTGAGCTCTAATTTCGAGGTAGGGATATCCTACTCCATCTTATGAGCTTTGTCTTTAAATTTTGGTATTTCAATATGTTGAGGGTTGTTGGGTAATTTCGAGAAAGTTTGGGGTCATTGTGTAATTTCCAAAAGAGGGGTTTTCAAAGTTTAAAACCTTTATGTATGTAATACATTGGAAAATGGACTTGGTGTTGGATTATTGATGAAAATGGAACCTTAGGGTTGGTGTTGTAATTATGGGAAAAAGCCCTAATTGTTGATAAATTAATTTGTATAATTAATTTTGGGAAATGAGAAATTGAATAGGAAATATTCAAATTGCAAAGGTATGGGATTAAAGGGTATAGTTGGATTAATTTATCGCTCACCTAGACATAATGTTGATATTTTATCCATTTGGTGCATTTATTTTCCTATTTAGAAAATACTGCTTTGGGCTATCGGTGGAGGATAGCCTTGATTGTTGTAGACAATGCATGATGATTAGGCAAACTAAAACTAATCAATTGGATGTGTCATCGAATATGATGGTTGAAAAATACATTAACTTTATGTATTGATTATTTTGTATATGATTTGTGTTTATATACATTGTGTTGTGTGAGAGGAGATAGGGGATGTACTCCACAGTTTAGGGGAAGATAGGGGATGGACCTCTAAACCGGAGATTGATTTACATTGATACAGCACCACAATGTGTATCGGTTGTGAAGTATGGAAGTGTTTTGTTATTGATACAGCACTACAATATGTATCATTTGTGAAGTATGGAAGTGGTTTAATGTGTTATTGATACAGCACCAAAATGTGTATCATTTGTGAAGTAAGGAAATGGTTTAATGTGTTTTGATACAACAACAAAATGTGTATCCTTCATGAATTTTGAAAGTATTTTAGTGATGAGTTATAATCTCATCAAATCATTTGGCCAGCATCTGAGCCTTGTTTTCAAACTCAAAGTTGAATAAGAAATGGAAAGTGAAATGTAACATGGACATGATTGTCATGAAACTGTAATACGGTTTAAGTTGGAATATAAGTGTGGACCATCTATTAAATGCTATTATTTTAGTCATTGTTTATAGTTGGTTTAGTGTATTTCTACTGGGCGGTGGCTCACCCTATATGGGACATCATTTTCAGGTACAGGTGTTATGCCACCTCCAAGGACGTAGCTTGGGAGGCTTGAGGCTGTTGGATTCTTTTGTTCTTTTGTTGTATTACATGTATTTCAAGCCAAGGGCTTTCTTTGTATAGAGTTAGCACTCTCTTTTTGTAAGCAAGTGTTGACTTGGAAAGTTGTAAGCCCATAGGGCATTTACTTTTGTTGTCAACATGTAATACATTTTGTAATGATTACTCTGATGGAATATATTTATGCTTTACTCTCTTATGTCTAAGCATTTTATTGTTGGATGATTTATGGGTTTATTTTGAGGGCGTTACAAAAGCACAATCAGGAATTCTTTAATTCATAATACCAAAAGTCTCAACAACAGTCCAAAAATTCAGTTTAGCTAGTTTAATGTTTAGAGCATGCTCAACCTAGAGTTCCATAATCTGACTAATAGAAAGATTAATTGCCTCCATCAAAGCAAACGAGAGTTCTATAATTTAAATTAATGTCTCAACCAAACAATTTAAAATAACTTCTACTCGTAGCACTCCATCCCAATAATAACTTCCACCGCTTCCACCACACTATTCTTTTGGATCTGTAATCAAGAGGAAGATGATCAGTTTGGTAGCTCAATAATTAACTACTGCAACAACTGGCTGAATCAAGTATACAAAAGAAAAAGTGAATAATATCAATTAATAAAGTTAAACAACATATTTTTTTGTGATTCAAGAGTGTAAAGAAAATGTCATGTACTTCGATTAATATTTAACATAATAAGGTGAGTTCCACAATTATACAACTTAAAAACTTGTAGGATTTATAGTTCATTTGGATTAGATAGTTTTGGTGAGAAGAGAAGACTCTATCATTTGTTCAGAGAGTTAAGTAGATGAGAAATGGAGACAAAGTGTGAGAAATAGTGAGAAAGGGAAGTCTCTTATTTGATTTGTTACCAAAAGTTGTGAGATTTGGTGAGAAATAAGATTGCCCCTTAAAATAAAAAGAATAAAAAGAAATCTCACTCAAATCCCACTCTCACGTGATTTGCTTTCTTATTAGTCTAAAATATGATAGTACGAAAACACATAGTTTTTTTTTTTTTGTTTTTTTGTTTTTTTTTGCAACTAGATGAGAAATCACAGTACTTTTTTTTTTCTTTCCTTACCCCAAGATCGAAACATTGTGTTTTTGTTTGATAGCTCAACAAATTCAATAATTCCGTTCAATCAATCCAAAACTCAACAGGTTTGATAAACACAAACTCATGTTTTTGCAAATGCAACCATAGTAACTAACGAGTGACAAAAGCGAAAACCACATTTAGCTCTATGGTAAAAAATCAAAAGAAAGTAGCTTAGACCATCTCCAATCATTCACTAAAATTTCATCTAATTTGATTTCAAATTTGAATAAAAAAACTTGGTTTGATATGAGCCGCTCCAATCCTTACATCAAATTTTCATCAGAATCTTTAAAAAAATTACATTCTCATCTCAAATTTCACTTTTCCCAAATTTGATGAAAAAAATCATCTCCAATGCTTCATCTTTTTAAATTTTCATCAAACTCAAGTTTGATGAAGGATTTGATGAGTTCTCAATTAGATTAAAAAAAAAGACTCTCCCTTGATTTGATAAACATTTGATGAAAGGATTAGAGATGATTTTTGAACACTTTTACATCAAATCTAAATTTGATGAAAGAAAAGGTAAAGGATTGGAAATGTTCTAAGGTTTTTTGTCAATATTTATGTGTCAATATTAAACCCCCATTCGCCTTGGGTTCACATTATTGTCAAACTAAATTCATATCCTTCATAAAGTACATGAATCCCCAATGATCTTATAAAATGTTTCTATAGCAATGAAAAATAAAAATAAAAACAAATCGGGACACGAGACCTAGAATAAAATAAAATCTAAAGAGGACAAAATGTATGCAATCTTAACCCCATTTTTGGAGAGATTGTATCCATAACAAAGAGGTGATTTCATTACTCAATGTACAAACGTCTTCAAACCAAAATATGCAGTTAAATGAAATTCTGGATGTGGTATGAGATGACTTACCTCTAGTGAAATGAATCCAAACTCAAGAGTTCACGAATTGATAACTGTAAACAAGGAATTCAATAGGATTAAAAAAATGATAGTGGTTCTATGTATGTAAAAATCATCATAAATAAATTACGCAAAATATTTACATGTGTGGGGCCCATAAATTATTGAATATACACTAATATGAATGTTCTGTGTATTTTACGTGGCTAGATTCTATGTAACCTGTTAGATTTTTGTAATTGTCAATCCCGTTTGACAAAATTCCTTTTAATTGTAATTTTATTCGTTTTTATGTTTCAGTGAGGCTGTGAGTGTTTAGCTGTGAATCCAACCCGAATTGTGCTTGTGCAAGGGAGTTTGTGATGACATTTTTGCCACTTCGCTAACTAAAAGAAGTTAAAGTGGTTTGACTGCTCAAGTAGTCATTTGTGCACTCGAGCGGTGAAGTTGATCATCCAGTATCTCTGCCTACAAACTAAACTTTTGGGAAAGTTGTTACACCGCTCAAGTGGTTGGGCTATATGTTTTGCATCGCCTTTACTCACACCACTTGGGCAGTGTAGACGCGCCCGTGGGCTTCACTCTACAGTTCGGACTCCCTTTTTGTGTGTTGCGGTTCGTAGTCTGAACCAAAGAGTCCACCTCTGGCAAATCGTTTTGAGAAAAACAGATTTTTGAAAAGTAGTGCCAAACATGGACTGCTTTGCCAGATTACAGAGTCGCACCTAAATATTTTAAAATGGGGAATTTAGGAAACCCTGACTCGGTGCCGAAGGCCACGTGTCCGTCATCACCAAATGTCTTGGCTCGGGAGCTTGGGTACGATCGGGGAAGGTCAGCTATGAGCACCCCCTTTCGCCCGGTCCGAAGACCGGCCTCTACTAACCGTGATATCCAATTGTGAAAACATTATGTGCTCTTATCCCAATTATTATCCTAGAATTACTATGTTATGCGCACAGCAAACAAGTATAGACTGGATTGCCTAATTTGGACATAAACACTGCATATCCGTTTTGTCTCGACAAACGTGTTGGTTTTTGCTACTCTCGAAAGTAGGCTAAAATACGGATTTTCAATGAGTTGTTCCAACCCACGCAATCCAACCTCCACCCACAGGCATTCAAACGTAATATCACATAAGCATTTAGCCGCATGGCAAGCATACTGTCATTTAACATTCACACGCATGCGACATGCTAAAGCATAAAAACTTACATCGTACTCCGTGCCAAATACAAGGAACTAGTTATCAAACATGCATGACCTAGTTCATGTTAAGTGGCTAATGCAACACAGGCATAGATGCAATCTAGAGTAGGCTCGGCTAACCCCTAAGCATGGCATGTGAAATGTTTCACATAGCACGTATTCAATTTAGATTGAAAGTACGATGCAGTTTGTATGATGTGCCGAGCCCGGTACATGTCAACAGATGCATGGATGCACGTATGCATTGCTAAGGTATGCTAAAATAAATATGCCCTAATCTACCATCATAAGCAGCTAAATAAAAGGGAAGAAAGAAGTGGGGTTGGAAGACATACACACACTCACACACCCTTATTACAAATTTGCCCTCGCTCGGAGGGTCCAAAATAATAATACAAATATCAACTACGCAAGCTAATTAATTATTACAAATTCACTAAATTAATTAGACAAATAATTAATCTAATTAAAACAGTAATGCCTCGGGAGGAGGGCCCAAATGTGTCGCGCGCCCGGGATTCGCTCAGAATCGCACTGTCATGCAAGTGTGCCTCTGTTTTCCCTGCTATCCTCCTCTGAAAATTGCCAAAGTCCCAGGAGTACCTCTTCTAGGGCACTGGGGAGTACCACCGCTGGGGTACAACACCACCGGCTGAAGGAGGAGGCCACCGGCACAAAATGAAGTTATCGGCTGGAAATTGATTGCCGGTCGCACTAAAAAGTGCCGGTCGGCACAAAATGCCTGCAAAACCTGCAACTCACAGCAGCAGAGGGCAACAAAATGCATGGCAATGTGATTCAAAGCATGTATGCACCAAACACAATCCTTATCATATTTTTGACTCAAAGGGGGGGTGTGCCTCGGTTCTCGGACCACCATCGTGCATTTCCATGCATGATGGCCCAAGAACCGAGAGTGCAATTTTTAATTTCAAATGCATGCAATGCAATCAAGCAAACAAGGGTGCCAAACCTCTATCATACTTCACTTCAAGAGGCCTAACATGCATGCGAATGTGATGCAACCTTAAGCATGTTATCTATCATGCAAAGTGAACAATGTGATGCCACTTATGCAAGGCATACAAGCAACATGCAAACCATGGGGGATGGACTAGGATAAGAATTAGGCCACCCTAAAAGGCCCAAAATCAGTGGCCAAAATGCCTAGAATTGGGGCTAACACACACACAAATGCACATGTTGAGGTACCAAACCCAAGGCTAAATAGGCAACCATTCAGCACACTTAAAGAGACCACAACATGGGCTAAAAGCATGCATGGAAAGCTCTGGAATTCATGTCAACATGATGCCAAATCATGCAATCAATGCCAAAACAAAGCATGCAGATGGTCTAGGCTTAATACAAGTCATGGGGCATTGAACCACCCCTATGCAAGGCAATTATGGCATGCATTATCAACCCTAAACAGACTTTTAGCATGTCAAATTAGGCCCAAAGGACCACTTAGATGGCAATCTAAGAGGCATGAATCTAAGGCATGCAACAAGGCCCTAAACATGGGCATGCAACACAAGCTTAAGAAGTCACAAAAAGCATGCAATGTAAACATACAAGCACACTCTCTAGGGGACTGAAATAGCACATGAAATGGTTCCAAACCATCAAAAACTATGCAAGTAAAGCATGCTACACATCCATGCTCTTAAGTCCAACAAGCCAAATGCAAAGGGGCTATATTAAACATGCTAAGATTGACCAAAATACTTATGGACAGACCTAAAACATGATAATATGAGCACATATTCTTCATAAACACAAGCCTAAAACATGCTAGAAATGGAGGCATACAACCTAAGCACGTTAAGGCATAAAGAGGCATTACAAGGCAACTATGCTAAGCATGCACAAGGGGCCTAAACCAACTTGAAATCATGTTATAACATGGTAATATAAGCATGGAAAACAAGTCAAACATGCTCAACACACACTCAAGCATGAAGCTCCATAAGGAAGCAAAATTTGCCCTTTTCAAGGACATCAAGGAGAGGGGGTGGCCCTCCCCTTTCTAGGACTTTAAGGCACCATCTCCACCACTGAAATCCCTCAAGATTTCAGTGGTGGAAAGGTCCAAGCACACAAGTCCCGGATCTCTCCAAAATAGCACAAAAATGAGCCCTTTTCAAGGCCTAAAGGGGGTCAAACTCCCCCAAACCACAAAACACTTTAATAAACAATAAAGAGGGTTAAAAATCAGAACTCTTTTGTGTTATAGATCAAGCACAAAAACTGTTTTAAACTAGGCAAAAGTGGAGTGCAAAAATGGGGTAAATAAAGTAAGTTTCTTACCCTTGATGATCAACTTCACAAAGGTTGAAGTGGTTGGTTCCTTGAGCTCCAAACCAGCCAAGAACACCAAGAACAAGCCCTTAGCACTTCAATTCCAAGAGGAAGGTGAAACACTAGGTGTTGATGTGCAATAGTAAGGCACAAACACCTAGTGTACAAAACAAGAAAGAAAGAGAGAGATAGGATAGATACACAAAATCTAACCTAAAACCAGAGCTTCTCCCTCTCCTAAAATGTCTAACTCTCCAAAAAAATCTTCTCTCCTTGAGCCAAGAGAAGAGCCTTTTGTATAGGCATGAAAACTTACAAGTTAAGCAAGCCTAAAGGCTCATCCCTCCATACACGTGTATGGAGGGGAGCAAAAAGTGATACAGCTGTCTAAAAAATATCTGATAAAGCAGCTGCACAACAGTCGGCAGGGCAAAATGGTCATTTTGCCAAAAAGAGTGCCGACCGGCACAAAATAGTGCCGACCGGCATAATATAGTGCCGGTGTCCACACCAGCCAGCCGGTGGCCTCTAGCCACAGCCGGTGGTATGTGGGGATGCCTCACAAAGCATTCCCTGCCCTCCCAAGGCAAAACACAAGTGTTTGGTGCAAAACCAAACACCAAACGGTCGAGTTCGGAAGTCCTGAGGCAAGGCGCGCGAGCCGAGAACTCCGGGAACTCCAAACGAACACAAACATGGATAATCACCGAGTGTTCCAACGGTGACGTCCAAGTCTTGAGGACGGTCAAAAATGGGGTGTCTACAGGCAGTCTTTGCGTTTCTATTTTCTATAAAGTGTGCTGTTTACTACTTTAGGGTTGAATCCGTCCAAATTCTCATAGAGGAGTAAAATACAAATTGTTCTACATTTGAGGGTGTTTTTATATGAGTTTCCTTGATGTATAAAAGGTAATCGATTGATTAACGAACTACAGAGTGTAAAACATCAAGGGTTGATTTAGTTCTTTTAATCACATAAAGAGAGAGGGGTTCTTCGGTGGATTCCGGAAAACTTGGGCCTAAAGCTTTACTGGATTCCGAAATGGCTCATCGTCGCGGATTTAACATCGGCATTGTGGATTCAATGTTGGGCAAAGCAGTTCCGTAGTGAAGACAACGTTGGAAGAGGCACGTTGGATTTGGTTCAATTCGAGCATGGATTCACTAGATAATTGAGAGTACTCATGAGTAATTCCTTTTTATCTTCTTAGTGGATTGTTTTGTTGCTTTGGTCCGTGGTTTTTTAATCATAATTGGAAGTGCTCCAATTATGATTTTTCGATATTAAATCGTTGTGCCAATTTGTCTTGATTGTTTGATTAAGATTGTTATTTACTGTTTTAAATTGAAACATAATCATGAATCAATATTTCAGAAGTTATTTAAATTTTTCATACCCAATTTTTTTTATTATAAAGTTAAGTACTCCCATACCTCATTCGAAACTGACTAGCTTTGGGGAAAATAAGTATACCAAGGGAAAAACAATGTTTCTAGCTTCATATGATTGTCAATATAAACAAGTATAGATCATGTTGTTCTTGGGGTATTTTTCTCTTTTTTTTTTTTTTTTTTTTGTATAAAATCAATTAATGAAAAGCCTAATTAAGTGAGTGTCATCTATAAGCCTAACCAAATTGGTCTAATTCTAGAAAACCACTCTAATCCCACCAGACTCGCAAATAATTATGTGAAGTCATGCGAATTCTCTTTTTCATTATTTCTTATCTTTTCTCATCAAATCACTCCATCCAAATGAAGTGAAAACTAAAGTAAGAAGGGATTTGAATTACCTTAACGATGATTTCAATATTATTCTATTTCTTTTCC
The DNA here is from genome assembly GCA_030407325.1 of Camellia japonica. Classification (NCBI taxonomy): domain Eukaryota; kingdom Viridiplantae; phylum Streptophyta; class Magnoliopsida; order Ericales; family Theaceae; genus Camellia; species Camellia japonica. The sequence continues at coordinate 155,985,277 of JAPPVO010000029.1, forward strand.
TTCAAGAGATTCAGTCTCTTCTTCTTCTTCTTCTTCTTCGGAATTCAAGAGGTTCAATCTCTTCATCTTCATCTTCTACTCTAATCTATACTATCTATCTATACTATATTAAGCAAAGGCCTCAGTCGGTGTCCTCAAACCTTTGCTCTCCTAGGCCACGTGACATTTTTTTTTTAATTTAAAAAAAAAAAAAAGTTATACAAAGAGGTAGGCAAAGCTTGAACCCATGACGATGGGTTTAAGGTAAAAAGACTTATACCACTTAAGCTGTATACATATTATAATATTAATTTCTTTATTATTTTCTTTTATTCTTACTTATTTGAATTGTACACGCATCGCATGTACTACCCACTAGCTTGGTTTAATTCAGGATCTTCTGTAAGAAAATGTCAAGATTTAGGGGAAAAAAAGGGAAAATTTCATGTCAATGTAGGTGAAAATATATTTAAAAATTAATAATAAACTTTATTAATATTAAAGTGTGAAGTATAAAATTTTTCATTAATTAGTTAATAATTTTTTGAAAACACCACTGCAGAGTAGTTTCCCTGAATAAAATCAACAGCATACACAATATAATATTAGGATTTTTAATTAAAAAGATTCTAAAATCAACTCATTTGATCAGAGATCATATTTATTTATTATAAGTTTAGATCAAAGACAAAGACGCATGCCTTTCATATCACTTTAGTCCTTTAAATTTTAATTTTATTAATTTTTTCTTTAAAATATCAAATTAGTCTAATTTTAAACTACCTTTTAAATTGTTAATAAAATAATTATGAATTTTAAATATGATCACTAAAGTATATATGTCATGTGGTCCTTAAAGCTCTAATATTGCTAATTTCATATCTCAATATTATAAGTCATGTTTTATTTTTCTCATCAATGTTTCGAGAACAAATTAACAAAATTACAAAACTTTAAGAACCAAAGTCATATATATTTTTTATTATTATTATTCCATTAACTATTTAAGCTATGAGTTTAAATAAGACCAAATTAATATAAATTAAAATTTTAATTGACAAAATTGACAAAATTAAAACTTGACACAGTGACACAAAATGCATACTTAAAGATCATAAATATAATTTATCATTTATTTTTATATATATTATTTTTGAGTATCACTATTTCGAATGCCCTTTATATAATTTTTCCATTCAACTCCAAAAAAATTGATTAAGGTTTTTTTTAAGTGGTTTTAGAAATTTTGAAGTGTATTTAAAATGCCTTTTCAACTTCTACTCTTTGTGAGACCCAGAAAATTTTCTCAAATGGATTGTTGAAAAAGATCCAATAAAGAGATGAGCTTTACTTGTATATCTGCAAAGATAAACAAGGTTGACGCTACTCAACCGGGATTGTCGGCTGGGGATACTCTGATGATAAAGTTAGAGTCCTTCAAACAAAGAGAATAGAGGAAGAACTTGTAAATAGTGTTGCTGAGATGAATCTCTTATTGTATTTGTCTGTTGCGTGATGATATGTGATTGCTTGTATTAATATTGGTAGTCCTTTTATATAAACTTTACTGGGACATTAATATTGGTAACCCTTTTATATAAATAAAAAAAAATTATTTGTCTAAAAAAATTATTTTTACAAATTTAGTATTAGCAAATTGAGTTTATTATTATTTTTGTATTTAACTTTATTTTCTCAAATGTCATTATAAGATTATTGAAAATTATTCCTACAAGAATCTGTACAACTTTAATCGCATTATATTAGAAAATCCACAAAATCTAATCTTACATAACAATGTCCTATACGAGACAAGGATCCCCTCTAGTTCATAATATGGACTAGATGTGGTCACCACCATGGTTTCATTTTGATAATTCAAATTGCTTATTTTGTAGAGTTCTTCGTATATATCATCAATAAAAAAAAAATAAAAATAAAAATTAGATCGATATGATATTTATAGTCTATTCAATGTGTACCATTTATCACTAAAAAATGAATGATTTATTTTAAAAATACATTTAGGCTAACTTTGGCATCTACTAATACAAAAAGTCAAAAAGTCACTATCTTATTTAAATCACATCACCTCTCTAACACATCACATCAAACCCAACCCAAACCCAACCCATATAAGCCAATAAGTCAAAAAGTGCACTTTTTTAGAACATCCCAAACCAACCCTCTCTTCTTCTTTTCTTCTTCTTCTTCTTATTTATTTATAAATTTTAGTGGAAACAAATGCTTAAATTGAATAGGATACAATTATCAAATTAACATAATTTTTTGTGTCGACGATACGAAGAGTGACCAAATAAATGATTCAGATTATAAAAATAAGACCCGTAGTTAATCTCATGAGCTCAAACAATATCCTCTAATCTAAATCATGTATTGGAGGGAATCCAGGTCTATATGTGTGCATGTGTACACTTGAACTTTTATGTGTTGAGTGTTTGTCATTACGTTTTCAAAAATAATATAAGGGTAGATCTTTCACAAATGCAATATGATTTAATCTAACAATAAGAAAATAATCAGTAATTTATAATATTTATATTTATCAGATATATTTATATATTAACAATATAATTCGGGTTGGTTAAATTGTGAAACCTAAGCCTTGTTCAAATTTAATTAGGCGGTAAAATTTAGCTCAAATGTTGACCAAATTTAAAATCATATTGTCTAAATTCTAAAAAATTTCAAATTAGACCAGGGTTGCTCATATTAGGCCCACCAAAATTGGAGCAAAGATTCTCTCCTTGCCTCTCTACTTACTGGGTCATTGGGCCCACTTTTGGACCCAATTTCGATGATCCGAACCGTTCACATTTTAAGATTTGTTAATTATATCATACCTGTAAAAAATCAAGTTGATCGGATATCAGAAACCACGTGTTTGCATCATCAAACTAAAAATCATTTTTTTAAAAAAAATTAATAAACAGTTTTCCGAACACATGGTTTCTAATATCCGATCAACTTGATTTTTTACAGGTATGATATACTCAACAAATCTTAAAATGTGAACGGTTCAGATCATCGAATTTGAGCCTAAAAGTGGGCCCAATGGCGCAGCAAATAAGGAGGTAAGGAGAGAGAGTAAGGAGAGAATCCTTGCTCCCAAAATTGAACCCTTACAAAGATTTTTTGAGTAATCACCAATGTGTCTGTTTGCTACCGGTATTTTGTTCTATCCAAAACATGTATGGGAGTTGTGATACCCCTGTTCCGTAATATGCTAATTGGTCTCTAATACGTATGTGATTATATGTTTTGATATGATTTTTGTGTGTCATTATGTGAATATATGCGATTTTGGAATTCTATTTGTTCACCGTAGGAATATCTGTTTGAATAATCTGCTTTGGAAATTAAATTGAGGGCATTATCGGCCACAAAACCCGAAATTGATTACGCCATTGTGATTGGCATAATTTTTAGAGCCTACGGTGAAATTTAATTAAAAATTGATTTGGGTCAGATTAAATTAATTAAATTAATGAATTGGTGCCCAATTACTTTATTACTATTATATTGGCATTAGTGGAATTTGTTGTGTGAGAGCACTACGCCCTCTATTCTCTCTTCTTTGCTTCATTTGGCTGATTTGAACTCAACGTTAGAGAGAGGACCGGTTATAGAGAGAGGGAGAGAAGAATTGGGCAATTTTGGTCTTGAGGCTTGGAAATTTGGAGGCTAACTCAAGATCTAATCATAAATTGGGAAGATTAAGGGTCCTAGGTGAGTGAATTTGTGTATATTAGTTTGTAATTTTTTTGAATTCAAGTTGAATGTTGATAAGGAACATAAAATGAATTGATCATGATGAATTTGAGTTAGTTTTGTTGATTTGGTAGTCTATATGCACATACATGTAAGAAAGTACCTTGAAATTGCATGTTTGAGCATAAAAATGTATAATCCATGTGCAATTTTAATTGAAGCTCATGTTTTGATCACCTCTCCACCAATTAAGGTGAGAATGATGAGCATCTCCCACATGCATGTACAAATCATGGGAGTGTAAGGCTTGAATGTTTGAAATTGAGCATATTGGTGTTGAGTTTGAATTAATTTGGGACATGCATGTGTTTGATTCACGAAATTGAGCTCCATGATGATGTGTTTTGGTGTTTATACCATGTTAGTGCAAGTACATGTGAAATTGGAGCCATAAAATGTTAGAAATGTTGGGTTGAATGTTGGAAGGGAGCTCAAGAACTCAATCTGGAAAACACAGATTTTTTATGTCCGCTCGAGCAAGAAAATCATGCTCCCAGCACTTTTTGCAGACATGGTTCCCGCTCGAGCGGGGAAGATGACGCTCGAGTGGGGAGCTATGTAGATAGGCCATCCGCTCGAGCGGCTAAGTTCACACTCGAGCATGATTTTGATGTAACCAGTATTTTTGCAGGCCTTAAGGTTACGCTCGAGTGGGGAAATCCACGCTCGAGTGGGGACCTTATTCTTTGAAATTTTGAAATTTGCATTCTGTGTTCTGTTTTCGTTCTTTTTCACTTGTAAGCACTCTTAGGCATGCATTGAGCATTGTAAATGAGTTAACGAGATAAGAATAAAGCCTAAAGAGGAATATGTGAATTAAAGAACGGATTGAACTGTGAGTGACCCTTTTGTGTTCTTGAAATGTGTAGGGTCAAGCTCCAGGGCAAATCCACAAGCCGATCACTGTGAGTAATATCTCAATAAAAGATGTTTGAATATGTTGTTGTCCTATTGCTTACCTCTATGTAAGTCTGTAAGTTCATTAATTTGAATGGTGGACAATGTCTGATATGAAAGTTTGTAATGGGCCAGAGGCCGTTTTGACAAGAAATAATGAATGGGCCAGAGGCCGTTTTGACAAGCATGAATGAATGGCCCAGAGGCCGTTTTGATATGAATGATTGGGCCAAAGGCCAGTTTGACACGAAAGTGTGAATGGGCCAAAGGCCGTTTTGACATAAACGAATGGACCGAAGGTCGTTTTGAGATAAATGAATGGACCGAAGGTCGTTTTGACATAAACGAATGGACCGAAGGTCGTTTTAAGATAAATGAATGGACCGCAGGTCGCTTTGAGATATATGAATGGACCTAAGGTTGTTTTGACATGAATGAGTGGGCCGAAGGCCGTTTTGACATAAATGTATGGGCCGAAGGCCGTTTTGACGTAAACGAATGGGCCAAAGGCCATTTTGACGGAAATGAATGGGCCGAAAGCCATTTTGACATAAATGAATGGGCCGAAGGCCGTTTTGACATAAATGAATGGGCCGAAGGCCGTTCTGACAAGAATGGAAATCTGAATGGGCCAAAGGCCAGAATCTTTGGAACTACAGTCACTTGATTTGAATTTCGTATAGTTATATATCTGTTAAATAGAAATATGAAATGGGCCCAAGGCCGTTTGGAACATGTTGTTCTACATTGTTATGTAACTTCTGTATTTGACTTGATATTATTCACTGGGCTTTCACTCACTCTCATTCATGTGTTTGTAGGTGAGCCAAGGGAAGTCCAGACCCAGTCTCAGTGAAGTCTGTATGGAACAACTAAGGTTTTGAGAGAGTCAGCCCTTGTGTCTCACGCACGAGACCTGCCTTCGCCCTTTTGTTATGTATTTACGTTTTGTCAGGTTGGCAAAGTTTTGGATACGTCTGTACATGGTTTTCATGGGTTGACTTAGTTTGGATGATCCTGTCTGTATAAAATCTTATGTCATTACACTTTCTGTCGTGAGTTATTAACATATGTACGTATGGAATGTTATAGTGTGCATATAAGCACGGCTCCATGGACAAAGTTTTAGATTTGCTTCCATTTGGCCCCTTTTTCTCTGATGAGTCTTGTCTTATTTGGTTTGAGGCCGTAGGTAATCTCGTGATTACTGGCCAGTTATGGCCTTAACCCATAAGGGCGGGTTCGGGTCATGACAGAGTGGTATCAGAGCACGAGTTAATAACTCACACACTTGTCCAAAAGAGCAATAAGAGTCTAGAAAAGATCTAGGATGCATTCATGGGATAAGTATGAATCTGGAAGCATCAAGAATACACTTAAATGTTAATGCGAACGGTTTTACGATATAAGTTTGTGATTTGCTTGCATTGCAAATTATTTGAAAATGTATGCTCTTTAGTATATGCATACCTGTGAATCTTTTGTATAAGGTATAATGCAAGTTTAATCGAATGGTGAACTTTAATTATTTTCTGATGATATGAAATGACAAGTTCCCTGAAATGCTATGTTTTGCATGAGTGAATGACTGTCTAAATTTTCTTCGAATGTAATTGTGGTGTCCTTAGCAGAAGCCCTCGCCCAGGGGACATAATACTGTGGCTTATGGTCATGAGGCCCTAACCCGGGGGAAATAATACCGTGGCACAAGCCCTCGCCGAGGGAAACAATACCATGGCTTATTAATGAGATATGTTACCCGTTATACTTGACCAACATAATATGTTACGCTGAAGGAAATACCACACATGATTTGAATATGAGATATGAATTGTTACACTACTGTGTACAATAAAATTTGTTTTGTTATAGTGCACATACATGAACATACGAACCATGAAAAGTTGCTTATGTGCATTCGATTCTGCCAATGGGTGCCTATGTGAAATATGAACATGATTTGAGTATATAATTACTTAGTATTTGTTCAGCATGCGATATCTGATAAGTATGCAATCATCTGTTACCTATGTGATTAATTGTATTGGGATGGTGCATAAAATGAGAATATAACAATGTGTCTATGTGCGAATGTACCCATATGTATCTGTGTTTATTTTTGTATTTGGCACCCAGTATTTGGCAAGGCTTAATAAGAGATTGTGTAGAGTATGGATGAAGTAAGAGCATACGGATTAGAAGGCTCTTCCACAGCCCGACTTGATAGTCTAGAAAGTAGTACAAGAAATGGCGGAGACCTTAAGACAACAGCGTCAGTTGCCGCTACGGCAAGAACCTTTGCCACCACCAATGTAAGAAACACCGAAGAGTTTGTTATCAGATTTTTTGGGGCTTGTTATAGGTGTGGTAAAATGGACCATATGGTAAGGGATTGTTCCCGAACTGAGCGATGTGAATAAATGTTCTGCCTCAGCTAGATTCGTACCAGTGGTAGGAATTGCTACTCAGGATAGAGTAATTACACTCATCCCAGAAAGCCCTCAGAATACTGCAACCATTATCCCAGGTATCTATACTGTTTATAAACGAATGCCTATGTGTTGACTGGTTCTGAATTAGTACATGTGTACATTTTTGTTTGGGATATTGATTAATTCTGCACATGCACCTGTACATCTAAACCTATGCTCAGGGTGATTTGTTATATTACTGTCTTCAACGACTAAACTACTAGAATTGTGACCTTGTGATTGTATAACTGAGTTGAGCACCCCAAATAATAAACTCTACAAATTACGGACCATGTATGTGGACTGGTAGAAAATTGGCGGAACTACGTGACTAAACTGAGCTTGACTCGCAAGCCTAAGTTTTGTGACTGATTTAGAACTTTTGTATAACAGACCCTATCTTATGTACAACCGATGAACTTTGTTTAATGTGTTATTGTGCACCATGTACTTGCATGTAAGACTTATTTGGGAACTGCTACACCGATTATGATACGTACCTCCTGACATGAACAACTGTATGCATATGCAACTATACCTGAATTCATGTGGACAATGCCATATTGTACATGACTTGAAATACTTTGATATGAACTATTGTGGTGAATGATTCTGATATGACCTTGAGAACTGATGAACTTAGGGCAGTTGAAAAACCATCACCCATGTACCTAAGCAGACGAAGTATGCCTTACAGAACTGAATGTGCCCTATTTGAGAAAATTTTTATCTAATTCGATCTGATAGAACCTTTGCCTGATATTGTCTTGATGGAACCCTCATTTGATATAATCTGATAGAACCTTTGTTTGGTTTAATTTGGCAAGACCTGTGTCGGGATTGGTTTGATAAGACCCTCTATCTAATTTAATTTTGCAAAAAGGGATTGCGGATTGCCTGTAAATAAATAGCCAGAATATTCTTGGTAGAAAAACTGATAGACCCAAAACTTGAATCTGTTTAGAGTACTTGACCTATCTGAAAGACCTCTTGTGGGCTATCAACAGATTAATCTAACCATGGACACCATTGAGAACCAACCTTCAACGATTGAGGACATATGTGTTATAAATGAACTGAATTGTGCAAATCCAGTGATTGGGTGTCTTAAGGAACAATGCTGGTGTGTTGTCATATTCTTTCTTGTTTGACGCTATGGAAACCGATGTCAACAGATTGATTCGATTGAAAACAGTACTGAATATTTGTTCTCGACTATCAGAATATGTTTCATGTGTTTGCTTCAGTATTATTAGATTTTGGGAAATCAGGTTAAAGTGAATGGTATTATGTTTGTTTTGATGACATTCTTGGAACGTCCTTTCGTGCTAGGGGACGTTAAGCCTATGTAGCACCTTTGATTTAGATATCTTTTGCCACCGACGGTTTCGTACGGGTGGGTTTGACTAATGACCTCGAGTCGGCCACCAATGGTCATGAACGGGGGTGTGCTTCGATTCCGAGACGATTATTCCTTTGTTTTGTCCAGAATGTCATCCTTAGGTATTATGAAGATGTTTTGACATCCAAGAAACTTTGAAAAACCCTGATTGTCCGAAAGTGTGTGAATTCAGTACGCTTTGTAAATAACTGCTCAGTGTCATCATATTTTGTGATTGGGGCTCTGAGAGTGGTAAATCGCGTTTGGCATGTGATTGACTCCTTTGATAATGCCTTTGACATCTGAGGATTTACGTGTATGAATTACCTTAAGCTTTTAACGACTATTAGATAATGTGAAAGGTCCCGATGGGGCAGGGGATTGAATATTGAACTGAAATGTGAACCGTAAACTGTTAAATGAATTAAGAACACGTGTATGGTGTTAGAAAGCGACTGCCTCGATGTTATTGTACCTTACATCAGTATTATGGGGATAAATGGACTATGTGCATAGTATGGGTAAGTGCTTCGATACTACCTTTGTTAATTCGGAAATCAGTATCTGGATCCACTGTATATTCCTAAAGATCTCTGATTGACTTCGGATAATTGTGATGAATCACTGAACTAAAGACCGAATCGGATTGTAAACTGTGGAATTATTGAAGAATGAATTGAACTTTTGTAACAAGGGAATAGACCGGGCCTGCTATGGTAAAATTGGTTGGCATTTGAATGAATATGTGGGTGACCTATTATGAAGAAGGAAATTATTGAATTGTGTCTAAATACTTTTCGGTGCCAACAGGTCGAAATCGAATATCAGATAGTGACGGGACTACTTCAACCTTCCTTTATTTTGGAATGGAAGTAGGGATATGTGACTACAAACTTCATTGTGGGGCTACCTTGAGCACCCAAGGTATAAGTCCCGTTTGAGTTATTGTATGTAAAATTTTTGTATGATGCTTGTAGACTAGCCACTATTTACAATCGATAAGATTGCTCATTTGCATGGGGTCCCAGTATCTATTGTTTAGACAGAAATTCTAAAATGTTGTTTTGAATTCTAACAAGCCTTCAAGAGGCAATGGGGGCTCAGCTTCTGTTCTATTCTGTTACCCAGATCCGGAGGTTCCTTTATGGAACTGGTTATTCGTAACCTCACGTGTATATGTTCTATTCTGTTCTGTTCCGTTCTGTTAATGCTAATGGATGTATCACGTAAACTTAATCATGACTTACGATTTTGTGTATGATCTGGACAAATTATGAATTTGATACGAAACTGAATTATGATTCGGCGCTGTTTTCCATCCGCAAATTGATGTATGATCAGAAAGAACTTTTTAGATTTTTGGGAGGAATGCTCCAAAGATATGCATTAGATTTTCAGGGGAGTTGGAAAGATCTATCCGTCGTTGGCAAACTTTGCTTGCAACAACAGCTCACACTCTAGTTTTGGCATGGCACATACAAGCCTTGTATGGCGGAAAAAGGTAAATCTATGACTGATTGAGAATAGAGCGTTGCTTGATTTTGAGACTAAGTAAATGACTATTAAGAAGGATTGGAACCGTTGAATGAAAGTGTTCCGAATTGTTTTCGACTAAAGGTAAAATGAGTTTGGAGGACCAAACTTCCTAAAGGGGGGGAAGACTGTGATACCCCTATTCCGTATATGCTAATTGATCTCTAATACGTATGTGATTATATGTTTTGATATGATTTTTGTGTGCCATTATGTGAATATATTGCGATTTTGGAATTCTATTTGTTCACCGTAGGAATATCTGTTTGAATAATCTGCTCTGGAAATTAAATTGAGGGTCCTTATCGGCCACAGAACCCGAAATTGATTACGCCATTGTGATTGGCATAATTTTTTAGAGCTACGGTGAAATTTAAAATTGAAAATTGATTTGGGTCAGATTAAATTGATTAAATTAATGAATTGGTACCCAATATTTATTACTATTATATGGCATTAGTGGAATTTTTGTTGTGTGAGAGCACTACACCCTCTAAAATTCTCTCTTCTTTGCTTCATTTGGCTGATTTGAACTCAACGTTAGAGAGAGGGCTGGTTATAGAGAGAGGGAGAGAAGAATTGGGCATTTTGGTCTTGAGGCTTGGAAATTTGGACACTAACTCAAGATCTAATCATAAATTGGGAAGATTAAGGGTCTAGGTGAGTGAATTTGTGTATATTAGTTTGTAATTTTGTGAATTCAAGTTGAATGTTGATAAGGAAACATAAATGAATTGATCATGATGAATTTGAGTTATTTTTGTTGATTTGGTAGTCTATATGCACATGCATGTAAGAAAGTACCTTGAAATTGCATGTTTGAGCATAAAATGTATAATCCATGTGCAATTTTATTGAAAACTCATGTTTTGATCACCTCTCCACCAATTAAAGTTGAGAATGATGAGCATCTCCCACAATGCATGTACAAATCATGGAGTGTAAGGCAGCATGTTAAGGCATAAAGAGGCATTACAAGGCAACTATGCTAAGCATGCACAAGGGGCCTAAACCAACTTGAAATCATGTTATAACATGGTAATATAAGCATGGAAAACAAGTCAAACATGCTCAACACACACTCAAGCATGAAGCTCCATAAGGAAGCAAAATTTGCCCTTTTCAAGGACATCAAGGAGAGGGGGTGGCCCTCCCCTTTCTAGGACTTTAAGGCACCATCTCCACCACTGAAATCCCTCAAGATTTCAGTGGTGGAAAGGTCCAAGCACACAAGTCCCGGATCTCTCCAAAATAGCACAAAAATGAGCCCTTTTCAAGGCCTAAAGGGGGTCAAACTCCCCCAAACCACAAAACACTCTTAATAAACAATAAAGAGGGTTAAAAATCAGAACTCTTTTGTGTTATAGATCAAGCACAAAAACTGTTTTAAACTAGGCAAAAGTGGAGTGCAAAAATGGGGTAAATAAAGTAAGTTTCTTACCCTTGATGATCAACTTCACAAAGGTTGAAGTGGTTGGTTCCTTGAGCTCCAAACCAGCCAAGAACACCAAGAACAAGCCCTTAGCACTTCAATTCCAAGAGGAAGGTGAAACACTAGGTGTTGATGTGCAATAGTAAGGCACAAACACCTAGTGTACAAAACAAGAAAGAAAGAGAGAGATAGGATAGATACACAAAATCTAACCTAAAACCAGAGCTTCTCCCTCTCCTAAAATGTCTAACTCTCCAAAAAATCTTCTCTCCTTGAGCCAAGAGAAGAGCCTTTTGTATAGGCATGAAAACTTACAAGTTAAGCAAGCCTAAAGGCTCATCCCTCCATACACGTGTATGGAGGGGAGCAAAAAGTGATACAGCTGTCTAAAAAATATCTGATAAAGCAGCTGCACAACAGTCGGCAGGGCAAAATGGTCATTTTGCCAAAAAGAGTGCCGACCGGCACAAAATAGTGCCGACCGGCACAATATAGTGCCGGTGTCCACACCAGCCAGCCGGTGGCCTCTAGCCACAGCCGGTGGTATGTGGGGATGCCTCACAAAGCATTCCCTGCCCTCCAAGGCAAAACACAAGTGTTTGGTGCAAAACCAAACACCAAACGGTCGAGTTCGGAAGTCCTGAGGCAAGGCGCGCGAGCCGAGAACTCCGGGAACTCCAAACGAACACAAACATGGATAATCACCGAGTGTTCCAACGGTGACGTCCAAGTCTTGAGGACGGTCAAAAATGGGGTGTCTACAGGCAGTCTTTGCGTTTCTATTTTCTATAAAGTGTGCTGTTTACTACTTTAGGGTTGAATCCGTCCAAATTCTCATAGAGGAGTAAAATACAAATTGTTCTACATTTGAGGGTGTTTTTATATGAGTTTCCTTGATGTATAAAAGGTAATCGATTGATTAACGAACTACAGAGTGTAAAACATCAAGGGTTGATTTAGTTCTTTTAATCACATAAAGAGAGAGGGGTTCTTCGGTGGATTCCGGAAAACTTGGGCCTAAAGCTTTACTGGATTCCGAAATGGCTCATCGTCGCGGATTTAACATCGGCATTGTGGATTCAATGTTGGGCAAAGCAGTTCCGTAGTGAAGACAACGTTGGAAGAGGCACGTTGGATTTGGTTCAATTCGAGCATGGATTCACTAGATAATTGAGAGTACTCATGAGTAATTCCTTTTTATCTTCTTAGTGGATTGTTTTGTTGCTTTGGTCCGTGGTTTTTTAATCATAATTGGAAGTGCTCCAATTATGATTTTTCGATATTAAATCGTTGTGCCAATTTGTCTTGATTGTTTGATTAAGATTGTTATTTACTGTTTTAAATTGAAACATAATCATGAATCAATATTTCAGAAGTTATTTAAATTTTTCATACCCAATTTTTTTATTATAAAGTTAAGTACTCCCATACCTCATTCGAAACTGACTAGCTTTGGGGAAAATAAGTATACCAAGGGAAAAACAATGTTTCTAGCTTCATATGATTGTCAATATAAACAAGTATAGATCATGTTGTTCTTGGGGTATTTTTCTCTTTTTTTTTTTTTTTTTTTTGTATAAAATCAATTAATGAAAAGCCTAATTAAGTGAGTGTCATCTATAAGCCTAACCAAATTGGTCTAATTCTAGAAAACCACTCTAATCCCACCAGACTCGCAAATAATTATGTGAAGTCATGCGAATTCTCTTTTTCATTATTTCTTATCTTTTCTCATCAAATCACTCCATCCAAATGAAGTGAAAACTAAAGTAAGAAGGGATTTGAATTACCTTAACGATGATTTCAATATTATTCTATTTCTTTTCCTTCAAGAGATTCAGTCTCTTCTTCTTCTTCTTCGGAATTCAAGAGGTTCAATCTCTTCATCTTCATCTTCTACTCTAATCTATACTATCTATCTATACTATCTATCTATAGTATATTAAGCAAAGGCCTCAGTCGGTGTCCTCAAACCTTTGCTCTCCTAGGCCACGTGACATTTTTTTTTTAATTTAAAAAAAAAAAAAAGTTATACAAAGAGGTAGGCAAAGCTTGAACCCATGATGATGGGTTTAAGGTAAAAAGACTTATACCACTTAAGCTGTATACATATTATAATATTAATTTCTTTATTATTTTCTTTTATTCTTACTTATTTGAATTGTACACGCATCGCATGTACTACCCACTAGCTTGGTTTAATTCAGGATCTTCTGTAAGAAAATGTCAAGATTTAGGGGAAAAAAAGGGAAAATTTCATGTCAATGTAGGTGAAAATATATTTAAAAATTAATAATAAACTTTATTAATATTAAAGTGTGAAGTATAAAATTTTTCATTAATTAGTTAATAATTTTTTGAAAAACACCACTGCAGAGTAGTTTCCCTGAATAAAATCAACAGCATACACAATATAATATTAGGATTTTTAATTAAAAAGATTCTAAAATCAACTCATTTGATCAGAGATCATATTTATTTATTATAAGTTTAGATCAAAGACAAAGACGCATGCCTTTCATATCACTTTAGTCCTTTAAATTTTAATTTTATTAATTTTTTCTTTAAAATATCCAATTAGTCTAATTTTAAACTACCTTTTAAATTGTTAATAAAATAATTATGAATTTTAAATATGATCACTAAAGTATATATGTCATGTGGTCCTTAAAGCTCTAATATTGCTAATTTCATATCTCAATATTATAAGTCATGTTTTATTTTTCTCATCAATGTTTCGAGAACAAATTAACAAAATTACAAAACTTTAAGAACCAAAGTCATATGTATATTTTATTATTATTATTATTCCATTAACTATTTAAGCTATGAGTTTAAATAAGACCAAATTAATATAAATTAAAATTTTAATTGACAAAATTGACAAAATTAAAACTTGACACAGTGACACAAAATGCATACTTAAAGATCATAAATATAATTTATCATTTATTTTTATATATATTATTTTTTGAGTATCACTATTTCGAATGCCCTTTATATAATTTTTCCATTCAACTCCAAAAAATATTGATTAAGGTTTTTTTTAAGTGGTTTTAGAAATTTTGAAGTGTATTTAAAATGCCTTTTCAACTTCTACTCTTTGTGAGACCCAGAAAATTTTCTCAAATGGATTGTTGAAAAGATCCAATAAAGAGATGAGCTTTACTTGTATATCTGCAAAGATAAACAAGGTTGACGCTACTCAACCGGGATTGTCAGCTGGGGCTACTCTGATGATAAAGTTAGAGTCCTTCAAACAAAGAGAATAGAGGAAGAACTTGTAAAGTGTTGTTGAGATGAATCTCTTATTGTAATTGTCTATTGCGTGATGATATGTGATTGCTTGTATTAATATTGGTAGTCCTTTTATATAAACTTTACTGGGACATTAATATTGGTAACCCTTTTATATAAATAAAAAAAAAAATATTTGTCTAAAAAAATTATTTTTACAAATTTAGTATTAGCAAATTGAGTTTATTATTATTTTTGTATTTAACTTTATTTTCTCAAATGTCATTATAAGATTATTGAAAATTATTCCTACAAGAATCTGTACAACTTTAATCGCGTTATATTAGAAAATCCACAAAATCTAATCTTACATAACAATGTCCTATACGAGACAAGGATACCCTCTAGTTCATAATATGGACTAGATGTGGTCACCACCATGGTTTCATTTTGATAATTCAAATTGCTTATTTTGTAGAGTTCTTCGTATATATCATCAATATAAAAATAAAAATAAAAAATTAGATCGATATGATATTTATAGTCTATTCAATTTGTACCATTTATCACTCAAAAATGAATGATTTATTTTAAAAATACATTTAGGCTAACTTTGGCATCTACTAATACAAAAAGTCAAAAAGTCACTATCTTATTTAAATCACATCACCTCTCTAACACATCACATCAAACCCAACCCAAACCCAACCCATATAAGCCAATAAGTCAAAAAGTGCACTTTTTTAGAACATCCCAAACCAACCCTCTCTTCTTCTTTTCTTCTTCTTCTTCTTATTTATTTATAAATTTTAGTGGAAACAAATGCTTAAATTGAATAGGATACAATTATCAAATTAACATAATTTTTTGTGTCGACGATACGAAGAGTGACCAAATAAATGATTCAGATTATAAAAATAAGACCCGTAGTTAATCTCATGAGCTCAAACAATATCCTCTAATCTAAATCATGTATTGGAGGGAATCCAGGTCTATATGTGTGCATGTGTACACTTGAACTTTTATGTGTTGAGTGTTTGTCATTACGTTTTCAAAAATAATATAAGGGTAGATCTTTCACAAATGCAATATGATTTAATCTAACAATAAGAAAATAATCAGTAATTTATAATATTTATATTTATCAGATATATTTATATATTAACAATATAATTCGGGTTGGTTAAATTGTGAAACCTAAGCCTTGTTCAAATTTAATTAGGCGGTAAAATTTAGCTCAAATGTTGACCAAATTTAAAATCATATTGTCTAAATTCTAAAAAATTTCAAATTAGACCAGGGTTGCTCATATTAGGCCCACCAAAATTGGAGCAAAGATTCTCTCCTTGCCTCTCTACTTACTGGGTCATTGGGCCCACTTTTGGACCCAATTTCGATGATCCGAACCGTTCACATTTTAAGATTTGTTAATTATATCATACCTGTAAAAAATCAAGTTGATCGGATATCAGAAACCACGTGTTTGCATCATCAAACTAAAAATCATTTTTTTTTTAAAAAAATTAATAAACAGTTTTCTGAACACATGGTTTCTAATATCCGATCAACTTCATTTTTTACAGGTATGATATACTCAACAAATCTTAAAATGTGAACGGTTCAGATCATCGAATTTGAGCCTAAAAGTGGGCCCAATGGCATAGCAAATAAGGAGGTAAGGAGAGAGAGTAAGGAGAGAATCCTTGCTACCAAAATTGAACCCTTACAAAGATTTTTTGAGTAATCACCAATGTATCTGTTTGCTACCGGTATTTTGTTTTATCCAAAACATGTATGGGAGTCGAGTTCGAGTCAAGCTCTCTAAAATCCCCAGCAGAGTCGCCAGAAACTGTAGCACGTCCCGGGGCCTCGCTACAGTTCGGACTCCCTTTTTGTGTGTTGCGGTTCTAAATCTGAACCAAAGAGTCCAACTCTGGCAAATCGTTTTGAGAAAACAGATTTTTGAAAAGTAGTGCCAAACATGGACTGCTTTGCCAGATACAGAGTCGCCACCTAAATATTTTTAAAATGGGAAATTTAGGAAACCCTGACTCGGTGCCGAAGGCCACGTGTCCGTCATCACCAAATGTCTTGGCTCGGGAGCTTGGGTACGATCGGGGAAGGTCAGCTATGAGCACCCCCTTTCGCCCGGTCCGAAGACCGGCCTCTACTAACCGTGATATCCAATTGAAAACATTATGTGCTCTTATCCCAATTATTATAGAATTACTATGTTATGCGCACAGCAAACAAGTATAGACTGATTGCCTAATTTGGACATAAACATTGCATATCCGTTTTGTCTCGACAAACGTGTTGGTTTTTGCTACTCGAAGTAGGCTAAAATACGGATTTCAATGAGTTGTTCCAACCACGCAATCCAACCTCCACCCACAGGCATTCAAACAGTAATCACATAAGCATTTAGCCGCATGGCAAGCATACTGTCATGTTAACATTCACACGCATGCGATGCTAAAGCGTAAAAACTTACATCGTACTCCGTGCCAAAACAAACTAGTTAGCAAACATGCATGACCTAGTTCATGTTAAGTGGCTAATGCAACACAGGCATAGATGCAATCTAGAGTAGGCTCGGCTAACCCTAAGCATGGCATGTGAAATGTTTCACGTACGTATTCAATTTGAATTGAAAGTACGATGCAGTTTGTATGATGTACCGAGCCCGGTACATGTCAAATGCATGGATGCACGTGCATTGCATAAGGTATGCTAAAATAAATATGCCCTAATCTACCATCATAAGCAGGTAAATAAAAGGGAAGAAAGAAGTGGGGTTGGAAGACATACACACTCACACACCCTTATTACAAATTTGCCCTCGCTCGGAGGGACCAAAATAATAATACAAATAATTAACTACGCAAGCTAATTAATTATTACAAATTCACTAAATTAATTAGACAAATAATTAATCTAATTAAAACAGTAAATGCCTCGGGAGGAGGGCCCAAATGTCGCGCGCCCGGGATTCGCTCAGAATCGCACTGTCATGCAAGTGTGCCTCTGTTTTCCCTGCTATCCTCCTCTGAAAATTGCCAAAGTCCCAGGAGTACCTCTCAGGGCACTGGGGAGTACCACCGGCTGGGGTACAACACCACCGGCTGAAGGAGGAGGCCACCGGCACAAAATGAAGTTATCGGCTGGAAATTGATTGCCGGTCGGCACTAAAAAGTGCCGGTCGGCACAAAATGCCTGCAAAACCTGCAACTCACAGCAGCAGAGGGCAACAAAATGCATGGCAATGTGATTCAAAGCATGTATGCACCAAACACAATCCTTATCATATTTTTGACTCAAAGGGGGGTGTGCCTCGGTTCTCGGACCACCAATCGTGCATTTCCATGCATGATGGCCCAAAGAACCGAGAGTGCAATTTTAATTTCAAATGCATGCAATGCAATCAAGCAAACAAGGGTGCCAAACCTCTATCATACTTCACTTCAAGAGGCCTAACATGCATGCGAATGTGATGCAACCTTAAGCATGTTATCTATCATGCAAAGTGAACAATGTGATGCACTTATGCAAGGCATACAAGCAAGCATGCAAACCAACGGGGGATGGACTAGGAATAAGAATTAGGCCACCCTAAAAGGCCCAAAATCAGTGGCCAAAATGCCTAGAATTGGGGGCTAAACACACACACAAATGCACATGTTGAGGTACCAAACCCAAGGCATAAATAGGCAACATTCAAGCACACTTAAAGAGACCAAACATGGGCTAAAAGCATGCATGGAAAGCTCTGGAATTCATGTCAAACATGATGCCAAATCATGCAATAAAGCATGCCAAACAAAGCATGCAGATGGTCTAGGCTTAATACAAGTCAATGGGGCATTGAACCACACCTATGCAAGGCAATTATGGCATGCATTAATCAACCCTAAACAGACTTTTAGCATGTCAAATTAGGCCCAAAGGACCACTTAGATGGCATCTAAGAGGCATGAAATCTAAGGCATGCAACAAGGCCTAAACATGGGGCATGCAACACAAGCTTAAGAAGTCACAAAGAAGCATGCAATGTAAACATACAAGCACCTCTAGGGGACTGAAATAGCACATGAAATGGTTCCAAACCATCAAAAACTATGCAAGTAAAGCATGCTACACATCCATGCTCTTAAGTCCAACAAGCCAAATGCAAAGGGGCTATATTAAACATGCTAAGATTGACCAAAATACTTATGGACAGACCTAAAACATGATAATATGAGCACATATTCTTCATAAACACAAGCCTAAAACATGCTAGAAATGGAGGCATACAACCTAAGCACGTTAAGGCATAAAGAGGCATTACAAGGCAACTATGCTAAGCATGCACAAGGGGCCTAAACCAACTTGAAATCATGTTATAACATGGTAATATAAGCATGGAAAACAAGTCAAACATGCTCAACACACACTCAAGCATGAAGCTCCATAAGGAAGCAAAATTTGCCCTTTTCAAGGACATCAAGGAGAGGGGGTGGCCCTCCCCTTTCTAGGACTTTAAGGCACCATCTCCACCACTGAAATCCCTCAAGATTTCAGTGGTGGAAAGGTCCAAGCACACAAGTCCCGGATCTCTCCAAAATAGCACAAAAATGAGCCCTTTTCAAGGCCTAAAGGGGGTCAAACTCCCCAAACCACAAAACACTTTAATAAACAATAAAGAGGGTTAAAAATCAGAACTCTTTTGTGTTATAGATCAAGCACAAAAACTGTTTTAAACTAGGCAAAAGTGGAGTGCAAAAATGGGGTAAATAAAGTAAGTTTCTTACCCTTGATGATCAACTTCACAAAGGTTGAAGTGGTTGGTTCCTTGAGCTCCAAACCAGCCAAGAACACCAAGAACAAGCCCTTAGCACTTCGATTCCAAGAGGAAGGTGAAACACTAGGTGTTGATGTGCAATAGTAAGGCACAAACACCTAGTGTACAAAACAAGAAAGAAAGAGAGAGATAGGATAGATACACAAAATCTAACCTAAAACCAGAGCTTCTCCCTCTCCTAAAATGTCTAACTCTCCAAATCTTCTCTCTCTTGAGCCAAGAGAAGAGCCCTCTTTTGTATAGGCATGAAAACTTACAAGTTAAGCAAGCCTAAAGGCTCATCCCTCCATACACGTGTATGGAGGGGAGCAAAAAGTGATACAGCTGTCTAAAAATATCTGATAAAGCAGCTGCACAACAGTCGGCAGGGCAAAATGGTCATTTTGCCAAAAAGAGTGCCGACCGGCACAAAATAGTGCCGACCGGCACAATATAGTGCCGGTGTCCACACCAGCCAGCCGGTGGCCTCTAGCCACAGCCGGTGGTATGTGGGGATGCCTCACAAAGCATTCCCTGCCCTCCCAAGGCAAAACACAAGTGTTTGGTGCAAAACCAAACACCAAACGGTCGAGTTCGGAAGTCCTGAGGCAAGGCGCGCGAGCCGAGAACTCCGGGAACTCCAAACGAACACAACATGGATAATCACCGAGTGTTCCAACGGTGACGTCCAAGTCTTGAGGACGGTCAAAAATGGGGTGTCTACAGGCAGTCTTTGCGTTTCTATTTTCTATAAAGTGTGCTGTTTACTACTTTAGGGTTGAATCCGTCCAAATTCTCATAGAGGAGTAAAATACAAATTGTTCTACATTTGAGGGTGTTTTTATATGAGTTTCCTTGATGTATAAAAGGTAATCGATTGATTAACGAACTACAGAGTGTAAAACATCAAGGGTTGATTTAGTTCTTTTAATCACATAAAGAGAGAGGGGTTCTTCGGTGGATTCCGGAAAACTTGGGCCTAAAGCTTTACTGGATTCCGAAATGGCTCATCGTCGCGGATTTAACATCGGCATTGTGGATTCAATGTTGGGCAAAGCAGTTCCGTAGTGAAGACAACGTTGGAAGAGGCACGTTGGATTTGGTTCAATTCGAGCATGGATTCACTAGATAATTGAGAGTACTCATGAGTAATTCCTTTTTATCTTCTTAGTGGATTGTTTTGTTGCTTTGGTCCGTGGTTTTTTAATCATAATTGGAAGTGCTCCAATTATGATTTTTCGATATTAAATCGTTGTGCCAATTTGTCTTGATTGTTTGATTAAGATTGTTATTTACTGTTTTAAATTGAAACATAATCATGAATCAATATTCAGAAGTTATTTAAATTTTTCATACCCAATTTTTTTTATTATAAAGTTAAGTACTCCCATACCTCATTCGAAACTGACTAGCTTTGGGGAAAATAAGTATACCAAGGGAAAAACAATGTTTCTAGCTTCATATGATTGTCAATATAAACAAGTATAGATCATGTTGTTCTTGGGGTATTTTTCTCTTTTTTTTTTTTTTTTTTTTTTGTATAAAATCAATTAATGAAAAGCCTAATTAAGTGAGTGTCATCTATAAGCCTAACCAAATTGGTCTAATTCTAGAAAACCACTCTAATCCCACCAGACTCGCAAATAATTATGTGAAGTCATGCGAATTCTCTTTTTCATTATTTCTTATCTTTTCTCATCAAATCACTCCATCCAATGAAGTGAAAACTAAAGTAAGAAGGATTTGAATTACCTTAACGATGATTTCAATATTATTCTATTTCTTTCCTTCAAGAGATTCAGTCTCTTCTTCTTTTCTTCGGAATTCAAGAGGTTCAATCTCTTCATCTTCATCTTCTACTCTAATCTATACTATCTATCTATACTATCTATCTATAGTATATTAAGCAAAGGCCTCAGTCGGTGTCCTCAAACCTTTGCTCTCCTATGCCACGTGACATTTTTTTTTTAATTTAAAAAAAAAAAAAGTTATACAAAGAGATAGGCAAAGCTTGAACCCATGACGATGGGTTTAAGGTAAAAAGACTTATACCACTTAAGTTGTATACATATTATAATATTAATTTCTTTATTATTTTCTTTTATTCTTACTTATTTGAATTGTACACGCATCGCATGTACTACCCACTAGCTTGGCTTAATTCAGGATCTTCTGTAAGAAAATGTCAAGATTGAGGGGAAAAAAAGGGAAAATTTCATGTCAATGTAGGTGAAAATATATTTAAAAATTAATAATAAACTTTATTAATATTAAAGTGTGAAGTATAAAATTTTTCATTAATTAGTTAATAATTTTTTGAAAAAAGCACTGAAGAGTAGTTTCCCTGAATAAAATCAACAGCATACACAATATAATATTAGGATTTTTAATTAAAAAGATTCTAAAATCAACTCATTTGATCAGAGATCATATTTATTTATTATAAGTTTAGATCAAAGACAAAGACGCATGCCTTTCATATCACTTTAGTCCTTTAAATTTTAATTTTATTAATTTTTCTTTAAAATATCCAATTAGTCTAATTTTAAACTACCTTTTAAATTGTTAATAAAATAATTATGAATTTTAAATATGATCACTAAAGTATATATGTCATGTGTCAGTTTGGTCCTTAAAGTTCTAATATTGCTAATTTCATATCTCAATATTATAAGTCATGTTTTATTTTTCTCATCAATGTTTCGAGAACAAATTAACAAAATTACAAAACTTTAAGAACCAAAGTCATATGTATATTTTATTATTATTATTCCATTAACTATTTAAGCTATGAGTTTAAATAAGACCAAATTAATATAAATTAAAATTTTAATTGACAAAATTGACAAAATTAAAACTTGACACAGTGACACAAAATGCATACTTAAAGATCATAAATATAATTTATCATTTATTTTTATATATATTATTTTTTGAGTATCACTATTTCGAATGCCCTTTATATAATTTTTCCATTCAACTCCAAAAAATATTGATTAAGGTTTTTTTTAATTGGTTTTAGAAATTTTGAAGTGCATTTAAAATGCCTTTTCAACTTCTACTCTTTGTGAGACCCTGAAAATTTTCTCAAATGGATTGTTGAAAAGATCCAATAAAGAGATGAGCTTTACTTGTATATCTGCAAAGATAAACAAGGTTGACGCTACTCAACCGGGATTGTCGGCTGGGGATACTCTGATGATAAAGTTAGAGTCCTTCAAACAAAGAGAATAGAGGAAGAACTTGTAAAGTGTTGTTGAGATGAATCTCTTATTGTAATTGTCTATTGCGTGATGATATGTGATTGCTTGTATTAATATTGGTAGTCCTTTTATATAAACTTTACTGGGACATTAATATTGGTAACCCTTTTATATAAATAAAAAAAAAAATATTTGTCTAAAAAAATTATTTTTACAAATTTAGTATTAGCAAATTGAGTTTATTATTATTTTTGTATTTAACTTTATTTTCTCAAATGTCATTATAAGATTATTGAAAATTATTCCTACAAGAATCTGTACAACTTTAATCGCGTTATATTAGAAAATCCACAAAATCTAATCTTACATAACAATGTCCTATACGAGACAAGGATACCCTCTAGTTCATAATATGGACTAGATGTGGTCACCACCATGGTTTCATTTTGATAATTCAAATTGCTTATTTTGTAGAGTTCTTCGTATATATCATCAATATAAAAATAAAAATAAAAAATTAGATCGATATGATATTTATAGTCTATTCAATTTGTACCATTTATCACTCAAAAATGAATGATTTATTTTAAAAATACATTTAGGCTAACTTTGGCATCTACTAATACAAAAAGTCAAAAAGTCACTATCTTATTTAAATCACATCACCTCTCTAACACATCACATCAAACCCAACCCAAACCCAACCCATATAAGCCAATAAGTCAAAAAGTGCACTTTTTTAGAACATCCCAAACCAACCCTCTCTTTCTTCTTTCTTCTTCTTCTTCTTATTTATTTATAAATTTTAGTGGAAACAAATGCTTAAATTGAATAGGATACAATTATCAAATTAACATAATTTTTTGTGTCGACGATACGAAGAGTGACCAAATAAATGATTCAGATTATAAAAATAAGACCCGTAGTTAATCTCATGAGCTCAAACAATATCCTCTAATCTAAATCATGTATTGGAGGGAATCCAGGTCTATATGTGTGCATGTGTACACTTGAACTTTTATGTGTTGAGTGTTTGTCATTACGTTTTCAAAAATAATATAGGGTAGATCTTTCACAAATGCAATATGATTTAATCTAACAATAAGAAAATAATCAGTAATTTATAATATTTATATTTATCAGATATATTTATATATTAACAATATAATTCGGGTTGGTTAAATTGTGAAACCTAAGCCTTGTTCAAATTTAATTAGGCGGTAAAATTTAGCTCAAATGTTGACCAAATTTAAAATCATATTGTCTAAATTCTAAAAAATTTCAAATTAGACCAGGGTTGCTCATATTAGGCCCACCAAAATTGGAGCAAAGATTCTCTCCTTGCCTCTCTACTTACTGGGTCATTGGGCCCACTTTTTGGACCCAATT
Organism: Camellia japonica; assembly: GCA_030407325.1. Taxonomy (NCBI): domain Eukaryota; kingdom Viridiplantae; phylum Streptophyta; class Magnoliopsida; order Ericales; family Theaceae; genus Camellia; species Camellia japonica. Next base: position 156,009,413 of record JAPPVO010000029.1, read on the forward strand.
TCGATGATCCGAACCGTTCACATTTTAAGATTTGTTAATTATATCATACCTGTAAAAAATCAAGTTGATCGGATATCAGAAACCACGTGTTTGCATCATCAAACTAAAAATCATTTTTTTTTTTAAAAATTAATAAACAGTTTTCTGAACACATGGTTTCTAATATCCGATCAACTTCATTTTTTACAGGTATGATATACTCAACAAATCTTAAAATGTGAACGGTTCAGATCATCGAATTTGAGCCTAAAAGTGGGCCCAATGGCATAGCAAATAAGGAGGTAAGGAGAGAGAGTAAGGAGAGAATCCTTGCTACCAAAATTGAACCCTTACAAAGATTTTTTGAGTAATCACCAATGTATCTGTTTGCTACCGGTATTTTGTTTTATCCAAAACATGTATGGGAGTTGTGATACCCCTGTTCCGTAATATGCTAATTGGTCTCTAATACGTATGTGATTATATGTTTTGATATGATTTTTGTGTGTCATTATGTGAATATATGCGATTTTGGAATTCTATTTGTTCACCGTAGGAATATCTGTTTGAATAATCTGCTTTGGAAATTAAATTGAGGGCATTATCGGCACAAAACCCGAAATTGATTACGCCATTGTGATTGGCATAATTTTTAGAGCCTACGGTGAAATTTAATTAAAAATTGATTTGGGTCAGATTAAATTAATTAAATTAATGAATTGGTGCCCAATTACTTTATTACTATTATATTGGCATTAGTGGAATTTGTTGTGTGAGAGCACTACGCCCTCTATTCTCTCTTTTGCTTCATTTGGCTGATTTGAACTCAACGTTAGAGAGAGGACCGGTTATAGAGAGAGGGAGAGAAGAATTGGGCAATTTTGGTCTTGAGGCTTGGAAATTTGGAGGCTAACTCAAGATCTAATCATAAATTGGGAAGATTAAGGGTCCTAGGTGAGTGAATTTGTGTATATTAGTTTGTAATTTTTTTGAATTCAAGTTGAATGTTGATAAGGAACATAAATGAATTGATCATGATGAATTTGAGTTAGTTTTGTTGATTTGGTAGTCTATATGCACATACATGTAAGAAAGTACCTTGAAATTGCATGTTTGAGCATAAAAATGTATAATCCATGTGCAATTTAATTGAAGCTCATGTTTTGATCACCTCTCCACCAATTAAGGTGAGAATGATGAGCATCTCCCACATGCATGTACAAATCATGAGTGTAAGGCTTGAATGTTTGAAATTGAGCATATTGGTGTTGAGTTTTGAATTAATTTGGGACATGCATGTGTTTGATTCACGAAATTGAGCTCCATGATGATGTGTTTTGGTGTTTATACCATGTTAGTGCAAGTACATGTGAAATTGGAGCCATAAAATTAGAAATGTTGGGTTGAATGTTGGAAGGGAGCTCAAGAACTCAATCTGGAAAACACAGATTTTTTATGTCCGCTCGAGCAAGAAAATCATGCTCCCAGCACTTTTTGCAGACATGGTTCCCGCTCGAGCGGGGAAGATGACGCTCGAGTGGGGAGCTATGTAGATAGGCCATCCGCTCGAGCGGCTAAGTTCACACTCGAGCATGATTTTGATGTAACCAGTATTTTTGCAGGCCTTAAGGTTACGCTCGAGTGGGGAAATCCACGCTCGAGTGGGGACCTTATTCTTTGAAATTTTGAAATTTGCATTCTGTGTTCTGTTTTCCGTTCTTTTTCACTTGTAAGCACTCTTAGGCATGCATTGAGCATTGTAAATGAGTTAACGAGATAAGAATAAAGCCTAAAGAGGAATATGTGAATTAAAGAACGGATTGAACTGTGAGTGACCCTTTTGTGTTCTTGAAATGTGTAGGGTCAAGCTCCAGGGCAAATCCACAAGCCGATCACTGTGAGTAATATCTCAATAAAAGATGTTTGAATATGTTGTTGTCCTATTGCTTACCTCTATGTAAGTCTGTAAGTTCATTAATTTGAATGGTGGACAATGTCTGATATGAAAGTTTGTAATGGGCCAGAGGCCGTTTTGACAAGAAATAATGAATGGGCCAGAGGCCGTTTTGACAAGCATGAATGAATGGCCCAGAGGCCGTTTTGATATGAATGATTGGGCCAAAGGCCAGTTTGACACGAAAGTGTGAATGGGCCAAAGGCCGTTTTGACATAAACGAATGGACCGAAGGTCGTTTTGAGATAAATGATGGACCGAAGGTCGTTTTGACATAAACGAATGGACCGAAGGTCGTTTTAAGATAAAATGAATGGACCGCAGGTCGCTTTGAGATATATGAATGGACCTAAGGTTGTTTTGACATGAATGAGTGGGCCGAAGGCCGTTTTGACATAAATGTATGGGCCGAAGGCCGTTTTGACGTAAACGAATGGGCCAAAGGCCATTTTGACGGAAATGAATGGGCCGAAAGCCATTTTGACATAATGAATGGGCGAAGGCCGTTTTGACATAATGAATGGGCCGAAGGCCGTTCTGACAAGAATGGAAATCTGAATGGGCCAAAGGCCAGAATCTTTGGAACTACAGTCACTTGATTTGAATTTCGTATAGTTATATATCTGTTAAATAGAAATATGAATGGGCCCAAGGCCGTTTGGAACATGTTGTTCTACATTGTTATGTAACTTCTGTATTTGACTTGATATTATTCACTGGGCTTTCACTCACTCTCATTCATGTGTTTGTAGGTGAGCCAAGGGAAGTCCAGACCCAGTCTCAGTGAAGTCTGTATGGAACAACTAAGGTTTTGAGAGAGTCAGCCCTTGTGTCTCACGCACGAGACCTGCCTTCGCCCTTTTGTTATGTATTTACGTTTTGTCAGGTTGGCAAAGTTTTGGATACGTCTGTACATGGTTTTCATGGGTTGACTTAGTTTGGATGATCCTGTCTGTATAAAATCTTATGTCATTACACTTTCTGTCGTGAGTTATTAACATATGTACGTATGGAATGTTATAGTGTGCATATAAGCACGGCTCCATGGACAAAGTTTTAGATTTGCTTCCATTTGGCCCCTTTTTCTCTGATGAGTCTTGTCTTATTTGGTTTGAGGCCGTAGGTAATCTCGTGATTACTGGCCAGTTATGGCCTTAACCCATAAGGGCGGGTTCGGGTCATGACAGAGTGGTATCAGAGCACGAGTTAATAACTCACACACTTGTCCAAAAGAGCAATAAGAGTCTAGAAAAGATCTAGGATGCATTCATGGGATAAGTATGAATCTGGAAGCATCAAGAATACACTTAAATGTTAATGCGAACGGTTTTACGATATAAGTTTGTGATTTGCTTGCATTGCAAATTATTTGAAAATGTATGCTCTTTAGTATATGCATACCTGTGAATCTTTTGTATAAGGTATAATGCAAGTTTAATCGAATGGTGAACTTTAATTATTTTCTGATGATATGAAATGACAAGTTCCCTGAAATGCTATGTTTTGCATGAGTGAATGACTGTCTAAATTTTCTTCGAATGTAATTGTGGTGTCCTTAGCAGAAGCCCTCGCCCAGGGGACATAATACTGTGGCTTATGGTCATGAGGCCCTAACCCGGGGGAAATAATACCGTGGCACAAGCCCTCGCCCGAGGGAAACAATACCATGGCTTATTAATGAGATATGTTACCCGTTATACTTGACCAACATAATATGTTACGCTGAAGGAAATACCACACATGATTTGAATATGAGATATGAATTGTTACACTACTGTGTACAATAAAATTTGTTTTGTTATAGTGCACATACATGAACATACGAACCATGAAAAGTTGCTTATGTGCATTCGATTCTGCCAATGGGTGCCTATGTGAAATATGAACATGATTTGAGTATATAATTACTTAGTATTTGTTCAGCATGCGATATCTGATAAGTATGCAATCATCTGTTACCTATGTGATTAATTGTATTGGGATGGTGCATAAAATGAGAATATAACAATGTGTCTATGTGCGAATGTACCCATATGTATCTGTGTTTATTTTTGTATTTGGCACCCCAGTATTTGGCAAGGCTTAATAAGAGATTGTGTAGAGTATGGATGAAGTAAGAGCATACGGATTAGAAGGCTCTTCCACAGCCCGACTTGATAGTCTAGAAAGAGTAGTACAAGAAATGGCGGAGACCTTAAGACAACAGCGTCAGTTGCCGCTACGGCAAGAACCTTTGCCACCACCAATGTAAGAAACACCGAAGAGTTTGTTATCAGATTTTTTGGGGCTTGTTATAGGTGTGGTAAAATGGACCATATGGTAAGGGATTGTTCCCGAACTGAGCGATGTGAAAAAATAAATGTTCTGCCTCAGCTAGATTCGTACCAGTGGTAGGAATTGCTACTCAGGATAGAGTAATTACCTCATCCCAGAAAGCCCTCAGAATACTGCAACCATTATCCCAGGTATCTATACTGTTTATAAACGAATGCCTATGTGTTGACTGGTTCTGAATTAGTACATGTGTACATTTTTGTTTGGGATATTGATTAATTCTGCACATGCCTGTACATCTAAACCTATGCTCAGGGTGATTTGTTATATTACTGTCTTCAACGACTAAACTACTAGAATTGTGACCTTGTGATTGTATAACTGAGTTGAGCACCCCAAATAATAAACTCTACAAATTACGGACCATGTATGTGGACTGGTAGAAAATTGGCGGAACTACGTGACTAAACTGAGCTTGACTCGCAAGCCTAAGTTTTGTGACTGATTTAGAACTTTTGTATAACAGACCCTATCTTATGTACAACCGATGAACTTTGTTTAATGTGTTATTGTGCACCATGTACTTGCATGTAAGACTTATTTGGGAACTGCTACACACCGATTATGATACGTACCTCCTGACATGAACAACTGTATGCATATGCAACTATACCTGAATTCATGTGGACAATGCCATATTGTACATGACTTGAAATACTTTGATATGAACTATTGTGGTGAATGATTCTGATATGACCTTGAGAACTGATGAACTTAGGGCAGTTGAAAAACCATCACCCATGTACCTAAGCAGACGAAGTATGCCTTACAGAACTGAATGTGCCCTATTTGAGAAAATTTTTATCTAATTCGATCTGATAGAACCTTTGCCTGATATTGTCTTGATGGAACCCTCATTTGATATAATCTGATAGAACCTTTGTTTGGTTTAATTTGGCAAGACCTGTGTCGGGATTGGTTTGATAAGACCCTCTATCTAATTTAATTTTGCAAAAAGGGATTGAGGATTGCCTGTAAATAAATAGCCAGAATATTCTTGGTAGAAAAATTGATAGACCCAAAACTTGAATCTGTTTAGAGTACTTGACCTATCTGAAAGACCTCTTGTGGGCTATCAACAGATTAATCTAACCATGGACACCATTGAGAACCAACCTTCAACGATTGAGGACATATGTGTTATAAATGAACTGAATTGTGCAAATCCAGTGATTGGGTGTCTTAAGGAACAATGCTGGTGTGTTGTCATATTCTTTCTTGTTTGACGCTATGGAAACCGATGTCAACAGATTGATTCGATTGAAAACAGTACTGAATATTTGTTCTCGACTAATCAGAATATGTTTCATGTGTTTGCTTCAGTATTATTAGATTTTGGGAAATCAGGTTAAAGTGAATGGTATTATGTTTGTTTTGATGACATTCTTGGAACGTCCTTTCGTGCTAGGGGACGTTAAGCCTATGTAGCACCTTTGATTGAGATATCTTTTGCCACCGACGGTTTCGTACGGGTGGGTTTGACTAATTGACCTCGAGTCGGCCACCAATGGTCATGAACGGGTGTGCTTCGATTCCGAGACGATTATTCCTTTGTTTTGTCCAGAATGTCATCCTTAGGTATTATGAAGATGTTTTGACATCCAAGAAACTTTGAAAAACCCTGATTGTCCGAAAGTGTGTGAATTCAGTACGCTTTGTAAATAACTGCTCAGTGTCATCATATTTTGTGATTGGGGCTCTGAGAGTGTGTAAATCGCGTTTGGCATGTGATTGACTCCTTTGATAATGCCTTTGACATCCTGAGGATTTACGTGTATGAATTACCTTAAGCTTTTAACGACTATTAGATAATGTGAAAGGTCCCGATGGGGCAGGGGATTGAATATTGAACTGAAATGTGAACCGTAAACTGTTAAATGAATTAAGAACACGTGTATGGTGTTAGAAAGCGACTGCCTCGATGTTATTGTACCTTACATCAGTATTATGGGGATAAATGGACTATGTGCATAGTATGGGTAAGTGCTTCGATACTACCTTTGTTAATTCGGAAATCAGTATCTGGATCCACTGTATATTCCTAAAGATCTCTGATTGACTTCGGATAATTGTGATGAATCACTGAACTAAAGACCGAATCGGATTGTAAACTGTGGAATTATTGAAGAATGAATTGAACTTTTGTAACAAGGGAATAGACCGGCTGCTATGGTAAAATTGGTTGGCATTTGAAATGAATATGTGGGTGACCTATTATGAAGAAGGAAATTATTGAATTGTGTCTAAATACTTTTCGGTGCCAACAGGTCGAAATCGAATATCAGATAGTGACGGGACTACTTCAACCTTCCTTTATTTTGGAATGGAAGTAGGGATATGTGACTACAAACTTCATTGTGGGGCTACCTTGAGCACCCAAGGTATAAGTCCCGTTTGAGTTATTGTATGTAAAATTTTTGTATGATGCTTGTAGACTAGCCACTATTTACATCGATAAGATTGCTCATTTGCATGGGGTCCCAGTATCTATTGTTTAGACAGAAATTCTAAAATGTTTTGAATTCTAACAAGCCTTCAAGAGGCAATGGGGGCTCAGCTTCTGTTCTATTCTGTTACCCAGATCCGGAGGTTCCTTTATGGAACTGGTTATTCGTAACCTCACGTGTATATGTTCTATTCTGTTCTGTTCCGTTCTGTTAATGCTAATGGATGTATCACGTAAACTTAATCATGACTTACGATTTCTGTGTATGATCTGGACAAATTATGAATTTGATACGAAACTGAATTATGATTCGGCGCTGTTTTCCATCCGCAAATTGATGTATGATCAGAAAGAACTTTTTAGATTTTTGGGAGGAATGCTCCAAAGATATGCATTAGATTTTTCAGGGGAGTTGGAAAGATCTATCCGTCGTTGGCAAACTTTGCTTGCAACAACAGCTCACACTCTAGTTTTGGCATGGCACCATACAAGCCTTGTATGGCGGAAAAAGGTAAATCTATGACTGATTGAGAATAGAGCGTTGCTTGATTTTGAGACTAAGTAAATGACTATTAAGAAGGATTGGAACCGTTGAATGAAAAGTGTTCCGAATTGTTTCGACTAAAGGTAAAATGAGTTTGGAGGACCAAACTTCCTAAAGGGGGGAAGACTGTGATACCCTATTCCGTAATATGCTAATTGATCTCTAATACGTATGTGATTATATGTTTTGATATGATTTTTTGTGTGCCATTATGTGAATATATGCGATTTTGGAATTCTATTTGTTCACCGTAGGAATATCTGTTTGAATAATCTGCTCTGGAAATTAAATTGAGGGTCTTATCGGCCACAGAACCCGAAATTGATTACGCCATTGTGATTGGCATAATTTTTAGAGCCTACGGTGAAATTTAATTGAAAATTGATTTGGGTCAGATTAAATTGATTAAATTAATGAATTGGTACCCAATTACTTTATTACTATTATATTGGCATTAGTGGAATTTGTTGTGTGAGAGCACTACACCCTCTATTCTCTCTTCTTTGCTTCATTTGGCTGATTTGAACTCAACGTTAGAGAGAGGGCTGGTTATAGAGAGAGGGAGAGAAGAATTGGGCAATTTTGGTCTTGAGGCTTGGAAATTTGGACACTAACTCAAGATCTAATCATAAATTGGGAAGATTAAGGGTCCTAGGTGAGTGAATTTGTGTATATTAGTTTGTAATTTTTGTGAATTCAAGTTGAATGTTGATAAGGAACATAAAATGAATTGATCATGATGAATTTGAGTTATTTTTGTTGATTTGGTAGTCTATATGCACATGCATGTAAGAAAGTACCTTGAAATTGCATGTTTGAGCATAAAAATGTATAATCCATGTGCAATTTTAATTGAAACTCATGTTTTGATCACCTCTCCACAATTAAAGTTGAGAATGATGAGCATCTCCCACAATGCATGTACAAATCATGGAGTGTAAGGCCGTAGACGCGCCCGTGGGCTTCACTCTACAGTTCGGACTCCCTTTTTGTGTGTTGCGGTTCGTAGTCTGAACCAAAGAGTCCACCTCTGGCAAATCGTTTTGAGAAAAACAGATTTTTGAAAAGTAGTGCCAAACATGGACTGCTTTGCCAGATTACAGAGTCGCCACCTAAATATTTTTAAAATGGGGAATTTAGGAAACCCTGACTCGGTGCCGAAGGCCACGTGTCCGTCATCACCAAATGTCTTGGCTCGGGAGCTTGGGTACGATCGGGGAAGGTCAGCTATGAGCACCCCCTTTCGCCCGGTCCGAAGACCGGCCTCTACTAACCGTGATATCCAATTGTGAAAACATTATGTGCTCTTATCCCAATTATTATCCTAGAATTACTATGTTATGCGCACAGCAAACAAGTATAGACTGGATTGCCTAATTTGGACATAAACACTGCATATCCGTTTTGTCTCGACAAACGTGTTGGTTTTTGCTACTCGAAAGTAGGCTAAAATACGGATTTCAATGAGTTGTTCCAACCCACGCAATCCAACCTCCACCCACAGGCATTCAAACAGTAATATCACATAAGCATTTAGCCGCATGGCAAGCATACTGTCATGTTAACATTCACACGCATGCGACATGCTAAAGCATAAAAACTTACATCGTACTCCGTGCCAAATACAAGGAACTAGTTAGCAAACATGCATGACCTAGTTCATGTTAAGTGGCTAATGCAACACAGGCATAGATGCAATCTAGAGTAGGCTCGGCTAACCCTAAGCATGGCATGTGAAATGTTTCACGTAGCACGTATTCAATTTAGAATTGAAAGTACGATGCAGTTTGTATGATGTGCCGAGCCCGGTACATGTCAACAGATGCATGGATGCACGTATGCATTGCATAAGGTATGCTAAAATAAATATGCCCTAATCTACCATCATAAGCAGGTAAATAAAAGGGAAGAAAGAAGTGGGGGTTGGAAGACATACACACACTCACACACCCTTATTACAAATTTGCCCTCGCTCGGAGGGTCCAAAATAATAATACAAATAATCAACTACGCAAGCTAATTAATTATTACAAATTCACTAAATTAATTAGACAAATAATTAATCTAATTAAAACAGTAAATGCCTCGGGAGGAGGGCCCAAATGTGTCGCGCGCCCGGGATTCGCTCAGAATCGCACTGTCATGCAAGTGTGCCTCTGTTTTCCCTGCTATCCTCCTCTGAAAATTGCCAAAGTCCCAGGAGTACCTCTCAGGGCACTGGGGAGTACCACCGGCTGGGGTACAACACCACCGGCTGAAGGAGGAGGCCACCGGCACAAAATGAAGTTATCGGCTGGAAATTGATTGCCGGTCGGCACTAAAAAGTGCCGGTCGGCACAAAATGCCTGCAAAACCTGCAACTCACAGCAGCAGAGGGCAACAAAATGCATGGCAATGTGATTCAAAGCATGTATGCACCAAACACAATCCTTATCATATTTTTGACTCAAAGGGGGGGTGTGCCTCGGTTCTCGGACCACCAATCGTGCATTTCCATGCATGATGGCCCAAAGAACCGAGAGTGCAATTTTAATTTCAAATGCATGCAATGCAATCAAGCAAACAAGGGTGCCAAACCTCTATCATACTTCACTTCAAGAGGCCTAACATGCATGCGAATGTGATGCAACCTTAAGCATGTTATCTATCATGCAAAGTGAACAATGTGATGCACTTATGCAAGGCATACAAGCAAGCATGCAAACCAACGGGGGATGGACTAGGAATAAGAATTAGGCCACCCTAAAAGGCCCAAAATCAGTGGCCAAAATGCCTAGAATTGGGGGCTAAACACACACACAAATGCACATGTTGAGGTACCAAACCCAAGGCATAAATAGGCAACATTCAAGCACACTTAAAGAGACCAAACATGGGCTAAAAGCATGCATGGAAAGCTCTGGAATTCATGTCAAACATGATGCCAAATCATGCAATAAAGCATGCCAAACAAAGCATGCAGATGGTCTAGGCTTAATACAAGTCAATGGGGCATTGAACCACACCTATGCAAGGCAATTATGGCATGCATTAATCAACCCTAAACAGACTTTTAGCATGTCAAATTAGGCCCAAAGGACCACTTAGATGGCATCTAAGAGGCATGAAATCTAAGGCATGCAACAAGGCCTAAACATGGGGCATGCAACACAAGCTTAAGAAGTCACAAAGAAGCATGCAATGTAAACATACAAGCACCTCTAGGGGACTGAAATAGCACATGAAATGGTTCCAAACCATCAAAAACTATGCAAGTAAAGCATGCTACACATCCATGCTCTTAAGTCCAACAAGCCAAATGCAAAGGGGCTATATTAAACATGCTAAGATTGACCAAAATACTTATGGACAGACCTAAAACATGATAATATGAGCACATATTCTTCATAAACACAAGCCTAAAACATGCTAGAAATGGAGGCATACAACCTAAGCACGTTAAGGCATAAAGAGGCATTACAAGGCAACTATGCTAAGCATGCACAAGGGGCCTAAACCAACTTGAAATCATGTTATAACATGGTAATATAAGCATGGAAAACAAGTCAAACATGCTCAACACACACTCAAGCATGAAGCTCCATAAGGAAGCAAAATTTGCCCTTTTCAAGGACATCAAGGAGAGGGGGTGGCCCTCCCCTTTCTAGGACTTTAAGGCACCATCTCCACCACTGAAATCCCTCAAGATTTCAGTGGTGGAAAGGTCCAAGCACACAAGTCCCGGATCTCTCCAAAATAGCACAAAAATGAGCCCTTTTCAAGGCCTAAAGGGGGTCAAACTCCCCCAAACCACAAAACACTTTTAATAAACAATAAAGAGGGTTAAAAATCAGAACTCTTTTGTGTTATAGATCAAGCACAAAAACTGTTTTAAACTAGGCAAAAGTGGAGTGCAAAAATGGGGTAAATAAAGTAAGTTTCTTACCCTTGATGATCAACTTCACAAAGGTTGAAGTGGTTGGTTCCTTGAGCTCCAAACCAGCCAAGAACACCAAGAACAAGCCCTTAGCACTTCAATTCCAAGAGGAAGGTGAAACACTAGGTGTTGATGTGCAATAGTAAGGCACAAACACCTAGTGTACAAAACAAGAAAGAAAGAGAGAGATAGGATAGATACACAAAATCTAACCTAAAACCAGAGCTTCTCCCTCTCCTAAAATGTCTAACTCTCCAAAAAAATCTTCTCTCCTTGAGCCAAGAGAAGAGCCTTTTGTATAGGCATGAAAACTTACAAGTTAAGCAAGCCTAAAGGCTCATCCCTCCATACACGTGTATGGAGGGGAGCAAAAAGTGATACAGCTGTCTAAAAAATATCTGATAAAGCAGCTGCACAACAGTCGGCAGGGCAAAATGGTCATTTTGCCAAAAAGAGTGCCGACCGGCACAAAATAGTGCCGACCGGCATAATATAGTGCCGGTGTCCACACCAGCCAGCCGGTGGCCTCTAGCCACAGCCGGTGGTATGTGGGGATGCCTCACAAAGCATTCCCTGCCCTCCCAAGGCAAAACACAAGTGTTTGGTGCAAAACCAAACACCAAACGGTCGAGTTCGGAAGTCCTGAGGCAAGGCGCGCGAGCCGAGAACTCCGGGAACTCCAAACGAACACAAACATGGATAATCACCGAGTGTTCCAACGGTGACGTCCAAGTCTTGAGGACGGTCAAAAATGGGGTGTCTACAGGCAGTCTTTGCGTTTCTATTTTCTATAAAGTGTGCTGTTTACTGCTTTAGGGTTGAATCCGTCCAAATTCTCATAGAGGAGTAAAATACAAATTGTTCTACATTTGAGGGTGTTTTTATATGAGTTTCCTTGATGTATAAAAGGTAATCGATTGATTAACGAACTACAGAGTGTAAAACATCAAGGGTTGATTTAGTTCTTTTAATCACATAAAGAGAGAGGGGTTCTTCGGTGGATTCCGGGAAACTTGGGCCTAAAGCTTTACTGGATTCCGAAATGGCTCATCGTCGTGGATTTAACATCGGCATTGTGGATTCAATGTTGGGCAAAGCAGTTCCGTAGTGAAGACAACGTTGGAAGAGGCACGTTGGATTTGGTTCAATTCGAGCATGGATTCACTAGATAATTGAGAGTACTCATGAGTAATTCCTTTTTATCTTCTTAGTGGATTGTTTTGTTGCTTTGGTCCGTGGTTTTTTTATCATAATTGGAAGTGCTCCAATTATGACTTTTTGATATTAAATCGTTGTGCCGATTTGTCTTGATTGTTTGATTAAGATTGTTATTTACTGTTTTAAATTGAAACATAATCATGAATCAATATTTCAGAAGTTATTTAAATTTTTCATACCCAATTTTTTTTTTATAAAGTTAAGTACTCCCATACCTCAATTCGAAACTGACTAGCTTTGGGGAAAATAAGTATACCAAGGGAAAAACAATGTTTCTAGCTTCATATGATTGTCAATATAAACAAGTATAGATCATGTTGTTCTTGGGTATTTTTCTCTTTTTTTTTTTTTTTTTTTTTTATATAAAATCATTAATGAAAATAAGTGAGTGTCATCTATGCCTAACCAAATTGGTCTAATTCTAGAAAACCACTCTAATCCCACCAGACTCGCAAATAATTATGTGAAGTCATGCGAATTCTCTTTTTCATTATTTCTTATCTTTTCTCATCAAATCACTCCATCCAAATGAAGTGAAAACTAAAGTAAGAAGGGATTTGAATTACCTTAACGATGATTTCAATATTATTCTATTTCTTTTCCTTCAAGAGATTCAGTCTCTTCTTCTTCTTCTTCTTCTTCTTCGGAATTCAAGAGGTTCAATCTCTTCATCTTCATCTTCTACTCTAATCTATACTATCTATCTATCTATACTATAGTTAAGCAAAGGCCTCAGTCGGTGTCCTCAAACCTTTGCTCTCCTAGGCCACGTGACATTTTTTTTTTAATTTAAAAAAAAAAAAAAGTTATACAAAGAGGTAGGCAAAGCTTGAACCCATGATGATGGGTTTAAGGTAAAAGACTTATACCACTTAAGCTGTATACATATTATAATATTAATTTCTTTATTATTTTCTTTTATTCTTACTTATTTGAATTGTACACGCATCGCATGTACTACCCACTAGCTTGGTTTAATTCAGGATCTTCTGTAAGAAAATGTCAAGATTTAGGGGAAAAAAAGGGAAAATTTCATGTCAATGTAGGTGAAAATATATTTAAATTAATAATAAACTTTATTAATATTAAAGTGTGAAGTATAAAATTTTTCATTAATTAGTTAATAATTTTTTTGAAAAACCACTGAAGAGTAGTTTCCCTGAATAAAATCAACAGCATACACAATATAATATTAGGATTTTTAATTAAAAAGATTCTAAAATCAACTCATTTGATCAGAGATCATGTTTATTTATTTTAAATTTAGATCAAAGACAAAGACGCATGCCTTTCATATCACTTTAGTCCTTTAAACTTTAATTTTATTAATTTTTTCTTTAAAATATCAAATTAGTCTAATTTTAAACTACCTTTTAAATTGTTAATAAAATAATTATGAATTTTAAATATGATCACTAAAGTATATATGTCATGTGGTCCTTAAAGCTCTAATATTGCTAATTTCATATCTCAATATTATAAGTCATGTTTTATTTTTCTCATCAATGTTTCGAGAACAAATTAACAAAATTACAAAACTTTAAGAACCAAAGTCATATGTATATTTTATTATTATTATTATTCCATTAACTATTTAAGCTATGAGTTTAAATAAGACCAAATTAATATAAATTAAAATTTTAATTGACAAAATTGACAAAATTAAAACTTGACACAGTGACACAAAATGCATACTTAAAGATCATAAATATAATTTATCATTTATTTTTATATATATTATTTTTGAGTATCACTATTTCGAATGCCCTTTATATAATTTTTCCATTCAACTCCAAAAAATATTGATTAAGGTTTTTTTTAAGTGGTTTTAGAAATTTTGAAGTGTATTTAAAATGCCTTTTCAACTTCTACTCTTTGTGAGACCCAGAAAATTTTCTCAAATGGATTGTTGAAAAGATCCAATAAAGAGATGAGCTTTACTTGTATATCTGCAAAGATAAACAAGGTTGACGCTACTCAACCGGGATTGTCAGCTGGGGCTACTCTGATGATAAAGTTAGAGTCCTTCAAACAAAGAGAATAGAGGAAGAACTTGTAAAGTGTTGTTGAGATGAATCTCTTATTGTAATTGTCTATTGCGTGATGATATGTGATTGCTTGTATTAATATTGGTAGTCCTTTTATATAAACTTTACTGGGACATTAATATTGGTAACCCTTTTATATAAATAAAAAAAAAAATATTTGTCTAAAAAAATTATTTTTACAAATTTAGTATTAGCAAATTGAGTTTATTATTATTTTGTATTTAACTTTATTTTCTCAAATGTCATTATAAGATTATTGAAAATTATTCCTACAAGAATCTGTACAACTTTAATCGCGTTATATTAGAAAATCCACAAAATCTAATCTTACATAACAATGTCCTATACGAGACAAGGATACCCTCTAGTTCATAATATGGACTAGATGTGGTCACCACCATGGTTTCATTTTGATAATTCAAATTGCTTATTTTGTAGAGTTCTTCGTATATATCATCAATATAAAAATAAAAAAAAAAATTAGATCGATATGATATTTATAGTCTATTCAATTTGTACCATTTATCACTCAAAATGAATGATTTATTTTAAAAATACATTTAGGCTAACTTTGGCATCTACTAATACAAAAAGTCAAAAAGTCACTATCTTATTTAAATCACATCACCTCTCTAACACATCACATCAAACCCAACCCAAACCCAACCCATATAAGCCAATAAGTCAAAAAGTGCACTTTTTTAGAACATCCCAAACCAACCCTCTCTCTTCTTTTCTTCTTCTTCTTCTTATTTATTTATAAATTTTAGTGGAAACAAATGCTTAAATTGAATAGGATACAATTATCAAATTAACATAATTTTTTGTGTCGACGATACGAAGAGTGACCAAATAAATGATTCAGATTATAAAAATAAGACCCGTAGTTAATCTCATGAGCTCAAACAATATCCTCTAATCTAAATCATGTATTGGAGGGAATCCAGGTCTATATGTGTGCATGTGTACACTTGAACTTTTATGTGTTGAGTGTTTGTCATTACGTTTTCAAAAATAATATAAGGGTAGATCTTTCACAAATGCAATATGATTTAATCTAACAATAAGAAAATAATCAGTAATTTATAATATTTATATTTATCAGATATATTTATATATTAACAATATAATTCGGGTTGGTTAAATTGTGAAACCTAAGCCTTGTTCAAATTTAATTAGGCGGTAAAATTTAGCTCAAATGTTGACCAAATTTAAAATCATATTGTCTAAATTCTAAAAAATTTCAAATTAGACCAGGGTTGCTCATATTAGGCCCACCAAAATTGGAGCAAAGATTCTCTCCTTGCCTCTCTACTTACTGGGTCATTGGGCCCACTTTTGGACCCAATTTCGATGATCCGAACCGTTCACATTTTAAGATTTGTTAATTATATCATACCTGTAAAAATCAAGTTGATCGGATATCAGAAACCACGTGTTTGCATCATCAAACTAAAAATCATTTTTTTTTTAAAAATTAATAAACAGTTTTCTGAACACATGGTTTCTAATATCCGATCAACTTCATTTTTTACAGGTATGATATACTCAACAAATCTTAAAATGTGAACGGTTCAGATCATCGAATTTGAGCCTAAAAGTGGGCCCAATGGCATAGCAAATAAGGAGGTAAGGAGAGAGAGTAAGGAGAGAATCCTTGCTACCAAAATTGAACCCTTACAAAGATTTTTTGAGTAATCACCAATGTATCTGTTTGCTACCGGTATTTTGTTTTATCCAAAACATGTATGGGAGTTGTGATACCCCTGTTCCGTAATATGCTAATTGGTCTCTAATACGTATGTGATTATATGTTTTGATATGATTTTTGTGTGTCATTATGTGAATATATGCGATTTTGGAATTCTATTTGTTCACCGTAGGAATATCTGTTTGAATAATCTGCTTTGGAAATTAAATTGAGGGCATTATCGGCCACAAAACCCGAAATTGATTACGCCATTGTGATTGGCATAATTTTTAGAGCCTACGGTGAAATTTAATTAAAAATTGATTTGGGTCAGATTAAATTAATTAAATTAATGAATTGGTGCCCAATTACTTTATTACTATTATATTGGCATTAGTGGAATTTGTTGTGTGAGAGCACTACGCCCTCTATTCTCTCTTCTTTGCTTCATTTGGCTGATTTGAACTCAACGTTAGAGAGAGGACCGGTTATAGAGAGAGGGAGAGAAGAATTGGGCAATTTTGGTCTTGAGGCTTGGAAATTTGGAGGCTAACTCAAGATCTAATCATAAATTGGGAAGATTAAGGGTCCTAGGTGAGTGAATTTGTGTATATTAGTTTGTAATTTTTTTGAATTCAAGTTGAATGTTGATAAGGAACATAAAATGAATTGATCATGATGAATTTGAGTTAGTTTTGTTGATTTGGTAGTCTATATGCACATACATGTAAGAAAGTACCTTGAAATTGCATGTTTGAGCATAAAAATGTATAATCCATGTGCAATTTTAATTGAAGCTCATGTTTTGATCACCTCTCCACCAATTAAGGTGAGAATGATGAGCATCTCCCACATGCATGTACAAATCATGGGAGTGTAAGGCTTGAATGTTGTGAAATTGAGCATATTGGTGTTGAGTTTGAATTAATTTGGGACATGCATGTGTTTGATTCACGAAATTGAGCTCCATGATGATGTGTTTTGGTGTTTATACCATGTTAGTGCAAGTACATGTGAAATTGGAGCCATAAATGTTAGAAATGTTGGGTTGAATGTTGGAAGGGAGCTCAAGAACTCAATCTGGAAAACACAGATTTTTTATGTCCGCTCGAGCAAGAAAATCATGCTCCCAGCACTTTTTGCAGACATGGTTCCCGCTCGAGCGGGGAAGATGACGCTCGAGTGGGGAGCTATGTAGACAGGCCATCCGCTCGAGCGGCTAAGTTCACACTCGAGCATGATTTTGATGTAACCAGTATTTTTGCAGGCCTTAAGGTTACGCTCGAGTGGGGAAATCCACGCTCGAGTGGGGACCTTATTCTTTGAAATTTTTGAAATTTGCATTCTGTGTTCTGTTTTTCCGTTCTTTTTCACTTGTAAGCACTCTTAGGCATGCATTGAGCATTGTAAATGAGTTAACGAGATAAGAATAAAGCCTAAAGAGGAATATGTGAATTAAAGAACGGATTGAACTGTGAGTGACCCTTTTGTGTTCTTGAAATGTGTAGGGTCAAGCTCCAGGGCAAATCCACAAGCCGATCACTGTGAGTAATATCTCAATAAAAGATGTTTGAATATGTTGTTGTCCTATTGCTTACCTCTATGTAAGTCTGTAAGTTCATTAATTTGAATGGTGGACAATGTCTGATATGAAAGTTTGTAATGGGCCAGAGGCCGTTTTGACAAGAAATAATGAATGGGCCAGAGGCCGTTTTGACAAGCATGAATGAATGGGCCAGAGGCCGTTTTGATATGAATGATTGGGCCAAAGGCCAGTTTGACACGAAAGTGTGAATGGGCCAAAGGCCGTTTTGACATAAACGAATGGACCGAAGGTCGTTTTGACATAAACGAATGGACCGAAGGTCGTTTTGACACGAACGAACGGACCGAAGGTCGTTTTGAGATAAATGAATGGACCGCAGGTCGCTTTGAGATATATGAATGGACCTAAGGTTGTTTGACATGAATGAGTGGGCCGAAGGCCGTTTTGACATAAATGTATGGGCCGAAGGCCGTTTTGACGTAAACGAATGGGCCAAAGGCCATTTTGACGGAAATGAATGGGCCGAAAGCCATTTTGACATAAATGAATGGGCCGAAGGCCGTTTTGACATAAATGAATGGGCCGAAGGCCGTTCTGACAAGAATGGAAATCTGAATGGGCCAAAGGCCAGAATCTTTGGAACTACAGTCACTTGATTTGAATTTCGTATAGTTATATATCTGTTAAATAGAAATATGAAATGGGCCCAAGGCCGTTTGGAACATGTTGTTCTACATTGTTATGTAACTTCTGTATTTGACTTGATATTATTCACTGGGCTTTCACTCACTCTCATTCATGTGTTTGTAGGTGAGCCAAGGGAAGTCCAGACCCAGTCTCAGTGAAGTCTGTATGGAACAACTAAGGTTTTGAGAGAGTCAGCCCTTGTGTCTCACGCACGAGACCTGCCTTCGCCCTTTTGTTATGTATTTACGTTTTGTCAGGTTGGCAAAGTTTTGGATACGTCTGTACATGGTTTTCATGGGTTGACTTAGTTTGGATGATCCTGTCTGTATAAAATCTTATGTCATTACACTTTCTGTCGTGAGTTATTAACATATGTACGTATGGAATGTTATAGTGTGCATATAAGCACGGCTCCATGGACAAAGTTTTAGATTTGCTTCCGTTTGGCCCCTTTTTCTCTGATGAGTCTTGTCTTATTTGGTTTGAGGCCGTAGGTAATCTCGTGATTACTGGCCAGTTATGGCCTTAACCCATAAGGGCGGGTTCGGGTCATGACAGAGTGGTATCAGAGCACGAGTTAATAACTCACACACTTGTCCAAAAGAGCAATAAGAGTCTAGAAAAGATCTAGGATGCATTCATGGGATAAGTATGAATCTGGAAGCATCAAGAATACACTTAAATGTTAATGCGAACGGTTTTACGATATAAGTTTGTGATTTGCTTGCATTGCAAATTATTTGAAAATGTATGCTCTTTAGTATATGCATACCTGTGAATCTTTTGTATAAGGTATAATGCAAGTTTAATCGAATGGTGAACTTTAATTATTTTCTGATGATATGAAATGACAAGTTCCCTGAAATGCTATGTTTTGCATGAGTGAATGACTGTCTAAATTTTCTTCGAATGTAATTGTGGTGTCCTTAGCAGAAGCCCTCGCCCAGGGGACATAATACTGTGGCTTATGGTCATGAGGCCCTAACCCGGGGGAAATAATACCGTGGCACAAGCCCTCGCCCGAGGGAAACAATACCATGGCTTATTAATGAGATATGTTACCCGTTATACTTGACCAACATAATATGTTACGCTGAAGGAAATACCACACATGATTTGAATATGAGATATGAATTGTTACACTACTGTGTACAATAAAATTTGTTTTGTTATAGTGCACATACATGAACATACGAACCATGAAAAGTTGCTTATGTGCATTCGATTCTGCCAATGGGTGCCTATGTGAAATATGAACATGATTTGAGTATATAATTACTTAGTATTTGTTCAGCATGCGATATCTGATAAGTATGCAATCATCTGTTACCTATGTGATTAATTGTATTGGGATGGTGCATAAAATGAGAATATAACAATGTGTCTATGTGCGAATGTACCCATATGTATCTGTGTTTATTTTTGTATTTGGCACCCCAGTATTTGGCAAGGCTTAATAAGAGATTGTGTAGAGTATGGATGAAGTAAGAGCATACGGATTAGAAGGCCTTCCACAGCCCGACTTGATAGTCTAGAAAGAGTAGTACAAGAAATGGCGGAGACCTTAAGACAACAGCGTCAGTTGCCGCTACGCAAGAACCTTTGCCACCACCAATGTAAGAAACACCGAAGAGTTTGTTATCAGATTTTTTGGGGCTTGTTATAGGTGTGGTAAAATGGACCATATGGTAAGGATTGTTCCCGAACTGAGCGATGTGAATAAATGTTCTGCCTCAGCTAGATTCGTACCAGTGGTAGGAATTGCTACTCAGGATAGAGTAATTACACTCATCCCAGAAACCCTCAGAATACTGCAACCATTATCCCAGGTATCTATACTGTTTATAAACGAATGCTATGTGTTGACTGGTTCTGAATTAGTACATGTGTACATTTTGTTTGGGATATTGATTAATTCTGCACATGCACCTGTACATCTAAACCTATGCTCAGGGTGATTTGTTTATTACTGTCTTCAACGACTAAACTACTAGAATTGTGACCTTGTGATTGTATAACTGAGTTGAGCACCCCAAATAATAAACTCTACAAATTACGGGACCATGTATGTGGACTGGTAGAAAATTGGCTGAACTACGTGACTAAACTGAGCTTGACTCGCAAGCCTAAGTTTTGTGACTGATTTAGAACTTTGTATAACAGACCCTATCTTATGTACAACCGATGAACTTTGTTTAATGTGTTATTGTGCACCATGTACTTGCATGTAAGACTTATTTGGGAACTGCTACACCGATTATGATACGTACCTCCTGACAATGAACAACTGTATGCATATGCAACTATACCTGAATTCATGTGGACAATGCCATATTGTACATGACTTGAAATACTTTGATATGAACTATTGTGGTGAAGATTCTGATATGACCTTGAGAACTGATGAACTTAGGGCAGTTGAAAAACCATCACCCATGTACCTAAGCAGACGAAGTATGCCTTACAGAACTGAATGTGCCCTATTTGAGAAAATTTTTATCTAATTCGATCTGATAGAACCTTTGCCTGATATTGTCTTGATGGAACCCTCATTTGATATAATCTGATAGAACCTTTGTTTGGTTTAATTTGGCAAACCTGTGTCGGGATTGGTTTGATAAGACCCTCTATCTAATTTAATTTTGCAAAAAGGGATTGCGGATTGCCTGTAAATAAATAGCCAGAATATTCTTGGTAGAAAAATGATAGACCCAAAACTTGAATCTGTTTAGAGTACTTGACCTATCTGAAAGACCTCTTGTGGGCTATCAACAGATTAATCTAACCATGGACACCATTGAGAACCAACCTTCAACGATTGAGGACATATGTGTTATAAATGAACTGAATTGTGCAAATCCAGTGATTGGGTGTCTTAAGGAACAATGCTGGTGTGTTGTCATATTCTTCTTGTTTGACGCTATGGAAACCGATGTCAACAGATTGATTCGATTGAAAACAGTACTGAATATTTGTCTCGACTAATCAGAATATGTTTCATGTGTTTGCTTCAGTATTATTAGATTTGGGAAATCAGGTTAAAGTGAATGGTATTATGTTTGTTTTGATGACATTCTTGGAACGTCCTTTCGTGCTAGGGGACGTTAAGCCTATGTAGCACCTTTGATTGAGATATCTTTTGCCACCGACGGTTTCGTACGGGTGGGTTTGACTAATCGACCTCGAGTCGGCCACCAATGGTCATGAACGGGTGTGCTTCGATTCCGAGACGATTATTCCTTTGTTTTGTCCAGAATGTCATCCTTAGGTATTATGAAGATGTTTTGACATCCAAGAAACTTTGAAAAACCCTGATTGTCCGAAAGTGTGTGAATTCAGTACGCTTTGTAAATAACTGCTCAGTGTCATCATATTTTGTGATTGGGGCTCTGAGAGTGTGTAAATCGCGTTTGGCATGTGATTGACTCCTTTGATAATGCCTTTGACATCTTGAGGATTTACGTGTATGAATTACCTTAAGCTTTTAACGACTATTAGATAATGTGAAAGGTCCCGATGGGGCAGGGGATTGAATATTGAACTGAAATGTGAACCGTAAACTGTTAAATGAATTAAGAACACGTGTATGGTGTTAGAAAGCGACTGCCTCGATGTTATTGTACCTTACATCAGTATTATGGGGATAAATGGACTATGTGCATAGTATGGGTAAGTGCTTCGATACTACCTTTGTTAATTCGGAAATCAGTATCTGGATCCACTGTATTATTCCTAAAGATCTCTGATTGACTTCGGATAATTGTGATGAATCACTGAACTAAAGACCGAATCGGATTGTAAACTGTGGAATTATTGAAGAATGAATTGAACTTTTGTAACAAGGGAATAGACCGGGCTGCTATGGTAAAATTGGTTGGCATTTGAAATGAATATGTGGGTGACCTATTATGAAGAAGGAAATTATTGAATTGTGTCTAAATACTTTTCGGTGCCAACAGGTCGAAATCGAATATCAGATAGTGACGGGACTACTTCAACCTTCCTTTATTTTGGAATGGAAGTAGGGATATGTGACTACAAACTTCATTGTGGGGCTACCTTGAGCACCCAAGGTATAAGTCCCGTTTGAGTTATTGTATGTAAAATTTTTGTATGATGCTTGTAGACTAGCCACTATTTACATCGATAAGATTGCTCATTTGCATGGGGTCCCAGTATCTATTGTTTAGACAGAAATTCTAAAATGTGTTTGAATTCTAACAAGCCTTCAAGAGGCAATGGGGGCTCAGCTTCTGTTCTATTCTGTTACCCAGATCCGGAGGTTCCTTTATGGAACTGGTTATTCGTAACCTCACGTGTATATGTTCTATTCTGTTCTGTTCCGTTCTGTTAATGCTAATGGATGTATCACGTAAACTTAATCATGACTTACGATTTCTGTGTATGATCTGGACAAATTATGAATTTGATACGAAACTGAATTATGATTCGGCGCTGTTTTCCATCCGCAAATTGATGTATGATCAGAAAGAACTTTTTAGATTTTTGGGAGGAATGCTCCAAAGATATGCATTAGATTTTTCAGGGGAGTTGGAAAGATCTATCCGTCGTTGGCAAACTTTGCTTGCAACAACAGCTCACACTCTAGTTTTGGCATGGCACCATACAAGCCTTGTATGGCGGAAAAAGGTAAATCTATGACTGATTGAGAATAGAGCGTTGCTTGATTTTGAGACTAAGTAAATGACTATTAAGAAGGATTGGAACCGTTGAATGAAAAGTGTTCCGAATTGTTTCGACTAAAGGTAAAATGAGTTTGGAGGACCAAACTTCCTAAAGGGGGGAAGACTGTGATACCCCTATTCCGTAATATGCTAATTGATCTCTAATACGTATGTGATTATATGTTTTGATATGATTTTTGTGTGCCATTATGTGAATATATGCGATTTTGGAATTCTATTTGTTCACCGTAGGAATATCTGTTTGAATAATCTGCTCTGGAAATTAAATTGAGGGCCTTATCGGCCACAGAACCCGAAATTGATTACGCCATTGTGATTGGCATAATTTTAGAGCCTACGGTGAAATTTAATTGAAAATTGATTTGGGTCAGATTAAATTGATTAAATTAATGAATTGGTACCCAATTACTTTATTACTATTATATTGGCATTAGTGGAATTTGTTGTGTGAGAGCACTACACCCTCTATTCTCTCTCTTCTTTGCTTCATTTGGCTGATTTGAACTCAACGTTAGAGAGAGGGCTGGTTATAGAGAGAGGGAGAGAAGAATT
This sequence comes from Camellia japonica, assembly GCA_030407325.1. Taxonomy (NCBI): domain Eukaryota; kingdom Viridiplantae; phylum Streptophyta; class Magnoliopsida; order Ericales; family Theaceae; genus Camellia; species Camellia japonica. The sequence continues at coordinate 156,033,033 of JAPPVO010000029.1, forward strand.
GGGCAATTTTGGTCTTGAGGCTTGGAAATTTGGACACTAACTCAAGATCTAATCATAAATTGGGAAGATTAAGGGTCCTAGGTGAGTGAATTTGTGTATATTAGTTTGTAATTTTTGTGAATTCAAGTTGAATGTTGATAAGGAACATAAAATGAATTGATCATGATGAATTTGAGTTATTTTTGTTGATTTGGTAGTCTATATGCACATGCATGTAAGAAAGTACCTTGAAATTGCATGTTTGAGCATAAAAATGTATAATCCATGTGCAATTTTAATTGAAACTCATGTTTTGATCACCTCTCCACCAATTAAGTTGAGAATGATGAGCATCTCCCACATGCATGTACAAATCATGGGAGTGTAAGGCTTGAATGTTTGAAATTGAGCATATTTGTGTCGAGTTTGAATTAATTTGGGACATGCATGTGTTTGATTCATGAAATTGAGCTCCATGATGATGTGTTTTGGTGTTTATACCATGTTAGTGCAAGTACATGTGAAATTGGAGCCATAAAATGTAAGAAATGTTGGGTTGAATGTTGGAAGGGAGCTTAAGAACTCAATCTGGAAAACCCAGATTTTTTATGTCCGCTCGAGCGGGAAAATCGTGCTCCCAGCACTTTTTGCAGACATGGTTCCCGCTCGAGCAGGGAAGATGACGCTCGAGCGGGGAGCTATGTAGACAGGCCATCCGCTCGAGCGGCTAAGTTCACACTCAAGCGTGATTTTGATGTAACCAGTATTTTTGCAGGCCTTAAGGTTACGCTCGAGCGGGGAAGTCCACGCTCGAGCGGGGACCTTATTCTCTAAAATTCTGAAAATTGCATTATGTGTTCTGTTTTCCGTTCTCTCTCACTTGTAAGCACTCTTAGGAATGCATTGAGCATTGTAAATGAGTTAACAAGACAAGAATAAAGCCTAAAGAGGAATATGTGAATTAAAGAACGGATTGAACTGTGAGTGACCCTTTTGTGTAGGGTCAAGCTCCAGGGCAAATCCACAAGCCGATCACTGTGAGTAATATCTCAACAAAAGATGTTTGAATATGTTGTTGTCCTATTGCTTACCTCTATGTAAGTCTGTAAGTTCATTAATTTGAATGGTGGACAATGTCTGATATGAAAGTTTGTAATGGGCCAGAGGCCGTTTTGACAAGAAATAATGAATGGACCAGAGGCCGTTTTGAAACCATGAATGAATGGGCCAGAGGCCGTTTTGATATGAATGATTGGGCCAAAGGCCAGTTTGACACGAAAGTGTGAATGGGCCAAAGGCCGTTTTGATATAAACGAATGGACCGAAGGTCGTTTTGAGATAAATGAATGGACCGAAGGTCGTTTTGACATAAACGAATGGACCGAAGGTCGTTTTGAGATAAATGAATGGACCGCAGGTCGCTTTGAGATATATGAATGGACCTAAGGTCGTTTTGGCATGAATGAGTGGGCCGAAGGCCGTTTTGACATAAATGTATGGGCCGAAGGCCATTTTGACGTAAACGAATGGGCCAAAGGCCATTTTGACGGAAATGAATGGGCCGAAGGCCGTTTTGACATAAATGAATGGGCCGAAGGCCATTTTGACATAAATGAATGGGCCGAAGGCCGTTCTGACAAGAATGGAAATCTGAATGGGCCAAAGGCCAGAATGTTTGGAACTACAGTCACTTGATTTGAATTTCGTATAGTTATATATCTGTTAAATAGAAATATGAAATGGGCCCAAGGCCGTTTGGAACATGTTGTTCTACATTGTTATGTAACTTCTGTATTTGACTTGATATTATTCACTGGGCTTTCGCTCACGCTCATTCATGTGTTTGTAGGTGAGCCAAGAGAAGTCCAGACCCAGCCTCAGTGAAGTCTGTATGGAACAACTAAGGTTTTGAGAGAGTCAGCCCTTGTGTCTCACGCACGAGACCCACCTTCGCCCTTTTGTTATGTATTTATGTTTTGTCAGGTTGGCGAAGTTTTGAATACGTCTGTACATGGTTTTCATGGGTTGACTTAGTTTGGATGATCCTGTCTGTATAAAATCTTATGTCATTACACTTTCTGTCGTGTGTTATTAACATATGTACGTATGGAATGTTATAGTGTGCATATAAGCACGGCTCCATGGGCAAAGTTTTAAATTTGCTTCCGTTCGACCCCTTTTTCTCTGATGAGTCTTGTCTTATTTGGTTTGAGGCCGTAGGTAATCTCGTGATTACTGGCCGGTTATGGCCTTAAGCCATAAGGGCGGGTTCGGGTCATGACAGGAGTAACAGTATTAATTCGAGCCTGGCAATCTGAAACTTTCATGAAATTAAGTTTTGGTGTCACAAATCATAAATAAATAGTTAATGCAATGTGCTACGGTGACTTTGCTACTTGTAGGGCTAATTTAAAATTTTGTGGCCATTTTTAAATACAATTTGTCATATGTAAAATATATAAAAAAAGGACAAATACATTTTACTGTTTGTGTCATTTTGACCTACACTTTCAATCAGTTCAATTTTGACCTTTAATTTTAAATTTTGTGTCAATTTGGTTCAATTTATAATTCCGTTAGTGTTTTTAAAGAAAAATGATCACTGAATTGAGTAAGCTTATCATTATGTTGTTAAAAATATGACACATGTCATTTATATGCATATTTTTCATAAAAAAATGTTAAAAATTGTAATCAATTAAACCAAATTAAAACAAGGGGAATTGACCCATAAATCCTAAAAGGTGGGATTGTAATCTAATTAATCCCATATTTAATTTTGTACACCCAAAGGTCCCATTATTTGGGGGTGGACAGTTTTGCCCATGAACTTACTGTTTTGGGTTTGGTGATATTATGTTTGAATGATGTGGGTGTATGTAATGTTTGGAAAAAACTTACTATAGCTTTTTTATGATATGGGTGTATGTAACATTTGGGAAAAACACATTTGTGATATGGGTGTATGTAACATTTGGGAAAAACTTAATATAGCTTTTTTATGATGTGGGTGTATGTAACGTTTGGGAAAACATTTATGATGTGGGTGTATGTAACGTTTGGGAAAAGTTTACTATAGCCTTTTTATGATGTGGATGTATGTAACGTTTGGAAAAAACACATTTATGATGTGGGTATATGTAACGTTTGGGAAAAGCTTAATATAGCTTTTTTATGATGTGGGTGTATGTAACGTTTGGGAAAACATTTATGATGTGGGTGTATGTAACGTTTGAGAAAAGCTTACTATAGCTTTTTATGATGTGGGTGTATGTAACGTTTGGAAGGCTTACTATAGCTTTTTTTGGGTTTAGTAGTGTATGTAGGGGTGTCCACGTTATTTATGACCCACACGTTTAACATTTGAGAGAAGCTTACTATAGTTTTTTTATGATGTGGGTGTATGTAACGTTTGGGAAAAGCTTACTATATCTTTTTTTTGGTTTAGTAGTGTATGTGGGGGTGTCCACGTTATTTATGACCCACATGTTTCAACCACAAAAAAAAGGGTACATTAGTCAGAAAAACCATTCCATAATTACATAATGGGATCCTTCAGATCACATTACCAAACAAATAGGACTTGGATGTCTATTAATTTTAAAATGGGACTTGGTAGACTACAACTCTCCAAAATGGGAGTTTCCAATAATTTCCCCTTAAAACAAAGTCATAAATTCAGAGTTAAAATCAAATCAATTGAAAATATGGAGATCAAAAAAAAAACTAAAATATAAGAACAACCATCATAATTTTTATCCTTAAAAAACAATCTAACATAACATTCTCCACTCGCGAATGTCATTCACTCCTCTCATATATCCAGCCATAGTAACAATTGCAAGCGGCAGTCACGCACATTTCTTGGCAACTTCTTTTGCAATTTCTTTCACCTCAGGTGTAAGCACTGTTTGATGTCCTTCAACATTATTCATAAACAGATCTAGTGCTTCCTCTTCCGAGAATTTCAACAGTTCTGGAATTCATCCTTGTACAGACTTCTAACAATCGTGTAGTTAACACTAGCTTACATCCGTTATCTCTGGTTGGTTCTGGAATACCCACCTCTTCCAGAGGAAATGCATTTGATAGATTGTCTAAAATGAGCACATACCTCTTCTTTTGGGAAAGCATGTTATGTATTTCTGACGCTGAACGTAATTCATCCTCATAATCAGAAAGATTAAGATTCAGTTTCATAGCTATCTGCCTTTGTAGATTTTTGATCTCGAATGTTTTAGGTACTGTGACCCAAATGACATCACTAAAGTTACAAGTTTTATCCAAAAGTTGATTATTGATGTGTTTCATGATGGTTGTTTTGCTGACTCCCCCCATTCCCTGAACACCAATTTTTCTAACTGCATCATCCATCAAGAAATTCCAAATTGTCTCCTTGTTCCTTACACTTGTGGTTTCATCCAAAGATTCCGCTGTTGGTATGGCGTGTCCACAAGTTGGATCATCAATCAGCAAACGATTAGAAAATTCACCATTTTCATACAGTGTTCCCACCTCTTGAATCGTCTCCACTACACGGTTTCCTAACTTTGCGCGTTTGTAGACATTCATCCAACTTACTTCTTGCACTTGTCTTTCCAAAGTTTGGACATCATTTGCTATCCTTCGCACATCTTTTTGCCAAAGTTCAACGTCTACCCTTCGTCTTTTCCTTGACCGTTGCACTTCATAATTCAAGTCTTCATTTATGTCCTTCTCTCGGCCTTTCAATTGCTCTATCTTCCTTTTGAGAGTTTCCATGTTAGTATAAAGGTTATGGTGACATCCAACCCATTGTCTAGTTAAATCATACAAATTCTTCACAATTTCAACGGTTGAACGAATGTTTTCCATGGTGTGGTCTATTCCTGCAAATACATAAGAGAATTATAGTTAACAGGAAAAATTCTAAAAAAAACTTCAATATTGATTCTAACGGCTGTTAGAAAGCAATTTCAAATTTGATTTACAAAAGCAAGAGAAAGAAAAACATGCTAATTTATGCAAACTGACTTCACATTCACCTCCAAATAATAGAAAGTCAGTCTTTGAATTACTGACAAAATAATGATTGTGCTAAATAGATAGCCAGTAACAATAAACCAGCATTTATGGTGTTCAAGAATTTCTGTTGTGACATTGATTGTAAATTTCAGGTAAGTGGATGATTTGAAACACAAACAAGAACAAGATCTATGGTAGAGTTTATCTGCCCAAGCTCGACCCAAGTTAGGTGCCAATTGACCGAGTTGCTCGAATTTTTTTTTTAATATTATAATAACAAATTTTTTTTGTTATTATTCTTATATTATTAATTTATAAAAACTCAACTTTGTTTATATTTTTTTTATTAAATCATAAATAACATCAAAATAAATAATGTCTATGATGCAAGAGATAAAAAATAAAAATTGAAGAACCGATGCGATGTCTTTACAATTTCTTGGCCAAATTCTAATACTCTCTTAACATCTTTTCCAAAAAAAAAAAAAATTTGATGACCAAACTTCAAATAATAGAAAAAGAAGAGCAAGAACTATTCCATTAACACTTTATCTCCTAAAACTCTAACAGAAAAGTAGTGGATCCCATAATTCAAACCAATAACTACTTATTTGGAGCACCACCTAGACATGCTCCAGGAGTATTGAATAATTTTTTGAAGCTCACTATGCTGTTTCAGAAACATATGCTGAATGTTGCAGAAAACAAGGTAGAGTCAATATATATATGCAGTCTACACAGGCGATTCATATGCAACATCCGTATGCAACTTGAAAAAAAATATATTATAAGAATAATAACAAAAAAATATACATATAGTACGAGTCGCTCAAGTGGTAAAAGTTTCTTTATTAAACCTATGGTTATGGGTTCAAGACCCTTTCTCTTCTATACCTAATTTTTACAAAAAAAATATGAGACATAAACCCAAAATATGACAATAGGAGACTCAAATGTGTCAACACAATACCACCAACAAGCATCCTTCACTTTGTAATAGTGAGACAAGGCAAATATTGGGGAAAATTCAAAATATGAGACACAAACGTATCAACACAACAAATAAACTTCACTTTATAATAGGTATTTTGGAAAAATTCAAAATATGAGACCTAAATGTGTTAACACCACCAGCCTTCACTTTATAATAGTACTAGCAGTCCGTAAAGGTCTGTACACACAATGCATGTGTAACTTAAAAAAAAAAAAAATTAAGAATGATGACAAAGAAAAATATACTTATAGTATGTAGTGTTCAAATTGTAAAAGCCTTCATTATTAAACCTATGGTCATGGGTTTGAGGCCATTCCTCCGCTTTACATAATTTTCACAAAATTCACCAAATGTAAGGATATTTTGGATGTAAATAACACCATTACAAAATTCACCAAATATAAGAGTATTTTGGAAAAATTCGAAAAAACTCAAAATATGAGACTCAAATATATCAATACCACCAACCTTCACTTTATAACAGTATAGGGTATTTTGGATGTTAACAACACCATTACAAAATTCACCAAATATAAGAGTATTTTGGGAAAATTCAAGAAAACCTAAAATATGAGACACATATGTCAACAACACCAAAATAGATATATGTCAACAACACCAAAATAGTATTTTGGAAAAATTCGAAAAAACTCAAAATATGAGACTCAAATATATCAATACCACCAACCTTCACTTTATAACAGTATAGGGTATTTTGGATGTTAACAACACCATTACAAAATTCACCAAATATAAGAGTATTTTGGGAAAATTCAAGAAAACCTAAAATATGAGACACATATGTCAACAACACCACCTTTACTTTATAATAGTTTAGAAGATAGATATTTGTCTTTTCTTAGCCATATAAAATAGACCTCTTAGCCAAAATAAATAAATAAATAACTAAAATTCTACACACAATAAATTGATAAATAAATTTGTATTAATTAATTTTAAATTAAAAAATCAACCAAAGATATTAACTTTGGTCACTCTGGCAAAAGAGGTCTATTTCTGAAACTGTTTATTGGCCAAAGCTTTAATCTTTTTAGGTCAAAATGACATTATTCATCCAGAAAGACAACTATCTGTTCAAAAGCTTAACTATTTGTCTATATGTTCAAGTACCACATATCTATTTGGGTTTGGTTTTCAAAATTTTTTTTTTCTTTAGAACTAAAAATTAATTTAGTGATGAAATGAAAAAATGAAAAGGTCCAAAATGAAAGTAATATTAGGTGATAGGTTAAGGGGATAAAGTGATATTGGGTGATAATTCATGGGGGTAAAGTGTAATTTATCCTATTGATGAAAGGGTATTTTTAGTCATAAAGGTCCAAATTGAAAAAAATTTAGTAGATGAGGGAGGCTAGTTGTTAAAATTTTTAGTTGAGGAGAGTCAAGCGATAATGCCAATAGTTGAAGGGGATAAAGTGTAATTTACCCTAAATATTAGGGAAGACTTCAATAGATGATTGGTTGTCTTATTTAAATATCATTAAGTCTAAAAAGTGAGTCTACAAAGTATTACTTTGAGAAATTAAATACTTATAGAATACTAAAATATTACTCAATATAGGTCAATTAGCTTAATAAAAAATTATATAATACTAGTTTTAATTAAACATATTATTCACTTTTCACGAACCTATGTAATAATTTAAAATATTACCAATGTTCTTATGCTCATAAAGTTTCACAGGTAATTCAATTAAAAATAAAAGTAATTGGTTATCTCATAGGGGAAGGCCTATGGTGTGCACCCTTTAAGGGGGTGCATATCATATGTATCCCAACTACAAATTGGTGTAATTTTATTATAAAATTTTGTAACATTGACTACAAAATATGTAATTTTGCCACAAATTAACGCAACAAAATATTCACAATTTTATAGTTCATGTAACAAAAGTTTATGGTTTAGTTACGACACTTTTTGTTCAAGGTTATGCATTTTATGATTGATGTTACAAAATTTTATGATAAAATTACACCAATTTGTGGTGGGTGCATGCAGTTAGTTTTAATAGTTAGTTTAAAACTATTGAACTATTTTTGTTTTAATAGAAATTGCTTTCTAGAGTTTAAATAAATATGATGAATTATTTTTATTTTATAAAATTTTATATTTAAAAAATACAAAATTTTTCAATCCGTAGCACGGGTTTATTGCTAGTACCATCATACTAGAAAACTCAATAATAGAAGTTTTACATTTCATAAAAAAAGAAGATGAAGGCCACGTTTGGTTTGTATTTGTAAAATAGGTTTGAAAAATAATTTTTTGAAAAGAGTTTACAAAATTTGAAAATTTGTTTGGTGGTATGTTTTAAAAATAGTTTTGGAGTTTGAGATGATTTAATTTTTTTTGTAGTTGAATAGATGAGTGTGAGAGAAAAAATAATTGATTGATGTGCAGGATATGAGATAAGGAGAGATGAGAGAGAAAAAGTGATTGATTGATGTATACTAGAGAGAAAAATGATTTTAGATTTTTTTTTGTCAAATATTTTCAACCAAATTTTTTTTTTTAAAACTTATTAGGTACTCCCGGAGTACCATGTGTTCATATTCTTTCACCAATCATTGTTCATCATGTCCCTTCATGTTCCTTAATCATTCAACACAAAATCATAATATCTCACCTTTTTTACCAATCATATACTCCTTTAGTCACATATTCTGAGAGTACTCAATAATCACCCAATATAATATACTCCTTTAATCTTCTATAAGGATATATATATATAGAGAGAGAGAGGAGAGAGAGGGGGGGGTTTATTAGAGACTCTTCATCTTTTTCATTTTCACATTAAAAGGACAAAAAAAAAATATCAATGCTAAGATAGAGAGAATGGAATGTAAGGAGAACGAATACACAAAACACAAAACAAGAGGAAATGCATAAAATATAACACAAATAATAATAATAATAATATTATGTGCCATTCTTCGCTTGACACATGATGCATTTCTAGACTAGACTAATGAGGGTGTTTGGTGGGGCTTTTTTGAGCCAACTTATGGCTTCTGGTTTTTAAAAAATTATTTTGGACTGTTTTGTTAAACTTATTTCAAACAGCTTCTGATACTAACAACTTATTTTAAGTTAAAAAAGCTAATTCTGAAAAGCTGCTCACCCCTTGCTTCTGATTATCAGCTTCTACTGTGGATATGTTAATTCACGGTTATACTCTTAAATTTTTTTATTTTTTATTTTTTTTAAAATAGAAAAAGACCCAAATGGACTATAGAATATTATTATTATTATTTTTTGTGAGAAATGTAGATAAATAGTGAATAATAAAAAATAAAAGTTAATTGAAAAAGTTATTTCACAACTTATTTAACAAACACTACTCAGCAACTTAAATTTATAATCCAACAGTCACACTAAACAGATTAACAATTTCTAATTAAAGTCATAATCTATAATCTGTTAAGTTATGATTTATAATCTGTTTTAATAGCTATATCAAACAGACCAATGAAACGGGACCAATGAAACGCCCAACTTTACTTATATACTATATGAATATGATGTCCCTGGTGGCACGTCTATGAGTCCTAAAAAGGAGACATATTTGTATTAGATATTGATACTCCCAAATATGTAGCAGATACTTATTAAATGTATTAATTATATTTTAATTAATTCTTTATTAATTCGGATGTATCGGATATTTTTTTTTTAAGCATCTAATACTCCAAGTCTCGTATAATTTATTTTACAAAATTATAATTGTATAATTTCTTACATAACATTGTAAAATACCTTAATTGTGATGATAAATAAAACAATATTTTCTAATACTTTGCTTAGTTCTTTGATAAGAAGAATATAATGCGTTAAAAGTAATAGAATTTATCAAAATGGCGTATCCTTATTGTATTATGCATGTCCCATATAAATACATAGAAAGTAAAAATTAACAAATGAATATAAAATAGTAGAATTATATATTAATAAATAAATAAGTAAACTTACTTGCAACATTCTAGACTAGTGTGAAAGGAAAAACACGTGGACAAATTCATGTGGATTGTTCTACTATTACGATATAAACATACTAGTATATTACCCGTGCTATGTACAGGATAAAATAAAATATTATTTATTTAAAATATGATAATTATATTTTGTCTCACATAAATAAAATTTTATACATAAGTTTAAAAGTTTTTTTTCAAATGCTCTTTTACTATAATATATAGTATAGATAGATTAAAATTATGCTTTATTATAAAAAAAAAATGACATAATTCTAATACTTCACTATTTTAGAATAAAAATATATGAATTTTAAAAAAATTATCATATTGGTTTTAGAAAGGAAAATAATTAAAGAAATTTTAAAAACTCAATGAGTAAAAAAGAATCATCGTAACATGTAAAATTGCTAAAATCACAGTTAAACAAACAAATCATTCAAACAAAAAATGGTTTAGGTTAATCAGTTAAGTCAAAAAACCAACCAATTTACACAAAAATTAATTAATTAAAACTTTTAAATTTTATTTTATTAAAATTTAAACTGTCCCTAAATATGAAAATCAATCTAATAATTTAAATTTAAATTTGACACAATATAAATTTAAAATTATAATAATGTATCTCATAATTTATAAGTTTTAAATACAATTTTAAAATTATCATAATTATCTCATAATTTTTGTATTAAAGAGCAGTAAGAGTGACATTGAAATTATTGATATATCTATGTATTTTATAAAAGAATACTTTTAAGGATAGACATTATAAGAGTTTCAAAATCCCATACGAAATTATTTTTAAAATCAAAACCTGTGATTGTAAAATAAAAGTTAAATGAAAACTAACCAATCGGGATTTTCTTAATTGTTTAAAATTAAGAAGAAAAAAAAAAAACTTAGTATGAGATATTAATTATAAGGTTTTGCACTAAAAATCTCATTTTGCTTATATAAATGGGACCATAAAATTCACTTTATGTAAGTGAAACAATTCACTTTTTCCTTTTTTTTTTTTTCTCGATGTGTAATTATAAAATAAAAGTTAAATGAAAGCTAACCAATAAGGATTTTCTTAATTGTTTAAATGTTAAATTGTTTGTGCCAGAAGTTTATTTCGAATCACGCAATCTTAGCCGTTTAATCTTTAATTAGGTCAATCTTTAATTTATTTCGAATCAAACAAATTCAACTAATATATTTTGATAAAGCCACTAAAATCGCAGTTAAACCAGCGAATCAATCAAATCGAAAACGGTTCACCTTATCAGCTAGGTCAAAGGACCAACCAACCTATACAAAAATTAGAGTAAATTATGGAAATGGTCCCTATAGTTTACTCGTTTTTTTCATTTTGGTCCCTATTGTTTCAATTTGATAAATTTTGCCTCTTAATTTTATGGATTGTGTCATATTAGTTTAATAAATTACGGCGGTTAAGTTTGATGGACGAAAAATCAAATGATGTTTCAATTTGGTCCCTGTAGTTTACATGATGTGTAACGCCCTCAAAATAGTACATATAACCCCAACATTCATGCATCCATAGACATAAGAGAACAAAGCATATTTCCATTTATCAGAGTGTTCATTACAAAAGTATTACATGTTGACAACAAAAGTAAATGCCCTATGGGCTGACAACATTCCAGGCCAAGACTTAGTTACAAAAAGAGAGTGTTAACTCAAAACATATTAAGCCCTTGGCTTGAATTTACATGTAATACCAAAAAGATAACAACAAAAAGCTCTTTCAACCTCTAAGCCTCCCAAGCTACGCTCTTGGAGGTGGCATATCACCTTAACCTGAAAATGATGTCCCATATAGGGTGAGCCAAAGCCCAGTAGAGATATACTAAACCAAATATGAGAAATAACTAAAACAATAGCATTCGATAAATGTTTAACTCATATAAACAAACGTACATCTCTTTCATAACCAATTCATATTCACAATTATATGTCAATCCCTTTACGTTTCATTACCCAAACCAAGTCATAGATATGGTTCTCTATTCATCCAAACAGTTTATAATGAGACTACAACTCATGTTAACAATACTTCAATCATGATCAAGTAATATGAGACTACAACTCACATTATTCACATCTCAACACTTCAATTTCAAATGAAACTACAACTCATAATAACAATTCAATACTTCAATTAATCTACGTTATCCAAACGTCATTAAGATTTCGAAACTTTCACCCTGGACACTCCGGCCAACTTAGTTACAATGGAGTCCATCCCCTATTTCCTCCCAAACAGGTTTGAGAGTACATCCCCTATCTCCTCTCAATCCATAGAGTACATCCCTTATCTCCTCCCAAACAAGATACATATACAATGTATTCAAACACTATATCATATACAATGATTAGTTTAGGCACATATTCAATGTGTTAATTCAACCGTCATATTCAATGACATAACCATGTGATTATGTCATATTCCACTAATCAACATACAGTGTTTACAACAATCAAGACTATCTTCCACCGATAGCCCAAAGCAGTTATTTCTAAACAGATAATAAATTCATCAAACAGATAAATTATCAATATTTTCATAGGTGGGTGATTAATCAATCAAACTCCACCATTCAATCTCATAATTTCCCAATTTCATGATTTCCAACTCAATTTCATATTTTCCCAAATTAATTATTCAAATTAATTGTTCAACATAATTAGGGCATTTTCCCCCTCTTTCAAATAACAACCCTAAGGCTCAATTTCATAGAGTTTAACAATTGAAAACCCCCTTTTTTTTATAACCTCAAAAGAAACCTTAACTTTCCCAAAATTTCCATAATCCACCATTTATACAAAATGACTAAAATCTATGTCAAAACTCATAAGAAGGAGTAGGGTATCCCTACCTCAAGAGAAGAGACTCAATAGAGAAGATGGAGAAAACTCAAGATGCTCCAAACCCAATGTTTTTCGGATCAAAATCTAGCCCACACCAAGCTCCACACTTTTTACAAAGGGACTAGGGTAAATGACCCCTAGAACTAAATGGATTTGTAGAGAGAAGGTACGTAGAGAGAGAGGGAGCAGCCGATCTAGGGTTTGTGTAAAAGAGATGATGGAAAAGTGAAGAAGAGAACTGATATATACGAACCTCACTCGAGCGAAGGAGTGGTCGCTCGAGCGACCAGATACAAAGAAACCTCGCTCGAGCGTAGAAAGCCTCGCTCGAGCCAAGAAACACAACCTTCAGGTCCAAACTAGACGTAGACGCACGCTCAAGCGAAGGAACCCTGGCTCGAGCGAAGGAGCTAATACACAGAGCTCGCTCGAGCGACAAAAGCCTCGCTCGAGCGAAGACACCAAAAACTGGGCAGCAACAATTTGTTTCAAAACACACCCAACCTGTTACAAACCTGCCCAACACATCCCAAAACTCAAATACAAAGAATTAAAGGACGAAAATGCAACATACACAACAACAGACATCCACGGAACCGAGTCCGGAATACAATAACCAATGGAGAAAAAATCGGGATCGCTATAACCTCCCCCCTTAAAGAATTTCGTCCCCGAAATTATTTATAAGTTTCAAAATTGTGATTTTTTCTTCCAAAAATTACAATTCAACATTCAACATCCTGACCCAATACTGGTCATCCCATCTCTTTTCAAGAGGCAATTTACAATATTTCATATGCATTGTCAACATGTTTTTCCTTGAAATTCAACAAATTCCAATACCATATTCCACCTTTCCATAACATATTCAATGTTAATGATATATTCGCATTTCTACAACATATTAACAATAAATGTTAAAGTAAACTTTTATTCTCAAGGCAAACTCAACCATTACAATACTTCTATAAATCAAAACATATACAATGTTCTACAACTCAAAACATATACAATGTTTTTAGATTTTATCAAGGCATAAAATTCCCAATACATGGTTAAACATTAACAAACAAGTCTGGATATTTCTCACGGACATCCAACTCACGTTCCCAAGTGGCTTCCTCAACTCCGTGATGTTTCCATAGTACTTTTACCAAGGGTATCGTCTTGCCTCGCAAGACTTGTCCCCGCCTATCCAAGACCCTCATCGGTCTCTCCTCATACGAGGCATCCTCATCTATCTCTAAGTCAGTCCAATCTAGCACGTGCGACAGATCCGGCTCGTACTTCCGAAGCATACTAACATGAAACACGTCATGCACCCCAGACAGCTGCGGTGGTAAAGCTAAACGGTATGCAACCTCCCCAATCCTCTTAAGGATCTCAAAAGGGCCAATAAACCGAGGGGACAACTTCCCACTCTTCCCAAACCTCATCAAACCCCGCCTAGGTGATATTTTCAGAAAGACATGATCACCCGCCTCAAATACCAAAGGTCTCCTCCTACGGTCGGCATAACTCTTTTGGCGACTCTGGGCTGTAACTAGCCTCCTATGGATAAACTCAACTTTCTCTGTTGTCTCCCGAACCAACTCCGGGCCCAACAAAGGTGCATCACACTTCGGCCCAACACACTGGAGACCTACACGGCCGGCCATACAAGGCCTCAAACGGTGCCATACCAATACTCGATTGGAAACTGTTGTTGTAGGCAAACTCCACTAAGGGCAAGTGCATCTCCCACGACCCAATAAAGTCAAGGACACAGCCTCAAAACATATCCTCAAGGATCTGAATAGTACGCTCGGACTGCCCGTCAGTCTGAGGATGATAAGTCGTGCTAAAGGTCAATCTAGTGCCCAAGGCACTCTGCAAACTCTGCCACAACCTAGTAGTAAAACGTGGATCTCTATCTGAGACGATTGACACTGGGACCCCATGCAATCTCACTATGTCCTGAATATACAAGTCGGCAAGATGACCTATCGAATCTCTCATACGCATAGGAATAAAGTGCGCCGACTTAGTCAACCGGCCTACGACCACCTAAATAGCATCACTACCCCGTTGAGTCCTCAGAAGACCTACAACGAAATCCATCGTGACATGCTCCCACTTCCACTCGGTAATAGGTAAGGGCTGTAACAAACCCACTAGTCTCTGATGTTCAGCCTTCACTTGCTGACAAGTAAGGCACTTAGATACAAAAACGGCCACATCTTTCTTCATCCCCCTCTACCAAAACTGGCGGCTCAAATCACGATACATCTTAGTGCCTCCTAGCTGCACCGTAAGGCGTGAATGGTGAAACTCTCGGAGTACTTCCTCTCGGCAAGACTCTGGTACAAACAGACGGTCTCGGTACCTCACACTCAGGTTAGGATACACAGTCAAACCCTTCTCAACCTTCCCACTGGAGATCTTCTCCCGGAGGGATTCTACCTCAAGGTCACTTCCCTGTGCCTCTAACACTCGATTCACAAGTGTAGGCTGCGCAACCACAGAAAACAAGGCCGCAGACTCAACAGATTCACCCAGAAGCAAATCAAACTCGCCAAGTGCACCCAACATTTCCCACTCCCAGATGGCTATACAAGCTACATCACTAATGGATTTCCGACTAAGGGCATCGACCACAACATTGGCCTTTCCCGGGTGGTAATGCAACTCAAAGTCGTAATCCTCAATAAACTCCATCCACCTCTTCTGCCTCAAGTTCAAGTCTTTTTGTGTAAACAGATATTTCAGACTCTTATGATCCGAGAACACCTCGAACCTCTCACCATAAAGGTATTGCCTCCAAATCTTCAAGGCAAAAATCACAGCTGCTAACTCTAGGTCATGTGTAGGGTAATTCCTCTCAGGTGTTTTCGACTGCCGCGAGCCATAGGCTACCACTTTCCCCTCTTGCATCAACACACAACCCAAACCCTCTCATGAAGCATCACAATACACTGCATAACCCAAACCTCTCTCCGGAATAATCAAAACTAGAGCGGTGGTGAGTCTAACCTTAAGTTCCTGGAACGACTTTTCACAAGTCTCACTCCATACAAACTTGACCCCTTTCCGCGTCAATCTAGTCAATGGCGAAGCTAGCCTGGAGAAATCTTTCACAAACCGACGGTAATAACCAGCCAATCCCAGAAAACTGCGGATCTCAAAAACACTCTTAGGTTGTGCCCAATCTTGCACTGCCTCTATCTTAGATGTATCAACAGACACCCCTTCCCCGGAGACTACATGGCCTAAGAACTAAACCCTCTTAGCCAGAACTCACACTTCCCAAACCTAACATACAGCTTATGGGCTCTAAGTAACTCAAGCACCACTCTCAAGTGTTCCTCGTGCTCCTCCTCAGAAGGTGAATAAATCAGAATGTCATCCACGAAAACGACCACAAAACGATCTAAAATTTCCCTGAAGATCCAGTTCATCAAGTCCATAAACACAGTCGGTGCATTGGTGAGACCAAAAGGCATCACCAGAAACTCATAATGGCCATACCGCGTATGGAATGCCGTCTTCGGGATATCCTCCTTCCTAACCCTCAACTGATGGTAACCCGATCTCAAGTCTATCTTAGAGAAACAACGGGACCCTTTCAACTAGTCAAACAAATCATCTATACAAGGCATAGGGTACTTGTTCTTAACCGTAGCCCGATTCAATTTCCGGTAATCAATACAAAGTCTCAAAGCCCCATCTTTCTTTTTAGCAAAGAGGGCTGGTGCTTCCCACGGTGAAGTACTAGGGTGAATAAAGCCCTTATCTAGCAACTCCTGGAGTTGAATCTTCAACTCACTCAATTCGACTGGGCAAAACGGATGGTGCCAAAGAAATCGGTGTCCTGCCAGGCACTAAATCAATAGAGAACTCAATCTCTCGATGGGATGGTAAACTAATAACATCCTCGGGAAAGATGTCCGAGTACTCACAAACCACTCTCGGTAACTCAACCTGGGTTTCATCATCCTCACTACTCATACAGCTAGTGAGAAGGCAACTAAGCTCACTCCGCCCTCGCTGGTCATACACTGGTGGCAAAACACTACCAACCCGATCTCCCAAGAAGTGAAAACAATCCCTGCTCAAGGTACATACAGTAACCCTCTAGCGGTAGCAATCAATAATAGCCCAGTATGACAATAACCAGTCCATACCCAAAATCACATAAAAACCCGACATCGCCATTACTACAAACAAAAACAGAAGCCGATGGTCAGCGACCGCTACATCACAGCCCCAACACCCTTGTTTCAAAATCAACTCACCCCCAACAGGTGATACAACACAAATAGGTGAAGCTAACTATAGCAACCCCGGTCTTTTCCCATTTGGTTGTTGTCTCCGGACTTAGGTTCCGTGGATCCTGTTATTATGTATTTCTTGTTGTCATCCTTTAATTCCTTATTTTTGAGATTATGGGATGTATTGGGCAAGTTTGTTACAGGTTGGGAGTGTTTGGGAGCAAAGGGTTGCTGCCCAAAATTTTGGTTCTTCGCTCGAGCGAGCTCTTTGTTTTTGGTCCTTCGTTCGAGCCAGGGTTTCTTCGCTCGAGCGAGCAACTGCATCTGGGTATAGACCTGAGAGGTGCATTTCTTGGCTCAAGCGAGATTTCCTTCGCTCGAGCGAGCGAGGTGTATGTTTTCGAGTTCTTCGCTCGAGCGAGCATTTTGTCGCTCGAGCGTGCTTCTGGGTTGCAGACCTAAAGCTTCGAGTTTTTGGCTCGAGCAAGACTTTCTTCGCTCGAGCGAGGCTTTCTGTGTCTGGTCGCACGAGCGACCAATCATTCGCTCGAGCGAGCCTATTATTTATTAATAGGCAGCAGTGGGCAAAAATTTATTTTTTTATCCTCTTTTGACTTCAAAACCCTAGGTCCGTGTTCTCTCTCCCTCTACACACCTTCTCTCTTAGGTTTCATCTACTTTTAGGGTGTTTTCCCTAGGTTCTTTGTTAAAAAGATAGAGGGTCGCGAGGGCTTTTTTTAATCTGAAAGTTTGGCGGTTTGGAGCACTTTGGATTTGGGTCATCATCTCCATTTGAGTTCTTCACTTCGAGGTAGGGATATCCTACTCCATATTATAGGTTTTGTCCTAAGTTTTGGTCATTTTGATATGTTGGTGTTGTTTGGTAATTTTGGGAAAAGTTAGGGTTTGATTTATAATTTGAGAAAAATGGGGTTTTCATATATTAAACACCATATGTTTGTAAGTCATGAAAAATGACATTGATAGTATTAAATTGAGAAAATTGAACCTTAGGGTTGGTTTTTGAGGAAATGGGGAAAAACCCTAATTGTTGTAATAAAATTAATTTGTATAATTAATTTTGGGAAAAATGTGGAATTAAGTTTAATTCATGAAATTGGGGAATTACGAGATTAAATGGTCTAGTTGGATAGTTTAATCACGCACCTATGAAAATGTTGAGTTCATATCTGTTGATGCATTTATTTCCTGCTTAGAAATAACTGCTTTGGGCTATCGGTGGAGGATAGTCGTGATTGTTGTAGACATTGCATGCTGATTAGGGAAAACTAAAACTAATCACATTAAATGAGTCATTAAATATGACGGTTGAATTAATACAGCAAATCTGTGTATTGATTGAATACTGTGTATGACAAGTGTTTAATACATTGTATATGCATATTGTTTGGGAGGAGATAGGGGATGTACTCCATGGTTTGAAGGAAGATAGGGGATGGACTCTCAAACCTGTTTGGAGGAGAAAGGGGATGGACTCCACTAGTACAGCAAATGTGTGTACTTATTGATTTTTGGAAGTGTTTTGGTACAGCAAATATATACTTATCGATTATGGAAGTGTTTTAGTATGAGCCTTAGTCTCATTTGAATTGTTGATATTGGAAGTAATGTTAATGTGAGATGTAGTCTCATTTTATAGTTTGGCCAGGTTCTGAGCCATGTTTGTATAAATGGAAAGTTGAATAATAACGGAAAGTGAAACATGTCATGGACATTACTGTCATGAAACTGTATAGTGATATAATGGATTTATAAGTGTTAACCATCTATCGAATGCTATTGCTTTAGTCAATTCTTATATTTGGTTTAGTATATTTCTGCTGGGCTATGGCTCACCCTATACGGGAACATCATTTTCAGGTCCAGGTGATATGCTACCTCCTAGGACTTAGCTTGGAAGGATTTGGAGTTGAAGACTCTGTTTAGTTAGTTGTTATTTTTTGTTTTTTGATATTACATGTAAACTCAAGCCAAGGGCTTAATGTGTAATTGAGTTAGTACTCAGACTTTTGTGTCCAAGTGTTGGCTTGGAAAGCTAAGCCCGTAGGGCATTTATTTCGATGTTACATGTAATGTCTTTTAATAAGATACTCTGATGAATGGAATAATGTTTTGTTTTCTTATCAATGCATGTTAATTTATTTATTTGTGGTTTATTTTGAGGGCGTTACAACTTGGTATCAGAGCGTACCGGGTTTGAATACTTTGGGTACGTGGAAGTGATTAGTATCACAATGGGTTTCTCGCTTGATAGAGACTTATGGATGTACTGTTATAGCTTATATGATAACATGTTTATGTGACTATGTGGGTATGGATTTAGTTTCTAGGATGTTGATTGGACCTTGAGTTTCTGAGTCTTGTTGGAAAAGCACTTGATCAATGCTGTTTCCAACCGGAACTCTAGTAACGCCTCGGGACTGTCATTATCCAGGAATGAAATTCGTAGGTGCTTATGTGATTATGTGCTTACGTAGTGAATTATGTTGTCCAATGCATTAGGACGCGAGTGTTATAGTTCGGCACATTTATTAAGTGCTAACGTCTTTGTTACCTTTATTAGGATGTCAGGACGAGGAGTGGTAGGCGTGGTAGGCAGGAGATGCCTATACCGGATGAGGTCCCGGAGCAGTAGGAGGGAGTTGGCCAGGCCAATGTGGCCGAGCCAGTAGGTCAGCAGGCTATGGGGGCCTTGGCCCGAGAGATAGCAGAGGCATTCAGGGAATCCGTGGGCATTCTCAGAGCTGAGAATCAAGCCCAGGTTCATGTTGCTGATGCAGGGCCTTCTTTTTGAAGAGGGAGTTCTTCTGGTCTAACTGGAACGAGTTTGTGGGTGATCCAAAAGAGCCACTTAAGGCAGATGAATGGCTTGAACAGACAACGAAGACGTTTGAGATGCTTGGCATCGAAGATGGGGTGTTGAAAGTGACCTCGGCATCTTTCCAGCTTAAGGGGGATGCGGGTCAGTGGTGGAAGTTCACGAAGAGCCGTATAGGAGGAACTTGGGGGGCCTTTGTAGATGCTTTCCAGGAGAAGTTCCTGTCTCTAGCTGTTAAGGAGAGGTTGAGGGAACAGTTCTGCCAGCTTAAGCAGCTGAGTTCTTCAGTGGTCGAGTTTGAGGCCGCATTTACTAGCTTATCTAGGTTTGCACCTGAGTTGGTGGCGTTTGAGGAACGCCGTTGTCTTGAGTTCGAGAAGAAGTTGAGGCATGGCCTCAAGATGAGAGTTGGGGGTTCTATGACCCGAGAGTATGGGCGTTTAGTGGATGCTGCAGCCCATATGGAGATCATGATGCAGGAAGAGGAGGAGAGGCTAAGGGGCTCCAAGAGGACTCAGGATGGCCAGAGTGATGGCAGGAGACAGAGAGGTTTTAACCCTCAGTAGTCTCAGGGTAGCTTTACTAGATCGATTTTTCTAGTGCCGAGTGCAAGTCCTGGGAAAGGCAGCCAGGGAGACATTACTTGTTTCAAGTGTGGTCAGCTGGGCCACAAGTCTCCAGTTTGCCCGCAGAAGGAGGAGGACAGAGAGAGCGCATCATCTTCGGCTCGATCTCAGAGCCAGAGTCAGGGTAGAGGCCAGCCGCTCTCTGTTATCAGTGTGGTCAGGCAGGGCACCTGAAGAGGTTTTGCCCGCAGTTGAGTGGCACATCTGGTGCATCTAGTTTGAGGCAGACTCAGAGTCATCAGCCAGCTCAGTCTTCAGGCCTCGAGGGCCAATCAGGGGGCTTCATCGTCCCAGTCTGTGCAGCAGTCTTATGCTCCTAGGGGTGAGCAGGTATCAGAGACCGTCTGGCGCGTGTATGCTGTTACCGCGCAGGATCTTGTACCGGCTCCATCTGTTGTGAGAGGTACCTTCTTGTTTTGCAACTCAGTTGCTAATGTATTGATTGATACGGGAGCATCCCATTCTTTTATATCTGCTGCATTTGCATCTGTTTTGGGGTTGGAGTTGGCACAGTTAGCATCTCCTATATGTGTAGTATCACCTGTTGGGGGTGAGTTGATTTTGAAACACGGATGTAGAGGTTGTGATATAGAGGTCGCTGATCGTCGGGTTCCCTTTCCTTTTGTAGTTATGCCCATGTCGGGATTTGATGTTATTTTGGGTATGGACTGGTTATCGTCATACCAGGCAGTTATTGATTGTTACCGCCAGAGGGTCACAGTATGTGTACCTTGAGCGGGGATTGTTTCCATTTCTTGGGGGATCGGGTTGGTAGTGTTTTGCCACCGGTGTATGATCCGCGAGGGCGGAGAGTTAGTGGTCTCTCTTGCTAGCCTTTTGAGTAGTGAGTGTGGAACCCAGATGTGTTGCCGAGAGTGGTTTGTGAGTACTCGGACGTCTTTCCCGAGGATCTTGTTAGTTTGCCACCTCACGAGAGATTGAGTTCTCTATTGACTAGTGCCCGGCACGGCGCCATTTCTATGGCACCTTATCGTTTTGCCCCAGCCGAGTTAGTTGAGTTGAAGATTCAACTCCAAGTTGCTGATAAGGGCTTATTCGCCCAAGTGTTTCGCCGTGGGGAGCACCGGCCCTCTTTGCTAAAAGAAAGATGGGCTTTGAGACTGTGTATCGATACCGGAAGTTGAATCGGGCTACGGTCAAGAATAAGTACCCTATGCCCGTATAGATGATTTTTGACCAGTTGAAGGGTTCCCGTTGTTTCTCTAAGATAGATTGAGATCGGGTTACCACCAGTTGAGGTCAGGGAGGAGGATATTCCAAGACGGCATTCCGTACGCGGTATGGCCATTATGAGTTTCTGGTGATGCCATTTGGGCTCACCAATGCACCGGCAGTCTTTATGGACTTGATGAACCGGATCTTCCGGGAATTCTAGATCGTTTTGTAGTTGTTTCGTGGACGACATTCTTATCTATTCACCTTCAGAGGAGGAGCACGAGGAAACTTGAGAGTGGTGCTTGAGTTGCTTAGAGCCCATAAGCTTTATGCTAAGTTTGGGAAGTGTGAGTTCTGGCTAGGAGAAGTCAAGTTCTTAGGCCATGTGGTTTCTGGGGAAGGAGTGTCTGTTGATACATCCAAGATAGAGGCAGTGCAAGATTGGGCACAGCCTAAGAGTGTGTTTGAGATGCGGAGTTTTCTGGGATTAGCTGGGTACTACCGACGGTTTGTGAAGGACTTCTCCAGGTTAGCTTCACCGTTGACTAGACTGACTCAGAAGGGAGTCAAATTTGTTTGGAGTGAGACTTGTGAAAAGTCGTTCCAAGAGCTGGAAGTTAGATTGACCACCACTCCGGTATTGATTATTCCGGAGAGAGGGTTGGGTTATGCAGTCTATTGTGATGCCTCACGAGAGGGTTTGGGTTGTGTGTTGATGCAAGAGGGGAAAGTGGTAGCCTATGGCTCACGTCAGTTGAAAATACACGAGAAGAATTACCCTACACACGACCTAGAGTTAGCAGCTGTGATCTTTGCCTTGAAGATTTGGAGGCATTATCTTTATGGTGAGAGGTTCGAGGTATTCTCGGATCATAAGAGTCTGAAATATCTGTTTACACAGAAAGACTTGAACTTGAGGCAGAGGAGGTGGATGGAGTTCATTGAGGATTATGACTTAGAGTTGCATTATCATCCGGGGAAGGCCAATGTGGTGGCCGATGCCCTTAGCAGGAAATCTGTTGGTGACGTAGCTAGTATAGCCATCCGGGAATGGGAGATGTTGCGTGCACTTGGGGAGTTTGATTTGCTTCTGGGCGAATCCGTTGAGGCTGCGGCCTTGTTTTCCATTGTTGCGCAGCCTACACTTGTGACTCGAGTGTTAAAGGCACAGAGAGGTGACCTTGAGGTGGAATCCCTCTGAGAGAAGATCTCCAGTGGGAAGGTTGAGAAGGGTTTGACGGTGTATCCTGACCAGAGTGTGAGATACCGAGACCGTCTGTTTGTGCCGGAGTCTTGCCGAGAGGAGGTGCTCCGAGAGTTTCATCATTCACGTCTTGCGGCGCATCCGGGAGGCACTAAGATGTGTCAGGATTTGGGTCGCCAGTTTTGGTGGCGGGGTATGAAGCGAGATGTGGCAGTTTTCGTGTCTAAGTGCCTTACTTGTCAGCAAGTGAAGGCCGAGCATCAGAGGCCAGCGGGTTCGTTACAACCCTTGCCTATTGCCGAGTGGAAGTGGGAGCATGTCACTATGGACTTCGTTGTAGGTCTTCCGAGGACTCAGCGGGGTAGTGATGCTATTTGGATGATTGTGGACCAGTTGACTAAGTCGGCGCACTTCATTTCTATGCGCGTGAGAGATTCGGTAGATCATCTTGCCGACTTGTCTATTCGGGACATAGTGAGGTTGCACGGGGTCCCAGTGACGATCGTCTCAGGTAGAGATCCTCGTTTTACTGCCAGGTTGTGGCAAAGTTTGCAGAGTGCCTTGGGCACTAAGTTGACCTTTAGCACAGCTTATCATCCTCAGACTGACGGGTAGTCCGAGCGTACAATTCAGATCCTTGAGGATATGCTTCGGGGTTGTGTTCTTGACTTTAGTGGGTCGTGGGAGAGGCACTTGCCTTTGGTGGAGTTTGCCTACAACAACAGTTTCCAGTCTAGTATCGGTATGGCATCGTTTGAGGCCTTGTATGGCCGACCGTGCAGGTCTCCAGTTTGTTGGGCCGAGGTGGGTGATGCACCTTTGTTGGGTCCGGAGTTGGTGAGGGAAACGACGGAGAAAGTTGAGCTTATCCGTAGGAGGCTTGTTACAGCCCAGAGTCGTCAGAAATCTTATGCCGACCGTAGGAGGAGACCTTTGGTATTTGAGGTGGGTGATCATGTCTTTCTGAAGATATCACCTAGGCGGGGGTTGATGAGGTTTGGGAAGAGCGGGAAGTTGTCCCCTCGGTTTATTGGCCCTTTTGAGATCCTTGAGAGGATGGGCGAAGTTGCCTATCGTTTAGCTTTGCCACCGCAGTTATCCGGAGTTCATGATGTGTTTCATGTGAGTATGCTTCGAAAGTATGAGCTGGATCCATCGCATGTGTTAGATTGGACCGACTTAGAGGTTGACGAGGATGCCTCGTATGAGGAGAGACCGGTTCGAGTCTTGGATAGACGGGAGCAAGTCTTGCGAGGCAAGACCATCCCTTTGGTAAAAGTCTTGTGGAAACATCACGGAGTGGAGGAAGCCACTTGGGAACGTGAGTTGGAAGTCCGCGAGAAATATCCGGACATGTTTGTTGATGTGTAATCATGTATTGAGACTTTATAATATTATCGAACTTTAAGAACATTATGTGTGTCTTAAGTTGTAAAACATTGAAAATGTTTTGGTTTAATGGAAATATTTTGAAACTTGCCTCGAAATGGAAGTTTAATGGAACATTGCATGTGTTGAATATATTGTATAAATGGAAATGTATCATGAACATTGAATATGATACGAAATTGTGGATCTTATATATATTGAAAATTGTTGAATTGGGAAGAAAATGCATAGTGATAATGCAAGTTGAAATATATATTGCCTTACATATTGTGAAATGCCTCTTGGTAAGAGATGGATTGACCGGTAATGGGTCTGGTTGTTGCTTAATGAAATGTCATATTATTTTTGAAAACTTATGCTTAATTTCGGGGACGAAATTCTTTAAGGGGGGGAGGTTATAGTGACCCCGGTCTTTTCCCATTTGGTTGTTGTATCCGGACTTAGGTTCCGTAGATCCTGCTATTATATATTTGTTGTTGTCGTCCTTTAATTCCTTATTTTTGAGATTATGGGATGTATTGGGCAGGTTTGTTACAGGTTGGGAGTGTTTGGGAGCAAAGGGTTGCTGCCCAGAATTTTGGTCCTTCGCTCGAGCGAGCAGTTTGTCGCTCGAGCGAGCTCTTTGTTTTTGGCCCTTCGCTCGAGCGAGCAACTGCGTCTGGGTATAGACCTGAGAGTTGCATTTCTTTCCTCGAGCGAGATTTCCTTCGCTCGAGCGAGCAAGGTGTATGTTTTCGAGTTCTTCGCTCGAGCGAGCATTCTGTCGCTCGAGCGTGCTTCTGGGTTGCAGACCTGAAGCTTCAAGTTTTTGGCTCGAGCGAGACTTTCTTTGCTTGAGTGAGGCTTTCTGTGTCTGGTCGCTCGAGCGACCAATCCTTCGTTGGAGCGAGCCTGTTATATATTAATAGGCAGCAGCGGGGAAAAATTCTTTTTTTTATCCTCTTTTGATTTCAAAACCCTAGGTCCGTGTTCTCTCTCCCTCTACACACTTTCTCTCTTAGGTTTCATTTACTTTTAGGGTGTTTCTACCCTGGGTTCTTTGTTAAAAAGATAGAGGGTCGCGAGGGCTTTGTTTTAATCTGAAAGTTTGGCGGTTTGGAGCACTTTGGATTTGGGTCATCATCTCCATTTGAGTTCTTCACTTCGAGGTAGGGATATCCTACTCCATATTATAGGTTTTGTCCTAAGTTTTGGTCATTTTGATATGTTGGTGTTGTTTGGTAATTTTGGAAAAAGTTAGGGTTTGATTTATAATTTGAGAAAAATGGGGTTTTCATATATTAAACACCATATGTTTATAAGTCATGAAAAATGACGTTGATAGTGTTAAATTGAGAAAATTGAACCTTAGGGTTGGTTTTCGAGGAAAGGGGGGAAAACCCTAATTGTTGTAATAAAATTAATTTGTATAATTAATTTTGGGAAAAATGTGGAATTAAGTTTAATTCATGAAATTGGGGAATTATGAGATTAAATGGTGTAGTTGGATAGTTTAATCACTCACCTATGAAAATGTTGAGTTCATATCTGTTGATGCATTTATTTCCTATTTAGAAATAACTGCTTTGGGCTATCGGTGGAGGATAGTCGTGATTGTTGTAGACATTGCATGCTGATTAGGGAAAACTAAAACTAATCACATTAAATGAGTCATTAAATATGACGGTTGAATTAATACAGCAAATCTGTGTATTGATTGAATATTGTGTATGACAAGTATTTAATACATTGTATATGCATATTGTTTGGGAGGAGATAGGGGATATACTCCATGGTTTGAGGGAAGATAGGGGATGGACTCTCAAACCTGTTTGGGAGGAGAAAAGGGATGGACTCCACTAGTACAGCAAATGTGTGTACTTATTGATTTTTGGAAGTGTTTTGGTACAGCAAATATATATACTTATCGATTTATGGAAGTGTTTTAGTATGAGCCTTAGTCTCATTTGAATTGTTGATATTGGAAGTAATGTTAATGTGAGGTGTAGTCTCATTTTATAGTTTGGCCAGGTTCTGAGCCATGTTTGCATAAATGGAAAGTTGAATAATAACGGAAAGTGAAACATGTCATGGACATTACTATCATGAAACTGTATAGTGATATAATGGATTTATAAGTGTTAACCATCTATCGAATGCTATTGCTTTAGCCAATTCTTATATTTGGTTTAGTATATTTCTGCTGAGCTGTGGCTCACCCTATACGGGAACATCATTTTCAGGTCTAGGTGATATGCTACCTCCAGGACTTAGCTTGGAAGGATTTGGAGTTGAAGACTCTGTTTAGTTAGTTGTTATTTTGTTTTATTTTGATATTACATGTAAACTCAAGCCAAGGGCTTAATGTGTAATTGAGTTAGTACTCAGACTTTTGTGTCCAAGTGTTGGCTTGGAAAGCTGTAGGCCCGTAGGGCATTTATTTTCGATGTTACATGTAATGTCTTTTAGTAAGAATACTCTGATGAATGAAATAATGTTTTATTTTCATATATCAATGCATGTTAATGTTATATATGTTGTGGGTTTATTTTGAGGGCGTTACACTAACTGTGCCAACTCCAACCCCAAAACAGATGCAAATGCAGTAGATATAAAGGAATGGGATGCACCCGTATCAATCAACACACTAGTAACCGAGTTGCAAAACAAAAAGGTACCTCTCACAACATATGGAGCCGGTACAAGATCCTGCGCGGTAACAGCATACATGCGCCCTGTAGTCCTCTGATCTACCTGCTCACCCCTCGAAGCATAAGACTGCTGCACAGACTGGGCTAAGAGTCTCCCTGATTGGCCCTCGAGCCCTGGACTTACTGTGCTGGCTGGAAACTCTGCCTCTGCCTCGAACTAGATACACCAGATGTGCCTCTCAACTGTGAGCAAAACCTCTTCAGGTGCCCCGCCTGACCGCACTGGTAACAAGAGAGCGGCTGGCCTCTACCCTGACTCTGGCTTTAAGGACGAGCTGAAGATGGAGCTGCTCTCTGTCCTCCTCCCTTCTGGGCAAGCTAGAGATTTGTGGCCCAGCTGACCACACTTGTAACAAGTAAAGTCTCCCTAACTGCCTCTCCCAAAACTTGAACTTGGCACTGGAAAGGTATATCTCGCAAACGCACCATGGGACTGCTGAGGGTTAGAACCCCTCTACCTCCTACCATCCCCTTGGCCATACTAACTCCTCTTGGAGCCCCTCATCCTATCCTCCTCAGCCTGTATGATAGTCTCAACATGGGCTACAGCCTGTACAAGATGCCCATACTCCCTCGTCATGGTCCCGGCCACTCAAAACTGGAGTCCGGTCCTCAATTTCTTCTCAAACTCAAGACAACGGCGTTCCTCAGACCACCAACTCAGGTGCAAACCTCAATAAACTGGTAAATGCAGCCTCAAACTCGGCCACTTGTGTATTCAGCTGCTTGAGCTGACAAAACTGATCCCTCAACTTCTCCCTAACAGTGGGAGGCAAAAACTTCTCCTAGAAAGCATCTACAAAAGCCTCCCAAGTCCCTCCTATATGTCCCCGAACAAACTTCCACCACTGACCTGCATCCCCCTTCAGCTGGAAGGATGCCAAGGTCACCCTCAAGCCTTCATTTTCGTTGCCAAGCATCTCAAACGTCTTCATCATCTACTCAAGCCTCTCATCAGCCTTAAGTGGCTCTTTAGGATACCCCAGAAACTCATCCGGAATGGACCGGAAAAACTCCCTCTTCAGAAAGGACGGCCTTGCCTCAGCTACATGGGCCTGGACTTGATTCTCAGTCCTGAGAATGTCCATGGATTCCCTCAATGCTCCTGCCATCTCGCGGGCTAAGGCGCCTATGGCCTGCTGACCTACTGGCTCGGCTACATTGGCCTGACCAACCCCTTCCTACTGCACCGGAATCTCATCCGGTATAGGCATCTCCCGCCTCCTAAGTCTACCTCGCCTACCACCACGTCCTCGTCCTGATATCCTAATAAAGGTAACAAGAACATTAGCACATTCATAAATGTACCGAAGCTATTTCACTCGCGTCCTAATACATTGGACAACAGTAATTCATTCCACGTAAGCACATAATCACATAAGCACTTACGAATTTCATTTTCGGATAATGACAGTCCCGGGGCGTTGCTAGAGTTCCGATTAGAAACAGCATTGATCAAGTGCTTTTCCAACAGGACTCCTAGAAACCCAAGGATCCAATCAACATCCTAGAAACTAAATCCCATACCCATATAGTCTGTTATCAAATAAACATATAACATCATGCATAAGTCTCTAACAAGCGAGACAAACCCACTGTGGTACTAACCACTTCCTACGAACCCAAAGTATTCAAACCCGATACGCTCTGATACCAAGTTGTAACGCCCTCAAAATAGTACATATAACCTCAACATTCATGACATCCACAGACATAAAAGAATAAAGCATATTTCCATTTATCAGAGTGTTCATTACAAAAGTATTACATGTTGACAACAAAAGTAAATGCCCTATGGGCTTACAACTTTCCATGCCAATACTTGGTTACAAAAAGAGAGTGTTAACTCAAAACATATTAAGCCCTTGGCTTGAATTTACATGTAATACCAAAAAGATAACAACAAAAAGCTCTTTCAGCCTCTAAGCCTCCCAAGCTACGCCCTTGGAGGTGGCATATCACTTGAACCTGAAAATGATGTCCCATATAGGGTGAGCCAAAGCCCAGTAGAGATATACTAAACCAAATATGAGAAATAACTAAAACAATAGCATTCGATAAATGTTTAACTCATATAAACAAACGTACATCTCTTTCATAACCAATTCATATTCACAATTATATGTCAATCCCTTTCCGTTTCATTACCCAAACCAAGTCATAGATATGGTTCTCTATTCATCCAGAAAGTTTATAATGAGACTACAACTCATGTTAACAATACTTCAATCATGATCAATTAATATGAGACTACAACTCACATTATTCACATCTCAACACTTCAATTTCAAATGAGACTACAACTCATAATAACAATTCAATACTTCAATTCATCTATGTTATGCAAACGTCATTAAGATTTTGGGACTTTCACCCTGGACACTGCAGCCAACTTAGTTATCAATGGAGTCCATCCCCTATCTCCTCCCAAACAGGTTTGAGAGTACATCCCCTATCTCCTCTCAAACCATGGAGTACATCCCATATCTCCTCCCGAACAAGATACATATATAATGTATTCAAACACTACATCATATACAATGATTAGTTCAGGCACATATTCAATGTGTTAATTCAACCGTCATATTCAATGACATAACCATTTGATTATGTCATATTCCACTAATCAACATACAGTGTCTACAACAATCAAGACTATCCTCCACCGATAGCCTAAAATAGTTATTTCTAAATAGATAATAGATTCATCAAACAGATAAATTATCAATATTTTCATAGGTGGGCGATTAATCAATCCAACTCCACCATTCAATCTCATAATTTCCCAATTTCATGATTTCCAACTCAATTTCATATTTCTCCAAATTAATTATTCAAATTAATTGTTTAACATAATTAGGGCATTTTCCCCCTCTTTCCAATAACAACCCTAAGGCTCAATTTCATCAACTTAACAACAATAATCCCATTTTTCAAGGTCTCACATACACATAGAGTTTAACAATTGAAAATCCCCTTTTTTTATAACCTCAAAACAAACCTTAACTTTCCCAAAATTCCCATAATCCACCATATATACAAAATAACTAAAATCTATGTCAAAACTCATAAGAAGGAGTAGGGTATCCCTACCTCAAGAGAAGAGACTCAATAGAGAAGATGGAGAAAACTTAAGATGCTCCAAACCCAATGTTTTTCAGGTCAAAATCTTGCCCACACCAAGCTCCACACTTTTTACAAAGGGACTAGGGTAAAAGACCCCTAGAACTAGATTGATTTGTGGAGAGAAGGTATGTAGAGAGAGAGGGAGCAGCCGATCTAGGGTTTGTGTAAAAGAGATGATGGAAAAGTGAAGAAGAGGCTGTTGCTGCGAACTGATATATACGAACCTCGCTCGAGCGAAGTAGTGGTCGCTCGAGCGACTAGACACAAAGCAACCTCGCTTGAGCGTAGAAAGCCTCGCTCGAGCCAATAACACGAAGCTTCAGGTCTACAACCCAGAAGCACGCTCGAGCGAAGAAACCCAAAACATAGTCCTCGCTCGCTCGAGCGAAGAAAAGCTCGCTCGAGCCAAGAAACACAACCTTCAGGTCCAAACTTGACGCAGACGCACACTCGAGCGAAGGAACCCTGGCTCGAGCGAAGGAGCTAATACACAGAGCTCGCTCGAGCAACAAAAGCCTCGCTCGAGCGAAGGCACCAAAAGCTGGGCAGCAACAATTTGTTTCAAAACACACCCAACCTGTTACAAACCTGCCCAACACATCCCAAAACTCAAATACAAAGAATTAAAGGACGGAAATGCAACATACAGAACAAAAGACATCCACGGAACCGAGTTCGGAATACAATAACCATTGGAGGAAAAATCGGGATCACTATATGATGTGTCAATTTGGTCCCTGTAATTTATAGAAAAGTCAAAACAACAGGGACCAAATTGACACATCCTGTAAACTACAATGACCAAATTGAAACATCATTTGATTTTCCATCCATCAAATTTAACCACTGTTATTTATTGGACTAATATGACACAATCTGTAAAATTAAGGGGCAAAATTGATCAAATTGAAACAATAGGGACCAAAATGAAAAAAAGTAAACTACAGAGACTACCGCTGTAATTTGCCCAAAAAATTAATTAATTAAAACTTTTAAATTTTATTTTAATTTTAAAATTTAAATTGTCTTCAACTGACACATACACAACACTACAATATTAAATGGGAGCATAAGATTTATACAGTGAAACAACTCATTTTTTTCTTCTTTTCCTGATGTGGGATTGTAAAATAAAAGTTAACAGTTGTTTGGACGGGAAGTTCATTTTTAATCAAGCAATCTCAGTCGTTCAATTTTTAATAAGGTCAATTTTAGGTTATTTCAAATCAAACAAATCTAAGTAATATATTTTGATAAAACAGCTAAAATCGTGGTTAAACTGAATCAGTCAAACTGAAAACGATTCAGCCTATTCGGCTAAGTGAAAAGACCAACCAATTTACAACAAAATCAGTTAATTAAAACCTTTAAATTTTATTTAAAAATATAAACTATCTTGAACTGAAACATGCACAATACTATAATATTAAATGACAGTATAAGATTCACTTTATATAACTGAAACAACTCACTATTTATTTCTTTTCTCGATGTGAGATTGTAATTATTTTTAAGTTAAATATTATGAAAGTTTCAAAATCTCATACAAAATTATTTTTAAAATCAAAACGTCTATATAAGATTGTACAATAAATATTAAATAGAAACTAATCAATGGAGATTTTTTTTATTTGTTTAAAATTAAGAAAATCAAAAAAAAAAAATTGGTGTTGATTATAGGGTTTCTTGCTAAAAATCTTCTTTTGCTTATATAAATGGGGGCATAAGATTCACTTTATATAAGTGAAACAATTCACCTTTTTTTTCTTTTCCCGATGTGGGATTGTAAAATAAAAGTTAAATAGAAGTGAATCAATTGGGATTTTCTTAATTGTTTAAAATTAAGAAAATTTAATAATTTTAAAATCAGTGTTTGGAGCTCCTATAAGGTTTCTCCCTAAAAACTTCATCTTTCTTATATAATATATAGATAGATAGTGAAACAAATTTTGGTTTTTCTTCTTCTCCCGCTGTGAAATTATAAAATAAATCATAAACTAATTAGAGTTTTATTTTTATGTAGTTAAATACAAGTTAGCCAGTGGAAATTTTTTTAATTGTTTAAAATTAATAAAATCAATATGAGAAATCGCGATTAAACCAGTGAATTGGTCAAACCCAAAATGGTTTAGCCTAACCAGTTAGGTCAAATGACCAACCAATTTATACAAAAATTAATTAATTAAAAATTTTAAATGTTATTTTAATTTTAAAAATTAAATTGTCTTGAATTGAAGTATACACAATACTACACTATTGAAATTCACTTTATATAAGTGAAACAACTCACTTTTTTTTTTCTTTTCCCGATATAGGATTATAAAATAAAAGTTCACAATTATTTGGACGGAAAGTTTATTTCTAATAAAGCAATCTTAATATTTTTTTTAATCAGATCAATCTTTAGTTTATTTTGAATCAAACAAATCTAATCAATATATTTTGATAAAACCACTAAAATCACGGTTAAACTAACAAATCAATCAAATAAAAAATGATTTAACCTAATCGGCTAGGTCATAATTTATAAATTAAAACTTTTAAAATTTAAATTATATTGAATTGAAACATGCACACAATACTACAATATTAAATGGGATGGGAGTATAAGATTCAATTTATATGAATAAAATAACTCATTTTTTTTCCCCTCCTTCTCCTAATGTGGGATTATCAAATAAACATGAAGATTTTCTTAATTGTTTAGAATTAAGAAAATCAAGAAAATTAGGATGAGATATTGAAACTCTCACAAGGCTCCTCACTAAATGGGATGGAAGTATAAGATTCCATTTGTATGAATAAAACAACTCATTTTTATCTTCTTCTTTTTCCGATGTAGGATTATCAAACATAAAATTTACAATAAATTATCTCTCTGTTACAAAACAATGATTAAAAATTTAGATTGGTGGATGGATCTGGATCGGGATTTCACAATCCTATGAGATTCAACTATTCGGATAAAAAATATACAAATATAAAATTTACAGTAAATTAGCTCATATAATACAAAACAAGGATTTAAAATTCGATTAATAGGATAGATCCAGATTGGGATTCCATAATCTTATGAGATCCTATTATCAGGATTGAAAGTATACCCAAAAAAAAAATTGCAATAAATTACCTCATAAAATTCCTTACAAGGATTAAAAATTAAATTGGTAGGATCAGATTTGAATCGAGATTTCATGATTCAATGAGATCCAACAATTAGAATTGAAAGATCCTCCTTGTAAATTTTCTTTTACACGATCCAGATCTATTATGTCCAAATAGATCATAAAATTGTAAGATTATAAGATTCGGATTGAAATTCTGATAAACATGGATAAAGGAGGGGAAAAAACATAAGATGAAGAAAAAGGAATAAGAGTAAATATGCATATACTACTACACTAATATATATATATCCTTGAAAAAAGAAATGATATATATATTTAACACTTTACCTTTCAAGCCAGAGAGAAACCGAGATGCTTTGCTAGAAGTATCTAAAAGAAAGGAGAACAAATAAGCAAAGAACAATGATAGAGACGTGGTTAAATTCTGAAAAATCACCTAAATTAAGCTCTTAAAATGCATATAAATGATTATTTAAAGAACACATCAATAAATTATTTAATGCCAATCAAATAAATACATGTGGTTCCAATTTGAAGTTTACTAGTTTTCATAATTATTGACTATACTGTTTTTCTAGCGATTTCGATTTTGATCCTTCTTTCACGTTTTGCCACATCGACTAGGCCGGTCGGGGGTCGAGCTGCCCGGTCAACTTGTGAGGGTCTAGGGGGTAGTGCCCCTTGGCGAGTCCGGGGCAGCGCCTTGGCGTGGTCGAGGGGCAGCGCCCCTTGAAGCAAAAAGGAAAAATGCATTCGAAGTTGCTTGTCCGCTCGAGCGTCCATTTCCCCGCTCGAGCGGAGATTGTTTGGTTCCTGCACTTTGACCTGTCTGCAAAAATACTGGAAAGGTGTATTCGACGCTCAAGCAGATCTTTCCACGCTCGAGCGGGAGTTTGTGTCTTACGCTCGAGCGAAGATTTCCACGCTTGAGCGGACCACGCTTTATCAGATCGTGAAAGTGACATTTCAGATCATTTTCTGCTTTCTCTCTCTCTCTCTAAAAGTCTCCAAATTTCCAGATCTAGAGCTTCTCTCTCTAGAAACTCACCTTCTCTCTAAGATTTCATCTAAATTCATTGTGTTCTTGACCCTAGTGTCTTTGAGAATAAGGTAGAGGGCTTCAAGAGCTTCGTATTGATCTAAGTAAAAGTGGGTTTCGTCATTTTTGGAGTTCAACCTTGCTTTGCTCGTTTTCTCTTCTTGAGGTAGGGATTTTCTACACTCTAATATGGCCTTTAGCTTAGTTATTTGCTATTGTGTATAGATGATGAGATTTGGTAGTGGTTTGGACAAATTTAAGATTTGGGTGTGAAAGGAAAATAGGGGGTTTTGATGAATATGAGGTAAATGAGTATGGAGTTTGAATATAAGATCTTGGTGTACCAAAATAGTTGATTTTGGGTGTTTGGGTCAATATTAGAAAAGGGGGGATTTTTGCCCTAATTTGATAAATGATTATTTTGTATAAATAATTGAAATTAACATTGAATATGTTAAATTGAATGGTTATTTATATAGGTGGTGAAATTGGTTATGTATTATCTCACACCTTTGGAAGTTTTAAATAATTATTTATCTTAAGATTTCATATATGTCTAGAGATAAATGTATTGGGCTATCGGTGGAGAATAGTCATGATTGTTATAGAAATTGTATGAGGATTAGGCAATTTAATGCTAATCTATTGATTGGTTGTCATTGAATATGATCGTGCTATAAATACATTGTATATGTAAGTTTATTAGGAGGAGATAGGGGATGTACTCCATATGTGGTTTTGTTTATAAGTACATTGTATATGTATGTTTATTGGAAGGAGATAGCGGATGTATTCCATATATGATTATGACTATAAATACATTGCATATGTATATTTGTTGGGGAGGAGAAAGGGCATGGACTCCATTTTAAAGCAAGTTGGCCAAAGTGTCTTGGGTGAAAGACCCAAAATTATATATATAAATGGGTGTCGGTTCCTTCGGACGAAATATCCGTACAATGGCAGGATTGAAGTGTTTATGTGTGTTTTGCATAGTTAGAAAACCATTGAGTTGTAGTCTCATTTTGGTTGTTGAAAGATAAAGAATTTAACTCGTGAATTGAGTAGCATATATGAACTGGAAATGAATTGAAGGAAAATAGAATAAGATTGGTCTTAGTGGCATATGATTATGCAGGCCTTGTGAATACTTTCGTATCGGTATTGTTTATATATGTGGTATTTATACCTTTGCTAAATCTCATAAATTGTGTTAGATTATTTCTACTGGGCTGTTGGCTCACCCTGTACAGGAATATCATTTTCAAGTGCAAGGTGAGATGTTTCCTCCAAGGCAATAGCATGGATGAACTTTCAGGAAGCAAGAGCTTCTTAATTATGCATTATCTGTGTATGTTTGTTATTTGTATAGCCAAGGGCTTAAGTTGTAATGAACGAGACTCAATTTGTGTAACCAAGCAATGACTTGGAAAGATGCAAGCCTATAAGGCATTTAACTAGTTGTTAAACAGTGAACTCTGATGTATGAAAATATGTTGTTTCTCATATTTATTCCACATATGAGCTATCTTTATTGTATTATTTTGGGAGCGTTATAGTTTTTTAACCATTACAACTCAATTTCAGGAGCAAAATGAAAGAAAAGAAAGGAAACACAAAAATTGATGGGTTCTCTAATCCACATTACCTTTAAATTCATAGCCAAAAAAAAAAAAAAACTATTGCACAAAATGCTGGCTATGATATGGAAAATAAGAAATGGATGTAGTCAAACTCAAGCCAAAATGAAATAATTATATTCACTCAGACATTTCAACAAACAGTACCAGCACATTGTGCAACCCAATTGTGAAAATAAAACATTGTGTTTATTCTTTTACCAAAATAATGGTAAAAAGAACACATCAATATATTACTACCAGCTATCTTCGATCAAAATGCACCTCCTGTTCTCCGAATGTGTTTGCAGTGGTCGGCAATGATGGATCTTGGAAAAAGTGGTTGTGCAAGACATGGTGGGAGCAACTGACAAGATGCAAAATGGCACATTACTCATGGTGGTTCTTTAATGCTTTTGGGGTCATTCAGAAAATTGAAAAATATGGTGAAAGTAACAAATTTTTTCATACACCCTACTCTTTCATGCAAGTTCTTGACCTACTTTACTCATGTCTTCTACAGCTTTGAGAGTAACAGAAAAGGGATATCAACTGTTAAATGAAAATGCAAGGAGAAGCTTTCATCAATGCACCTAATATGTATGTGTTTGTTGTCATATATATATTTTCTAACAAAACTATATACAAATTGAACCATTAACAGAGAAACCAGCCCTCGTTGATAACTAGTAACCTAGTATGCATCTACTATTATTTTTCCATATCCAAAAATATTTAAGCAAGTAACAATGTGAGCTCCAACCTATTTGAAACTACTGTGCCATAAATAGTTGATGCAGATGTCTTATGGCTTCTGCTACATCTAGGAAGCGATATAACGATATTTACCTTAGTATCTAAAGGAGAACAAAACCTGAAGAATGGATTTGCTATAAGAATCATCCCAATCCAGAGATTCCCACCATTCATTATCTTCCCAAATGTGCTGGAGCACAGGTGGTTCTGATGCTTGCCCGTCATCCATGTGCAAAGAAAAAGGTAGTCTCCTTAACGTGTGACACTTGTCCACAACAATATCTTGCGGAGATTCACAGACCATTATGCCCCTTTTATATGCTCTTCAGTCTTGGTAGACTTGACAGTTGTAATCTCTTGAAATTTCATAGTGTGCTTGTGTTGCTATCCTCTTGATGATGACCCTGATCGCTCATCTCTACTTCTACTATTATGTCCTCCATGTGTTTACAATAAGACACTTCAAGGTGCTCGAGGTTTGGGAAGTTCTGCAACAACTTAGCTGGGAAAATATTCCTAATACTGGAACATCTACAGAAGTATAATTTCTTAAGGTCAAAGGAAAGACTATATGGAGGAACAACTCCGTCAAAGAATGCCCTAAAATTGGGTAATTCAAGAAACAATAATGACTCAACAGTTCTTAGTGGGATTTGACAGTCTTCTAAGAAGGATGATGACGAGAAAATGGATTCTATCCTATTACAGTATCGAAAATGACATGTTCTTAAATCTCTAGCATCCCTCAACGACAGAATATCTGATAAACTAATGAGATTGTGGCATTTTTTAATCTCAAAGAACGCTATGTTTCTGGGGAGCACTAGCAAATCTATTCCACTTTCAAAAAGTTCAGACTCGACATTAGCACAAACTTCATTTCCCATAGTGCTGATGGCATATTCTAAACCATTTCCCACTTTAAGGCAGTAGTTTTCCAAGCTTTGACATTGTTAAAATGTCACAAAACTAGTAAGCTCTTGCACTTTCAGTAAGTGAGCACGGAGAACTTTTAATTGCCTCAAGCATATAAGAGCTCTTTTGCTGACACTTTCGCTCTGGTTGCATCAATTCTAAGGCATTGGAGTTGGAACAGGCTGCATAACTTCTAGTAAGGAAATGTCTGTAGACTGTTATTCCAGGAGAGGTTGAGATTTCTGAGGTTAACCAATTCTTCTATACCTTGGGGTACTTCTTCTATCTAATTTCTTTTCATTTTTAACTCTTTCAAAATTCAAACAATGCTCCTAAAATTCAAACAATGCATCTATGGGAATTACATAAATTTTCCAATCTTACCATTGGATCATGCCTCAAAATTCAAGTACGTTGAGATTTCTACATGATCCAATGGTTGGGAATGTATTGAGAGATGGGACAGAGGAATTTGGGTTTTTTTTTGCTGAGTAGACAGAGGACCCTGGTCCATTATAGTTGATTGCTGACCTGATCTATAAAATGGTAAATAATTGCTCTTCCTTTAATTTTCCAAACTAAGAAGTAAAGTAAAACATATGTATTAACAGTAAGCTGTTGTTCTTCTTAGTCTTCAAGTTACTTCTGCCTTCTTTCTCCTAAAATAGAAAGGGTGTATAGTTCTAGTTTTAGTTCTGGCATGAGCACACTACATATAATATATATGTATGTGTGTGTGTGTGTGTGTCTGTGTGTGTTGGGTAGGGTTCGGGTTAAAAAATTCTCTCCCTCGCCCCCAACCCGAACCCAATCGGTTGTTCAAAGGTTTTCCCAAATCCGACCCTACCATATTCAACCACCCCCGAACCCATCCCATTAGAGTTGGGGAGAGTCGGGGACCCGACAGATCGGGATATTTTGCCATCCCTAGGGTGTGTATTTTTTAATAAAAAACTGAATTGTTTCAATTCATGTTCTAGGAGCACATTGCTTTGGGATTTATTTTTAGGCAAATAATTGAGACAAGTTTAATTCTGTATTTAGAAACTTACTTTTATCTCTGAAAATAGAAGCTCTAAAAATAGTGTCCCATGCTACTTGTTAGGTAATTCTTTTCAGCAAAAAAAAAAAAAACAATTTGCAAAATTGCTAGTTTTCCAGGATATTTCACAACCCATTTACACTCACTTGTAGTAAAATGCAGCTAGTAGTAACTTTAAAATATGTTATCGATACACAAGAATAAATAAAATCAGCCTCTTTTTAGAGGTTTTATGGGTTTAGGTGTCTAATGATTCCAAACTCAGTCATCGATTCTTGTTTGTGTTTCAGATCACCCACCTACCCAAAATTTACAAACAACACCAGAGCAACATAAATGCTAGTTCATTGTTACTAATATATATTTATCACAATCACTCTTTTGTCAGTAATTCAACACTGATTTTCTATTGTTTTGAGGTGAATATGGAGACAATTTGCATATATTAGCATAATTTCCTCTCTCTCTTGCTTTTGTAAATCAGATTTCAAATTGCTTTCTAACAACTGTCAGAATTGATATTGAAGTTAAAAACAATCCTCTTCAGTATTTGCAGGAACTGACCACACCATGCAATTCTTACATTCAATCTTTGAAATTGGGAAGAGTACGTGGGAAGCAACCCAAAAATGGGTTGGATATATCAATTGCCTTGATACTAACATGAAAAATCTCAAACGAAAGACGAAATACTTAAGCAGTCAAGAGAATGACATAAATAAAGAAGTGAGCATTGCAGAGCAGCGGTCAAGGAAAAGGCAAAAGAAAGAAGTTGAAGTTTGGCAAAAAGATGTGCAAAGGATAAAAGGTGATGTCCAAACATTTCAAATACAAGAGCAAGAAATATTTGGATGGAAGAATGTCTTCTCGCGCGTACAGTTGGGAAAGCTTGTTGTGGATAAGATTAAGGAAGAGGTAGAGGTGCAAGAAAAATGCAGATTTTCTAATGATTTGTTGATTGATTCATTTCCAAATAGTGCACAGTTCATACCAACTACTGGATCTCTTGGTGAAATCACATGAGCAAGGAACATGGAGAAAGTTTGGGAATACCAGATGGATGATGAGGTTAGAAGGATTGGCATTTATGGAATGGAGGGAGTTGGCAAAACAACCATCATGCATCACATCAACAATCGATTCTTGAATGAAACTTGTAACTTTGGTGATGTTATTTGGGTCACAGTATCTAAAGCATTCACTGTTACAAATCTACAGAGGCATAACTGAAGTGCTGGATCTTTTATCAATATATAACACATTTTGTTATATTTTTTACTATAATTTCTACATTTTTTTTTTGGGTAATATTCTAGACATTCCGGTAAGTTTTCAACGATGTTCTTGACGTCTAGCGAACATTCTGGACATTTCGGCAACTTTCGGTAACATTCAAAGCATTCCAACAATACTTCGGCGGACTTCCAGAGATACTGCGGCTACTTCCTGGTGATATTGAACATTCTAGCGAGTCTCTGGTAATTGTTTGACGAAAGTTCGTCGGTGGTAAAATGTAGGAACGTTTTCAAATTTCTATAATAAAAAAAAAAATGATTTTTTGGTAACAATTAAAAATATGTAGGATTAATTGGTGCAAGAGTTTTGTTTTAGAATTAAATGAGTTTTAAAATTTGTGTATAGAACTTAGTGATAAGTAAGCCCAAATAATAATAACAGATATTTATAATTTT
The DNA here is from genome assembly GCA_030407325.1 of Camellia japonica. NCBI lineage: Eukaryota > Viridiplantae > Streptophyta > Magnoliopsida > Ericales > Theaceae > Camellia > Camellia japonica. The sequence goes on from JAPPVO010000029.1 coordinate 156,073,370, forward strand.
TAAAAATATTAAATAATCTATATGTAACTGCCCCAACGCAATGTAGCTAACGTGTATGGGGTGGATGATAGGGCGGTTTTCTTTTGTTCAGATTTTTACACTTCACATGCATCATGTATGGAGATATCACTTCTCGCTAACCCAGAATCAGTAATTTTTAAGTATGCATATTTTATTCACTTTGGTTTGACACTGCACTTCAATCTAGGTTGTCAATGGCAAAAGGAAACTCTCCGTTAGTCTGTAAAATCGATTTTCATCATCTTCTTTGTTTGGTTTCCAGAGCTTCTTTATTAGCTGTATCATCACTCTCTCAACCCATCATTAGGTCAGTTTCTCTGATTCCTAAGACTCAGTTTTCCTTCATTGCTCTTGCTTTTCATTTTTTTTTTTTTTTTGGATTCAGACTTTTTCTTTTGCTATTATTTAAAGTTTGACCCTCAATATCGGTTTTTGGGGAAAAGATCTTACAAGCCAAGCTTGTATATTGATACACTGTCTCGTCATGATCTTCAAACATATTTGGTGTTAAATTATGTTTTCTCACCCAATAAAGTTCGTAGCCTGTGTTTGGTTCATGCATTTGGGTAAGAATTTGAAAAGGAAAACGAAAAAAGTGTCTAAAATCTGGCTATATTTTATTTACATTTCACCTGTCCTTTTTCTTTTCCTTTTCAAATTTCTACCCAAATCCATCAACCAAACGGTAAGAGTATCTCCAACCCTTCATCAATTTTTCCATTTTTAGTAAAAAGCTTGGTCTTTTCAAGTTTGATGAAAAGATTCCAAATTTTAGTAAAATGCTTAATTCCCTTCCTATCTCAAATTTATAATTTCATCAAATTTGATTTTTTTTTTTTAAAAAAAAAAACATCTCCAATGCTTCATCTTTTTAAATTTTCATCAAATTCTAATTTGACGAAAGATTTGATGAATTCTCAATTTGATGAAAAAAATGGTTTTTCCTTGATTTGATAACTTTTGATGAATGGATTGGAGACACATATATATTTTAACACTTTTTCATCAAATTTAAATTTATTGAAAAAAAGGTTAAGGACTGGAGATGCTCCTGAAATTCAAATATTGCTTCTACGGGAATTACATAAATTTTCCAATCTTACCATTGGATCATGTCTCAAAATTCAGGTGCGTTGAGATTTCTACGTGATCCAATGGTTGGGAATGTATTGAGAGATGGGATAGAGGAATTTGGGTTTTTTTTGCTGAATAGACAGAGGACCCTGGTCCATTATAGTTGATTGCTGACCTGATCCATAAAATAGTAAATAATTGCTCTTCCTTTAATTTTCCAAACTAAGAAGTAAAGTAAAACATATGTATTAACAGTAAGTTGTTGTTCTTCTTAGTCTTCAAGTTACTTGTGCCTTCTTTCTCCTAAAATAGAGAGGGTGTACAGTTCTGGTTTTAGTTCTGGCATGAGCACACTACATATAAAATATATATATATATGTGTGTGTATGTGTGTGTGTGTGTGTTGGGTAGGGTTCGGGTTAAAAAATTCTCTCCCTCGCCCCCGACCCGAACCCAATCAGTTATTTAAAGGTTTTCCCAAATCCGACCCTACCATATTCAACCACCCCCGAACCTATCCCATTAGGGTTGGGGAGAGTCGGGGACCCAACAGATCATCCCTAGTGTGTGTGTGTATTTTTTAATAAAAAACTTAATTGTTTCAATTCATGTTCTAGGAGTATGTTGCTTTGTGATTTTTTTTAGGCAAATAATTGAGACAAGTTTAATTCTATATTTAGAAACTTATTTTTATCTCTGAAAATAGAAGCTCTAAAAATAGTGTGTCGTGCTACTTGTTAGGGAATTCCGTTCAGCAAAAAAAAAAATGGCAAAATTGCTAGTTTTCCAGGATATTTCACATGATTTACACTCACCTGTAGTAAAATGCAGCTAGTAGTAACTTTAAAATATGTTATCGATACACAAGAATAAATAAAATCAGTCTCTTTTTTTGAGGTTTTATGGGTTTAGGTGTCTAATGATTCCAAACTCAGTCATCGATTCTTGTTCGTGTTTCAGATCACCCACCTACCTGAAATTCACAAACAACACCAGAGCAGCAATTCTTGAACAACATAAATGCTGGTTCATTGTTACTAATATATATTTAGCACAATCACTCTTTTGTCAGTAATTCAACACTGATTTTCTATTGTTTTGAGGTGAATATGGAGACAATTTGCATATATTAGCATAATTTCCTCTCTCTCTTGCTTTTGTAAATCGGATTTCAAATTGCTTTCTAACAACTGTCAGAATTGATATTGAAGTTAAAAACAATCCTCTTCAGTATTTGTAGGAACTGACCACACCATGCAATTATTACATTCAATCTTTGAAATTGGGAAGAGTACGTGGGAAGCAACTCAAAAATGGGTTGGATATATCAATTGCCTTGATGCTAACATGAAAAATCTCAAACGAAAGACGAAATACTTAAGCAGTCAAGAGAATGACATAAATAAAGAAGTGAGCATTGTAGAGCAGTGGTCAAGGAAAGGGCGAAAGAAAGAAGTTGAAGTTTGGAAAAAAGATGTGCAAAGGATAAAAGGTGATGTCCAAACATTGCAAATACAAGAGCAAGAAATAGTTGGATGGAAGAATGCCTTCTCGCGCGTACGGTTGGGAAAGCTTGTTGTGGATAAGATTCAGGAAGTGGCAGAGGTACAAGAAAAGGGCAGATTTTCTAATGATTTGTTGATTAATGCATTTCCAAATAGTGCACAGTTCATACCAACTACTGGATCTCTTGGTGAAATCACAAGTGCAAGGAACATGGAGAAAGTTTGGGAATACCTGATGGATGATGAGGTTAGAAGGATTGGCATTTACGGAATGGGGGGATTTGCAAAACAACCATCATGCATCACATCAACAATCGACTCTTGAATGAAACTTTTAACTTCGGTGATGTTATTTGGGTCACAGTATCTAAAGCATTCACTGTTAGAAATGTATAGAGGCAGATAACTAAAGAGCTGGATTTTGATCTTTCAAATTATGGGGATGAAACAAGAAGAGCATCAGAAATATATACAATGCTTTAAAAAAAGAAGAGGCATATGCTCATCTTAGGCGATCTATGGGAAGCATTGCCTCTGGAGAAGGTGGGTATTCCAGAACCGACCAGATTTAATGGATGTAAATTGGTGTTAACTACAAGATTTTAGAAGTGTGTAGAAAGATGGAGTGCAAAACTGTCAAAGTGGAGCTTATCACGGAAGATGAAGCATTAAATCTATTTATGAGCAGGGTTGAAGAAAATCAAACAGTGCTTAATCCGAAAGTGAAAGAATTTGCAACAGAAGTTGCCAAAGAATGTGTGTGTCTGCCCCTTGCTATTGTTACTATAGCTGGAAGTATGATGGGAGTAAATGACATTCACGAGGGGAGAAATGCATTAAATAAATTGATCAGCTTGACAAAACAAATCAGGGACAATGAAAGTGAGGTGTTTGAGTGACTAAAATTTAGTTATAGTCGCCTAAATGATGAAAAGCTCCAACATTGTTTCTTATATTGTGCATTGTTTCCAAAAGACCATAAAATCCCTAGGAAAGAACTTATAGAGTATTGGATTGTTGAGGGGCTAATAACTGAGAAGAACAATATACAAGCAATGTTCGATGAAGGTCACACTATATTGAACAAACTCATAAATAATTGCTTGTTGGAGAATCTTACCAACATATATAAGGCCGAATGTGTGAGGATGCATGATTTCATAAGAGATATGCCTCTCAACATAACATCAACTAGTCCTTGATTCATGGTATGAGCTGGTGAGGCATTAGAAAGAGTACCCTATGAAGACTGGTCTGAGGATCTTGAGAGGGTTTCTTTAATGTTCAACAAGACAAAAGAACTTCCTTCTAGACCACCCATTTGCCCTCAGCTCACCACCTTACTATTGAGGGAGAACAGTTCTCCAATATTACTACGGATTCCGGATACTTTCTTTATGCATATGCATCGACTCAAGGTATTGGATTTGTCCTTCAACGGCATACAATCCCTGCCATAGTCTATCTCTAGTTTCAAAAATTAGCACTCTGTTTTTCCGAAACACAACTAACTCAACTCTGATGCCATTTGTTAGGACTATAAGACACTAGAAATCAATCACACACAATAACACAAGATATTTACGTGGTTCGGCAATTGCCTACGTCCACGGGAGAGATATCCACTATAGAATTTCCCGGAGGGAGTTTACACCACTCACACCTCACTCACTCGCTATAGCACTCTCACTCACACACTCTTAGTGTTCTACTCACTGCCTTTCTCTCTATCAAACCCTTTCTCCTCACCTCAATTTAGTGGGGCGGTTGCCACCCCCCACTCTCTCTAGTGGGTTCTCCATATGAAGGGCTAGACTAACACCAACTTGGAGATGGAATCTGGCAGAGACTCTATGTAGGTGCCGAACAAATCCAATACATTGAGATGATGCATATGCGCAAAGAAAGAATCTGGAATTCGTAATAATGGGTTATATCCCAATAACAAGGTGGTGAGCCGGGGGCAAATGGGTGGTCTAAAAGGAAGTTCTTCTATCTTGTTTTACATTAGGGAAACCCTCTCAAGATCCTCAGACCAATCTTTGTATGGTACTCTTTCTAATCCCTCACCAGCTTTTGCCATGAATCGAGGACTAGTTGATGTTATTTTGAGAGCCATATCTCTTATCAAATCATGCAACCTCATGAATTCTTCTTTATATATGTTGGTAAGACTCTCCAACAAGCAAGTATTTATGAGTTTATTTAATATAGTGTTACCTTTGTCAAACATTGCTTCTATACTGTTCATCTCAGCTATTAGTCCCTCGGCAATCCAATATTCTATCAGTTCTTCCCTAAGGTTGATATCGTCTTCCGGATACAATGCACAAAACAAGAAACAATGTTGGAGCTTTGGCAACTTTTCTTGCAACTTTTCTTGTAAGAAACAATGCACAATATCATTTACTCCCCTCATACTGCCAGCTATATTAGTGATTGCAAGAGGCAAACGTGCACATTCTTTGGACTCTTTTGTTGCAATTTCAATTGTCTGATGTTCTTCAACCTTGCTCATAAATAGATTCAGTGCTTCATCTTCCGTGAGAAGCTCCACTTTGACAGCTCTGCACTCCATCTTCCTACACACTTCTAATGATCGTGTAGTTAACACTAGTTTACATCCATTAGATATGGATGGTTCGGAATACCCACCTTATTCAGAGGAAATGCTTTCCACGGATCATCTAAGATGAGCACATACCTCTTCTTTTGGAAAAGCATTGTATACAGTTCTGAAGCTCTTTTTGTTTCATCCCTATAACTCGGCAAATCAAAATTCAGTGCCTTGGCTATCTGCCTCTGTAGATTTCTAATGTTTAATGCTTTAGATATTGTGACCCAAATAACATCATCAAAGTTACAAGCTTCATTCAAGAGTTCATTGTTAATGTGATGCATGATGGTTGTTTTGCCGATTCCCCCCATTTCAAAAATGCCAATCCTTCTAACCTCATCATCCATCACGTATTTCCAAACGTTCTCCATATTCCTTGCACTTGTGTTTTCACAAAAAGATCCCATTGTTCGTATGAACCATCCACTAGTTGGAAGTGCATCAATCAGCAAACCATTAGAAAATCTATCCTTTTCCTACAGTTCTGCCACCTGTTGAATCTTCTCCATAACAAGCTTTCCCAATTTTACACGCGAGAAGACATTCTTCCATCCTACTACTTCTTGCTCTTGTCTTTGCAAAGTTTGCACATCACCGAGCCAGTCTTGAACTACTTTCTTTTTCCTTTTCCTTGACCACTGCTCTACACTGCTCAGTTCAGTCTTTATATCATCCTCTTGACTACTCAATTCCTCTATCTTTCTTTTGAAAATTTTGAGGTTTGCATCAAGGCTGTTGATATATCCAAACCATTTTCCAGTTGCTTCACCCAAATTCTATACAATTTCAAAAATTGAAACTAAGAATTCCATGGTGTGGTGTGGTTAGTTCCTACAAATATCGAAGTTGCAGAGGATTGTAGTTAAAAGGGGAAAAAATCCTGAAGAAAACTTCAATATCAATTGTGACATTGCCATTCAAAAGCAATTTGAAATTTGATTAAAAGAACAAAAGCAAGGGAAAGCAAATTATGCTAATATTTGCAACTTGACTTCATATTCACCTCAAAGTCAGTCTTGAATCACTGACAAAAGAATGATTGTGCTAAATAGATATTAGTAACAATGGGCCAACATTTATGTTATTCAAGAATTCAGTTTTTTAACAAAAAGTAAAAAACACATTACACACACACACACACAGAGCAAGCTCATGTCTCAACTGAAACTTGAACTCCTACCCCTCTCCATTGTAGGAGAAAGAAGGCATAAATGACTTCCAGACTGAAGAAGAATAAAAGCTTACTGCTAACTTCTCTAGCTTGGTAATATATACAATACAATGTTTTACTTCTTAGTTTGGAAAATTGTAGGAAGATAAAAAATTAATATTTAAAAAATTTGCACCTTACTTAGATGTATCTAAAAAGTAAAAAAATTGTGAAAAAATATTTTAAAAAATTAACAAATACATAAAAATACAGAAAATATACTAAATTTTTGTTTTTTTTTTTTTGTATTTTTGGTATTTATTGAATTTTTAAAAGATTTTTTTCACAAAAATTATACTTTTTATGTGTATTTATGTTAAGCGTGTCTAAAAATTAAAAAATTTGCTTAAAATAGTAAAAAAAATTCAATAAAAACAAAAAATACGAAAAATAAAAAGTAGAATTTTCTGAAAACTATTTTTAGTAAAACGAAACCAGACAAGCTGTTATTCTTAAAAAATTAATTGATTACAAAAATCTAATGTATCCACACACACACACACACACACCACACACACAACACACACACACAAAAAAACTTGGGTCATATTTGGATCCAACTTGGAAACAGGCAAATATCTTAAGAATCTAGAAAAGCTTATTAGAAATTTAATTATAAAAATGATGTGTGGCTTAGATCTAGTTTTTGTATGGTAAAAACTACACATGAAATGAATCTCAACTATCTAATAATTTTTCTAAGTACATAGCATTGTTGGAAAACAAATCCCTGAAAAAACACTAGGTCATTTGGACCCATTATATTTCCATTCAGTAAAAAATTAATGTTAATATTTGGGTGTTGTGACTATTTGTTTCTAATCCCCAGAAGAACTTAAGCTTGCAAGCTGCAACAACTACTTTTTTTTGGTGCAAATAATTAAAGATAATGGCTCCACTGTTGCCACTCCTGCATCAAATTAGAAAGTAACAAATCCAATATTGAAAATAACTAGGGTAATTACACAGTTTGTCCCTCTAATTTCAGTGAAATTTTATTTTAACACTTGGAATAAATAAATTATACCGTTAATCCTTAGAATTTTAAACAAAAAAATATTATGGGCAAAACTAGCCAAGCTAGGCACCTGACAATGCCACACATAAGACTTCATCCTGTGAGTATACATGGCTGTTGAGATGAGAAATTCAATCTCATTCCACAATAATCATGGAAATCAAGAGATAAAACCTCAATCAGTAATACTTTAATCAACAATACCAAAAGCCTCAACAACAATCCACAAATTCAGTTTAGTTGGAGTTCATATATTGTCACCATCAAGTAAACTAGAGTTCTATAATTTGAGTAAAAGCTAATGTCTCAACAAAATAATTCAAAATAACTCTACTCTTAGTAATTTATCCCAAAAATGACTTGCACAATACCATTCCTCTGGACCTGTAATAAAAAAGAAGAGAATCAATTTGATAGCTCAATGAGTATATAAAAAAACGAACACCTAATTAGTACATATTAATGTGTGTTTGGGAGGGGAAAATAAAAATTTTAGTAAGAATATTTTTAGGTCAATTGATAGGAGATTATTTAAAAATTTGAAAAGAATTTCACATTCAGATTATCATAGTCCAACAATCATAGAAGCTCAACAATCAACTTAACAAATATAGAAAAGAGATAAAACCAACAATAGCCCAATAAAAGAAACCCCATAATTGAGGAGATTCTTAATCTTTGCCTTTAGCAGGGATTGACACCCTGACCTCTAAAAGATTATATAATGGTGGTAAATTGAGTTAGCTTAGTTGGTTCAATAAAAGTTGAACGACAAAGTTTTTTCATAAATCTTCTGTGATTCAAGAGTGTAAAGAAATAGTCCTGCACTTCAGTTAACATTAAAAGATAAAAAATAATTCCAATAAGGCGAGTTCAATAATCATACAGTTTATGAACTCATAGGATTCACCATTCGATATCTCAAAAAAATCGATAATTAAATACAATCCAAAACTCAATGATTTGATAAACACAAGCTCAAGTTTTTGCAACTGCAACCACAACAGTAACTAGTGACAAAAGCCAAAACCACTATGGTCAAAGACCAGTGTCAATAATTAATCCCAATTTTCTTAAATTATACATAAATGGTCACACAACCAATGGCAAAAGAAGCAACCATCACAACAGTAACCAATACAGTAGCTTCTACTTCAGAAGCAGCAGAATTAGTAGCCTACCAGGATGTAAAGGAAGCCCTAGACAAATGGACTATCCCGAAAGTCAAACCAGATACTATTTACAACACAATAGGAACCTTTGACTCTACCAGTAGAAAAATAATCAAAACCTTTGAACATGCTGTTCCCATACAGAATGATGATGAGATCATGTATCTCCTTCACTTCCAAGATTTATATCCATTTTTATAGAAATACAAGTATGTCCATATAGGACTGGTCCATATAGCATTCAAACCCTTGACTTTGCTTGGGCAAAGCACCAGTATTTAGTGTACTCTCCGAGATGGGCGATGCCTAGATTGGAAAGCATCACTTATGGGAGCTATAGAAACCAGTCTTTCCCACAGACCAGTATATTTTAACATATACCCTAATCTAAGTATAGCACTTATTGACCCTAATCTATCAAAAGTCCTAGAGCTTAGAGTCCTGTCACATGGTTATCAATATCTACCCAGATCACCACCTTTTATAGTTATCTCTAGGATTGATCTGAAAGTGTTAACCACCTTGAATCCTTATACCAGAAAACAAAGCGAATTAGGACATACAGTCCTAATTGATACAAACCTTTTCAGTAGTCAAGTAGGGGTGCCTAGGATGATACCTTGGAAAAACATTACTTTGCTTGAAAAATGGCAAATTCCTAATGTTGTACCAGTTCGACTAATTATTAGGCAAACTATTGATGATGTCGTCTAGACTCAAGGAGGTAATGTATACCTCACTTTTAACCGACGTTCTAGACCATTATCCAGAAGCATGTCTAATACCAGTTTTAGAAGTGCTCCTTCATATAGAGTAGATCTTCCTAAGTCATCTAGACAGTCAACATCCGAACCTATTGAATCTGTATTACAAGGGATGCCATCACGGCCACCAAGTGATACATAGCCAGAATACCTCATAGATCCTGTCATTCGAGGCGTTCACATATCTGAAAACCAAATACCTCATGGAGTGTATGCAACCAGAAAGCCCAACCGTTAGTGATATGAACTTTGAAATTTAAATGGACTTTACACCAGGAAGTGAAATTAGAAAACAATTAGACCAGGATTTTATGCAAAATAAATATCAGGAATTTAGAACATGGTATTTCAATAACCATAATTCAGAATAGCTTCAATATTTTAAAAAGCAATATTATTATCATTTAGAGAAATATCAAATACTTATATCTTTTCCTTAATGGTACTATGAATACAGCACCGTTATGGATGCAGTTCCTAACCAGCAGCTTACTGTCTTGGAAAATATCCAAAGGACATGGTTAACAGTAGGTGGTCAAACCATTGTTTCTGTCTATCCACCACCACAGCCTTTAGAGTTAGTCCCTAGTGAAGTTTCACAACAACCATTGGCCATCACTACTTATGTGGAAACTCCTATCAGAATGATGCAAAAAGATACACTACAGGTGAAAGATATTATACCACTCATTAAACAGAATAATTATACTAATCTATGTTTTCAAACAGTAGGAAAACAATTAATTAGAATCGAGGAAACCATTGATACTTTTAAAAATAGTCAATTGGTTCTGACACCAGCCTCAACTATTCAACCAGTAAACATAAAACCACCATTAGAAGTAACCAATTTTAAGTTACGTTCTCCTTATCAGGACAATGAATTCATGGATACCCTTTTGAAAAAGATGTCTGATTTAAATTTAGGGAAATTCGTGTCAGGAAACTGTTCAATCAATATGTTGTCAACTCAAGAAACTCCAGAATTAAATTAGCAGGATGAAGAAATTACCCCTTCTCTCATTTATGAGATTCAGAATAATTTTCAGGACATGCAACCTGTCAATCGAACTGTCTTTGCCATGACCCGAACCTGCCCCCGTGGGTTAAAGACATAACCGGCCAGTAATCAGGAGATTACTTACGGCCTCAAACCAAAACAAATGTATTTTAACAGAGTTAATGGGGGTCAAACGGAAGCAGTTCAAAACTTTGTCCCTAGAGCTGTGCTTACATGGCACATCAAAATAACCCATACATATGTACATTAATAACTCACAACAAATATACAGTGCCATCAAGTTCTGTACAAACAGGATCATCCAAAATTAAGTCGACCCATGAGAACTATATACAAATATATACAAAGACTTCGCCAACAAGACAAAAATAAGATAGTACGACAAAAAGGCGAAGATGAGTCTCATGCATGAGACACAAAGGCTGACTCTCCAAAACTCGGTTGTTCCACACAGACTTCACTGAGGCTGGGTTTGGACCTCTTTGGGCTCACCTACAAACACATGAATGAGCGTGAGCGATAGCCCAATGAATAATATCAAACACAGAAGTTATACAAACGATATGTAAAACAACATGCTTCAAACGACCTTAAGCCCAATTCATATTTCTATTCAACATATATACACAATTTAGGTCAAGTGACTGCGGTCCCGAACAAACTGGCCTTCGGCCCATTTAAACTTTCCTTTGTGTCAAAACGGCCTTTGGCCTATTCAGATGACAAACTAGCCTTTGGCCCATTCATTCGTTCACGTCGAAACAGCCTCTGGCCCATTCGTTCATGTCAAAACGGCCTTTGGCCCATTCATTCGTGTCAAAATGGCCTTCAGCCCATTCATTCGTGTCAAAACAGCCTTCGGCCCATCCATTCTTGTCAAAACGGCCTTCGGCCCATTCATTCTTGTCAAACGGCCTTCGGCCCATTCATTCTTGTCAAACGGCCTCTGGCCCATTCTTTTATTCATATCAAACATTTGTCCATAATTCAAATTGGCAAACTTATAAGGCTTATAAGGAAATAAGCAATTGGACAAATGACAAGGTTCAAATATCGATATTACTCACAGTGATTGGTTGGTTGGTTTGCCCTGGAGCTCAACCCTACACATTCCATGAACACAAAAGGGTCACAAACAATTCGATCTGTTCTAAATTCACATATTCCTCTTTAGGCTTCATTCTTATCTCTTTAACTCAATTACAATGCCCAATGTATGCCTAAGACTACTTAGAAGTGAAAGAGGACGGAAAACGAAACACAGAATGCACAAACAAAATTTCAGAAAATAGGGTCCTTGCTCGAGCGTGGACTTCCCCGCTCGAGCGGACCCTTGAGGCCTGCAAAAGTACTGGTTAGGTCGAATTCAAGCTCGATCGTGCACTCTGGCGCTCGAGCAGAAGGCCTCTCTACATGGCTCCCCGCTCGAGCGTGGAATTCCCCGCTCGATCGAACATCCATGTCTGCAAAAATACTGGGAGCACAAATTTCCCGCTCGAGCGGCACTTCCCCCGCTCGAGCGGACATCAAAATTCTGGGTTTTCTAGAATGTGTTCTTGAGCTCAAATTCACCATTCCAACCACATTCCTTGCATATTATGGCTCCAATTTCACATATACTTGTATTAACATGGTACCAACACTAAAACACATCAACATGGAGCTCAATTTCATGACTCAAACACATGCATGGCTCATTTTCCACCAAACTCATTACCAATATAACAATTTCATGCATTCAACACTTACACCCTTATAATTTGCACATGCATGTGGTATATTATTCTCATTCTTAACTTATATGATGAAGAGATGGCCAAGAACATAATCTTCAACTAAAAACTCACATAGATCATGCATTTGGTGCTCAAATATGCAAATTCAAAGCAACTACATACATGCATGCAACATTGACCTTCAATTCAACATGATCAACTCAGTTTCATTTCAATTCTTGTTCTTGACCATTAATCAACTTTGAACACACAAGATTACACATTACACTCATGAATTCAAGAATCAATTGCTTACCTAGAGGCTTAATTTTTCCAATCAATAGCAAATTCTTGAATAATCTTCAAGATCACCAAGCTTTGAGCTAAATTGCACAATTCTCTCCCTTTCTCTCTCTCTCTCTATAGCCGACTCTCCCTCTCTCTCTTGGAGCCAAAATCAGCCAAATGATAAGAAGGAGAGATTTGAGTGTATAGGCCTTTAAGGTAAGTCCCACTAATAAAAAAATATCAATAAAAATAATTGGGCACTTAACTAATCGTTCTGAATCTAATTATTTTGATCAAATCAATTTTCAATTAAATCTCACCGTAGGCTCTAAAATTACGCTAATCAACATGGCGTAATCAATTTCGGGTTCTGTGGCCGATAAGGCCTTCAATTTAAATTCCAAAGCAGATTATCAAACAGATATTCCTACGGTGAACAAATAGAAATTCAAAACCACATTTTCACAAATGGCACACAAAATAATATTAAACACATAATCATACTCATATTAAGGACCAATTAACATATTACGGAATATGGATATCACAGTCTTCCCCAAACAAACATGAAGTACAACCTTAACAGGATCTAGTCAGTATTATTATCATAGACCAACTTCTCAAGATCTTGTTTATAAAGAAGATTTCTTTCATAGCCAAGATTCGTATCATGGAAAAACCATCTATGAATGGAATTTAGATATCAGATATTTGAGTTAATACATAAAATTCTTATGTATGCTACAATTTGTAAACCGAATAATAATTCTGATCATCAGATCACTAAATTCGTTGTTAATGGATTCACCGGCATCCTTAAAGGATGGTGGGATAATGTTCTCACCTCTGCTCAACAAAATGAAGTTTTAAACGCTATTAAAATTGAAACTGATTAGACCACTAATTCTACAGTTCACAAAGAAGATGCAGTATATGCCTTAATCCAGACAATTATTTATCATTTTATTGGAACACACTCTGTTAGTAATGACCGTAGTCGTGAACTCGTCCAGAATCTTAGATGTTTTTCTTTAACACATTTTTGTTGGTATAAAGATGTGTTCTTGATGAAGGTCATGCAACGACCTGATGCTAACAGTGAACATTGGAAAGCCAAATTCATTGATGACCTTCCTATCCTTTTTGCAGAAAAAGTTCGGAAAAAACTTAGGGATCGCCATGATCGTATGGCCATACCTTACGACCAGTACACTTATGGCCAGCTTGTGGGCCTTATGACCTTAAACTCCAATATCAAATTAATGAAAAAACAAAATCTTAGTAGAAAAAAAGAATTAGGTGAATTTTGTGATCAATTTGCTTATGACACCAAAATCCAGTATCCTTCCAAACCCATAAAACCATATCATTAAAAGCCTTCTAAATAGTATCATAAAAAAAACCAAATGTATTCCTTCAGCTTCTTTCCAGAAAAAGTTTTCTCTTCCAACCCGTAAACCTACAGCTAAAAGGAGAACTTCTAAAAAAGATATTAAATGTTATAAGTGTGGTACAACAGGACATTATGCTAACTGATGTCGATCAAAATTAAAACAGAAGATTAATGAAATGTCTTTAGATCCTATTATTGCTCAACAACTATTACAGACTTTATCTGAAGAAGAAACAGACACTAGCTCTCAGTCAGATGGACTTGTTGAGCTTTACTCTCCTTCTACATCTAGTAGTGAGTCAGATACACCAGAACCTAATTGTTCTTGTTCTACAAATCTGAATCAAATTTCTAAAATAAATTATTGGAAATCAATTGTTGAAATGAATGGTTTGGATCTTGGAGGTCCTAGTATTCATGTTCTAACTGATGATAAAAAATCCATGTTAGACCTTACTAAGCAAATCAAGGATCCAGAAATGAAATTAAAATTTTTAGATATTTGTTCTCAACAACAGAAAGCTGCTACTGAACCACCTTTAATCCTCCTTTAATCATACAGTATAAAGGATGTTTTAAACAGGATACAATCTTCACCTGTTACTGAGAAACCAATCACTATTCAGACCTTATAATGGAAATTAATGTCTTGAAAACAGAAATTAGGCATCTTCAAATTGCCAACCAAACTATCCAAGCTGACATACGTCAGTTTAAAAACGCAACTCACAAGGGTAAAGATATTGCCCCAAAAACTTCTGTATAATCAGTATTTAATGCTTGTCAATTAGCTTACATTTTAGAAATGGTATATTTGTATTACTTTTGTTATACAACCTGATTTTATTATCAAAGTTGCAGTTGCTCTTGTTGATAGTGGTGCTGACATGAATTGTATACATGAAAGATTAATTCCAACTAAATATTTTTAGAAAACTACCCAGTCACTTACTAGTGCTAGTGGTAATTCTACGCATATCAAGTATAAAATACTTGAAGCTCTTATCTGTAATCAGGGCATTTGTTTATCTACCTCTTTTGTCCTAATCAGAAATATGTCTCCCATTATTATTTTGGGAACACTATTTTTATGTCTGTTAATGCCTATTACTAAAATCGATCGTATAGGCATACATACAACTATCAGTAATCAACCGATCATTTTTGAGTTTATAACAGAACCCTATACAAAAGAGCTAGATCAAATTCACGATTTAGTTACTTTTAAAGAAACACGAATTAATTTTCTTCAAACAGAAATTCATTTTCTTACAACTAAACAAAGGTTACAACAACCTTCTTTATAGAATAAAATCAAGTGTCTTGAAAAAGAATTTCAGACAGAAAATTTGTAATGATCTTCCTAATGCTTTTTGGGAAAGAAAAAGGCATAGTTTCTCTTCCCTATGAACCCAATTTTGATGAAAGATTCATCCCTACCAAAGCTCGACCTAGTCAAATGAAAAAAAGACTATCTTAAACTTTGTAAAACAGAAATCGATTCTCTTCTCCAGAAAAAATTAATCAGAATTAGTCACTCACCTTGGAGTTGTACAACATTTTATGTTAATAAAAATGCAGAAATAGAAAGAGGGGTGCTAAGATTGGTCATCAATTATAAACCTCTTAATGATGCCTTGAAATGGATCAGGTATCCGATTCCAAATAAAAAAGATCTTTTAGATCGTTTATAGGATGCTATCATTTTTTTCTAAATTTGATCTGAAATCAAGATATTGGCAAGTCCAAATTGCCAAACAGAATCGCTATAAAATTGCTTTTACAGTACCCTTTAGACATTTTGAATGGAATGTTATACCATTTGGTTTAAAAAATGCTCCTTCAGAATTTCAGTATATTATGAATGATATATTCACTCTTTATACCGAATTTGCTATTTGCTATATTGATGATGTTCTTATATTTTCATCATCCATTGACCAGCATATTAAACATCTTAATATTTTTAAGAATATTATTATCAGAAATGGTTTGGTTATTTCTGCACCAAAAATGAAAATTTTCCAAACAACTATACAATTTTTGGGTCATAATATTCACCATGGTAGTATTATCCCTATCGATCGCAGCATAGAGTTTTAATCTAAATTCCCTAATGAAATTAAAGATAAAACTCAGTTACAGTGATTTCTAGGTAGTCTTGAATTATATTCGAGACTATTATCAACAGTTATCTTAGGATGCATCTATCCTATATACTAGATTACATAAAAATCCTCATCCTTGGTCTATTGAACATACCAAAGCAGTACAGAAAATAAAGGCTAAAGTTAAACAACTCCCTTCCCTTCATCTTCCTAACCCATCCTGGAAGAAAATTGTTGAAACAGATGCTTCTAATCAGGTTTTTGGTGGTATTTTAAAACAAGTTAATCCTACCACTTTAACACAAGAGCTTTTACGGTTTCACTGTGGTCTTTAAATTATCCAACTATTACGGTTTCATTGTTAAATGTGTATTAAAATTTCAGGATGATCTTCTCAAGCAGCATTTCCTTATTCGAGTTGATTGTTCTGCAACTAAACAGATTTTTAAAAAAGATGTTTTAAATTTAGCATCTAAGTAGATATTTGCCACTTGGCAAAGAATTTTATTAGTATTTGACTTTGATATTGAATATATATCAAAGGTGAACAGAATTCTTTGCCAGATTTCCTAACCCGTGAATACTTGCAGGGCCCGACAAACTCATGACCAGCAGAGGCTAGGGCTGCAGAGGCCGGGGCAGGGGCTCTAACCCCTATCAAACAGAATTTCCAAGGCTCCAAGCCTCTACCAGTAAAGGTGACTCCAGTCAAATGGTTAAGGATATTCTCCTTAAGCCTAAAGAACAGTATATTGCCAACAGTATTACTGAGGAAATCATCCTCTACATTGAACCAGCAGATGAAAAATGGATGACTGATCCATGGGAAATCAAGTGTCGGTATCTTACCACGCAATAATTTCCTCCCCATTTTGACCAGTACATAGATGTTTAAGAACAGATCATCATTGAAACTGAAGCCGCAGAGATCAAGCATACTTTGCATGATCCCTTCAAAACTACCAGTCCAATCCAGTATAGTAAAATTACTATCCGAAACATTATGCCCATTACCACATGGGGCATTCATCCGCATACTACTAGTCAGCTTAACATTCGTAACAGGGAAACCCGGTATAGTTATTGGGACTATATCGATGCTTTTACTCATACATTTTATTACCAAAATCCCATCAACAACCATTCTTGGTTTATCTGTATTTGCCTTGATGTTCTCAAAAATGATGTTCCTTCTTAGTTCCTCGTTTGGTGGGATAAATTTGGGTTACAGTTAGAAGTTTTACCAGTACCAATTAGGGAAGCCTATAATGAATGGCATGTTGCATATTCCCATTTACCAGTTAATAAGGATATTTCCATTACTAAATCCTTAGTCCATTTCACAATGCGTTTTGGTATTCCATGGATTTGGAAATAGGACTTTCAATGTGATTACCAGAATAAGATCCCACGTCTTAAAAGAGTTTTCTTTGTAAGATGGTGGGATAAGGGTATTGTAACATCCTCAAAATAAACCCATAAATCATACATTCATGACATCCATAAACTTAAGAGAATAAAGCATATTTCCATTCATTAGAGTAATAAATAGAAAAGTATTACATGTTGACAACAAAAGCAAATGCCCTACGGGCTTACAACTTTCCAAGTCAAGACTTGGGTTCAACAAAAGAAGAGTTCTAACTCTTTATACAAAATAAGCCCTTGGCTTGAATTTACATGTAATACACAAAAAGATAACAACAAAAGTCTTCAACCTCTAAGCCTCTCAAGCTACGTCGTTGGAGGTGGCATGTCACCTGAACCTGAAAATGATGTCCCATATAGGGTGAGCCACAGCCCAGCAGAGATATACTAAACCAAGTATGAGAAATAACTAAAACATTAGCATTTGATAAATGGCTAACACTTGTAAAACCAACTCACAACATATTCCAATTCCATGGCAAACATGATCATGTTTCATTCCACTTTCCTTTACTTATCCAATTTTCAATTCATAAACATGGCTCAGCACCTGGCCAAACAATTAAATGAGACTACAACTCATATTAAAACACTTCCTTTATTCACAATTCACATGAGACTACAACTCATATCAAAACACTTCAATACTTCAATTATCAACGTTATGCAAACGTAATTAGAATTTCGGGACTTCCACCCTGGACACTCCGGCCAACTTAGTTATCAATGGAGTCCATCCCCTATCTCCTCCCAAACAGGTTTGAGAGTCCATCCCCTATCTCCTCTCAAACCATGGAGTACATCCCCTATCTCCTCCCAAACAATATACATATACAATGTATTTAACACACATCATATACAATGATCAATCAATACACATATTCGATGTATTATTCCAACCGTCATATTCAATGACATATTCCAAGTGATTAGTTTCAGTTTTCCCTAATCAACATACAGTGTCCACAACAATCAAGACTATCCTCCACTGATAGCCCAAAGCAATTATCTCTAAACAGATATTAAATTTATCAAACAGATAAAGTAGCAACATTTTCATAGGTGAGTGATTAATCTATCCAACTACATCAATCAATCTCATAATTTCCCAATTCCATGGTTTCCAACTCAATTTCATATTTTTCCAAATTAATTATACAAATTAATTTATCACATTAATTAGGGCATTTCCCCCTTTTTCAGATATCAACCCTAAGGTCCAATTTTATCAATTTAACAACCATAATTCCATTTTCCAAGGTCTCACATACACATGGAGTTTAACATTTGAAAACCCCCTTTTTATAAATTACAATTCAAACCCTAACTTTTCCAAAATTACCAAACAACACCATCTATCCAAAATACTCAATATTTATGTCAAAACTCATAGAGAGGAGTAGGTTATCCCTACCTCGAAATTAGAAGCCCAAAGGGGTTGATGAAGAAAACTCAAAGTGCTCCAAATCCACGGTTTTTCAGATTAAAGTGAAGCCCACTTCACCCTCTATCTTTCTTACAAAGAGATTTGGTTGGAAACACTCTAGAAGTAGATAAAATCCTAGAGAGAAAGGGAGTGTAGAGAGAGGAGCAGCCGAGGCTAGGGTTTGAGTAGAGAAGATAATGAAAAAGTGATGTTTAACCCGCTGCTGCCAACTGATATATTCGAAGCTCGCTCGAGCGAAGGAGTGGTTGCTCGAGCGACCAGACATAAAGAAACCTCGCTCGAACCAATAATTCGAAGCTTCAAGTCTGCAACCCAGAAGCACGCTCGAGCAAAGAAAAGCTCGCTCGAGAGAAGAAACTCAAAACATATAGCTCACTCGCTTGAGCGAAGGAAAGCTCGCTCGAGCCAAGAAATACAACCTTCAGGTCCAGAACCAGATGCAGACGCAAGCTCGAGCACAAGACTTCTCGCTCGAGCAAACAGACACACCACTCAACTCTTGCTCGAGCGAAGGAACCCTGGCTCGAGCGAAGGAACTAAAACAAAGAGCTCGCTCGAGCGAAGACACCAAAATCTGGGCAGCAACCATTTGTTTCAAAACTCACCCAACCTGTTACAAACCTGCCCAACACATCCTAAAACTCAAATACAATGAATTAAAGGACGGAAACAAGATATAAACAACAACCAACATCACTGAACCTAAGTCTGAAATACTGTACATAAAGGGGAAAACCCGGGATCGCTATAGGTATGAAACCTACTTTACCAGAAATTGTCCAGAAAAATAAGGCTCATTCTCAAGCCTGTTGGGATGCTGTTCAAAAAACCATTCCCAACCAACCAGTTACCCAAAATCCATTTTTACAAATTCAAACAAAATTAAGACATAAATATCCCAATTTGTCTGAAACAGAATTAATTGTTAAAAGCATAGATCTCATAAAGGAACAATTTTCAAAACATGAATTAATTGTTAAAAGGTTAAGGATTAGAGATGCTCCTAAAATTCAAACAATGCTTCTGTGGGAATTACATAAATTTTCCAACCTTACTATTGGATCATGCCTCAAAATTCAGGTGCGTTGAGATTTCTATATGATCCAATGGTTAGGAATGTATTGAGAGATAGGACAGAGGAATTTGGGTTTTTTTTTTTTGCTGAGTAGACAGAGGACCCTGGTCCATTATAGTTGATTGATGACCTGATCTATAAAATAGTAAATAATTGCTCTTCTTTTGATTTTCCAAACTAAGCAGTAAAGTAAAACATATGAATTAACAGTAAAGAGGGTGTACAGTTCTAGTTTCAGTTCTAGCATGAGCACACCACATATAATATATATATATATATATATGTGTGTGTGTGTGTTGGGTAGGGTTTGGGTTAAAAAATTCTCTCCCTCGCCCCCGACCCGAACCCAATCGGTTGTTCAAAGGTTTTCCGAAATCCGACCCTACCATATTCAACCACCCACGAACCCATCTCATTAGGATCGGGGAGAGTCGGGGACCCGACAGGTCGAGGTATTTTGCCATCTCTAGTGTGTGTGTATTTTTTAATAAAAAACTGAATTGTTTCAATTCATGTTCTAGGAGTATGTTGCTTTGTGATTTTTTTCAGGCAAATAATTGAGACAAGTTTAATTCTGTATTTAGAAACTTATTTTTATATCTGAAAATAGAAGCTTTAAAAATAGTGTGCCATGCTACTTGTTAGGGAATTCCTTTCAGCAAAAAAATAAATAAATAAATAAATAAATAAATTTGCAAAATTGCTAGTTTTCCAGGATATTGCACAATTCATTTACACTCGTAGTAAAATGCAACTAGTAGTAACATTAAAATATGTTATCGATACACAAGAATAAATAAAATCCGTCTCTTTTTTGAGGTTTTATGGGTTTAGGTGTGTAATGATTCCAAACTCAGTCATCGATTCTTGTTCGTGTTTCAGATCACCCACCTACCCGAAATTTACAAACAACACCAGAGCAGTAATTCTTGAACAACGTAAATGCTGGTTCATTGTTACTAATATATATTTAGCACATTCACTCTTTTTGTTGGGGATCGGGGATCCCACCCAAGACCTTCCAAAAATTATACCATGCAGAAACATACACCCACACTCAAGGAGGCACCATATTTAACATGGTTCAGCCGCAATGCCTACGTCCACAGGAGAGTAACCGGTTATCACTATAACGATGGAGATATTACAGAAAGATTACAATAGAGGAGGAGCTCACACTATCCTCACTCACCCACTCACCCGTCTCCCACTCTCACACCAAGAGAGACGGTCTCTCTGCTTCACATCTCTTTATACATATAAAAGGAGCTGAAGAAAGAGAAGACTAAATTGGTGAGTGGGGTGGCTGCCACCCCTACCCATCTTCAATGGAGAGGTGCCACCCCCACTCTCTCTAGTGGGTTCTCCACTCCTCAGATGGAGTGGTCCAACAAATCACCCTCGACACCCATGTGAGGTGATCCACTGCACACACTGCTGCTAATCTTGTCACGCCCAAATTTCAACAGAATCTTTATCTCCTCACTGAGACGCTGTATCCCCTGAAGCTAGAGTTAATACACCATAGATACAAGAGGAGGAGGGAATTCTACATCCTCAACTCAACTCACACAACTCTCTGATTTGGAGAGAGCCTCTGCTCCTATCTCCCACAGATCTCTTCCATGCTTCATGTCTCGGATGTCTTCACCTGCTATTCTTGAACTTGTGTAACCAAGATATCTGACACTCCCTGATTGGATGTCCTGCACCCCCTGATTGGATGCCCTTGACTGACATGCATTACCTCGCATGACCAATCATTGGTGCAACAGAAAACTCGTCGTTTGTTTCATCAACGTCCTAGTTTTCTTTGCTCGGAGTTTCCCATAAACTATCCTGAACTATCAGCATTTGCCTTTTGCACTCTTTGCACTCCTAGACAACTTCCAAGCGTTTCCATACACTTGTTGTTCATGCCTTTTGCAATCCCTGATCTCCAGTTCAGCAATACGCCTTACCTGCGCATCTTTCACTTGTACTACTAGATTGACGGTTGACAGTAGGTCTCTCTACCAAAGCAACTTCAACAGATCTATACAAGTCACCAACTATGCAACACCTAGCATAGTAACTGCACCCATACTTCTTGAGTGCTCATCGTGGCTCCATCTCTCCTCCTACATCGAGCTCGCCTGAGAGATTTGCAATGACTCTGTTTCATCAAACCGATACCATAACCCAGGTAGCCAACCATTCAGTCAAAACTGAATGCCATCTGCTGTACAAGACACAAGCGCTCTTCCAAAACACAGCAGATTCCGTTGCTCAAAATCACATTGAGCCAATGCAAAGCACATACAGAACCAATCGAGCTAGCTCTTCGATTTTCTACAACTCAAGCTTCACCATAGTGCCAAGTTCTGATTTCCATAGGCGCCAAACAATTTGTCCTTGACAACTCCAAACAAAACATGGTGAGCGACCCACTTGAACCAATGCTGAGGGGACTAAACAAGAGAGGCTTCAAATTCTCCGTCAAAGCAACTTCGAAAGCGGTACCAAAAACATCATGTCCGATCAACCATCGAACACAATACTGCTCTTTTCAAGCTCGTACTAATCAAAAGAGCCAAATAATTACTCTGAGAACTGAGGCAAGTTCTCCACCAAACAAAACTTGACTGTGGATGCAGTCAGGCTCTAACCAGTTCGGAAGTATCGAAACAAACTTCAAACAAACTAACAAAATACCAAGAGCCAAAAAAAAAATTCTGAAGTGTCGAGCAAACTCCAAATTCCTCCGACAAACACAAGATGATGCACCATCTTCACAGCTGCTAAAAAAACCGCCCAAAGTGCATACATCGTAAATGCACAACTTCAACAATCCCCGCTGACTCCATCGAGTCTGCAAATGATCTATCCCCTCCAAATCCAACGGCAGATTAAGGGATGGATCCCAACACATGAGATTCACAAAAATCACCATCTTCACGTTTCTCCGTAACAATCTCCTCCAATCTTCAACGAACATCAACGGTCTTACCGCTTCCATAGAAGCAAACACCCGGAGCCTGAATCGTCACCCAGACTACCAATAGCTGATGTCTTTGAATATGAAGCAGATTGTGAAATGAAAATCCACAAGAAGAAGAAACAATTAAGTCTCACAAATCGAAGACATCCCTGGATCTAATCAGACACGCTCATAGATCCCAACTATGATAATGAATCTCAATAAACCACGACTCTGAAAATCGCCAGTAATCCGTGAAAGACCGCCAACAACAATGCCTTCAATAGATATAGCGATCCCGATTTCCCTTTCTTTAATTGTTGTATCCGGACTTAGGTTCCGTGGAGTTGGTTGTTGTGTATATCTTGTTTACATCCTTTACTCTTTGTATTTGAGTCTTAGGTTGTGTTGAGCACGTTTGAAACAGGTTGGCTGAGCTTAGAAACCAAAAGTAGTTGCCCAGAAATTTGCCTTCACGCTCGAGCGGAGTTTTTGATGCTCGAGCGGGCCTTTGTTGTGCTTCTCCGCTCGAGCGGGGGTTTTGGCGCTCGAACGGGAAAATCCATCTCTCAGTATTTCGTGCCTCCGCAAAACTTCTGCAGGTGTGTTTTTCACGCTCGAGCGGGTTTTCTTACGCTCGAGCGGGTTGCGCTCGAGCGGATCTTTGGGCACTCGAGCAGGTAGTGCTTTGTCTGTGAAAGTTCTGGGAGGGGGGAATCTACGCTCGAGCGGACTGGTTTTCGCGCTCGAGCGGATGTACTTTATTCTTGTGTCTTGGCGCTCGAGTGGGCCTTATTGCGCTTGAGCGGATCCAGTTTTTTGTTCTTGACGCTCGAGCGTCCTGTTCTCTGCTCGAGCGGACCTGTCGTATATCAGATGACAGTTGGGCATTTTTGAATCACTTTTCATTTTTCTTCTCTGTCTCTTACTTTTCCAAAATCGATTTTGAGAGCTTCTCTCTCTAGAATCTCCCTTCTCTCTAGGGTTTGATCTAGTTAGAATGTTCTCCTTTCCTTCGGCCTTTGTAAAGAGTGTGTTGATCGTCGAGGGCTTCGTTTTGATCCGAAAAGTTTGGAGTTTGGAGCACTTTGGTTTTGGTCTTCTTCTTCATTCGAGCTCTAACTTCGAGGTAGGGATATCCTACTCCATCTTATGAGCTATGTCTTTAAATTTTGGTATTTCGATATTTTGGGGGTTGTTGGGTAATTTCGAGAAAATTTGGGGTCATTGTGTAATTTTTAAAAGAGGGGTTTTCAAAGTTTAAAACCTTTATGTATGTAATACATTGGAAAATGGACTTGGTGTGGGATTATTGAGGAAAATGGAACCTTAGGGTTGGAATTGTAATTATGGGGAAAAGCCCAAATTATTGATAAATTAATTTGTATAATTAATTTTGGGAAATGAGAAATTGAATAAGAAATATTCAAACTGGAAAGGTGTAGACGCGCCCGTGGGACCTCGCTCTACAGTTCGGACTCCCCTGTTTGTTTTGTGTTTGTGGTTCGTTATCTGAACCAAAGAGTCCAACTCTGGCAAATCGTTTGAGAAAACAGATTTTGTTTTGAAAAGTAGTGCCAAACATGGACTGCTTTGCCAGATACAGAGTCGCCACCTAAATATTTTAAAATGGGAAATAGGAAACCCTGACTCGGTGCCGAAGGCCACGTGTCCGTCATCACCAAAGTGGTCTTGGCTCAGGAGCTTTGGTACGATCGGGGAAGGTCAGCTATGAGCACCCCCTTTCGCCCGGTCCGAAGACCGGCCTCTACTAACCGTGATATCCGATTTTGAAAACATTACATGCTCTTATTCCAATTATTAGCCTAGAAATTACTACGTTATGCGCGCAGCAAACAAGTATAGACTAGATTGCCTAATTTGGAAATAAACATTGCATATCCTTTCGTTTTGAAAGTGTTTTGGAATTTGCTACTCGCGAGTAGGCTAAAACACGGATTTCAACGAGTTTTCCAACTCAAGCAATCCAACCTCCACCCACAGGCATTCAAACAGTTTATCTCATATAAGCATTTAGCCACATGGTAATCATACCAGTCATGTTAACATTTCACACGCATGCGATATGCTAAAGCATAAATACTTACATCGTACTCCGTGCCAAAACAATAAACTAGTTAGCAAACATGCGTGTCCTAGTTCATGTTAAGTGGCTAATGCATCGCATACAGAATGTGATTAGGAAAGGCTCGGCTAACCCTAAAATGACATGTGAAATGCGATCATTCGATGCACGTATTCAAGTTGGATTTGAAGATACAATGCGGTTTGTATGATGTACCGAGCCCGGTGCATGTCAACAAATGCATGGATGCACGCATGCATTGCATAAGGTATGCTAAAATAAACGTGCCCTAATCTACCATCATAAGCAGGTAAATAAAAGGGAAGAAAGAAATGGGGGTTGGAAGACATACACACCACTCACCCACACTTATTACAGATTTGCCCTCGCTCGGAGGGACCAAAATAATAATACAAATAATTAACTACGCAAGCTAATTAAATATTACAAATTAATTAAATTAACAAATTAATTAATCTAAGAAAAACAGTAAACCGCCTCGGGGCGAGGGCTCAATGCATGCGCGCTCGGATTCCGCTCGGAATTGCACTGCCATGCCTAGCCCGCCTCTGTTTTCCCTGCTTTGTTCCTCTGAAATCTGCCAAAGTCTCAAGGATGCCTCTCTGGACACTGGAGAATACCACTAGCTAAATAGAATTACCACCGGCAGTGAGTTGTGGTCCATCGGCACAAAATGTATCCACCGGCCATCGATTGACTGCCGGTCGGCACTAAATACTGCCGGCCGACAATGAATTCCTGCAGAACCTGCAACTCACAGCAGCAGAGGGCAGAATCTTGCATGGCAGCTCAATTCAAGCTATTTATGCACCAACCACATTCCCTATCATGTTAATGACTCAAGGGGACATGGTCCTTGGTTCTCGGGCCACCAATCACACATTTTCATGCATGATGGCCCAAAGAACCAATGTATGCACTTTCATGTCAAATGAAATGCAAGTCAAACAATCAAAGAGCCCAATCCCCATCACCAAATCAAGGGACAAGGCATGCATGCAAGATGCATTGCAGCCTAGGCATGTCATCTAGGGATGCAACATGAGCATGTGAACAAACAATGCAAGCATACAAGCAAACATGAGGTAAGCATGCAAGCAAGCAAATGATGGTCTTAAACATGACTTAGGCAACTCCAAATAGGCCTAAAATCAGTGGCCAAAATGCCCAAAAATGGAGGTTAAACACACACACACGCATGCACATGTTAAGGCTTAACACTTCAAGCATCAAACAAGTAACTCTCAAGCACACTTGAAAGGGGACAAGTATGGACAATTAGCATGCATCATGAGCTTTAAAATCATGTCAAAATGTGGTGCCAAACCAACTCAAATAAAGCAAATATTAGCATGCAAACATAGTCCAAGCACTTAAGGCAAGTCATGAAGGCTTGAACCACACTTAGTACAACCACACATGGCAATACTTAAGCAACTAAAATTAGAGTTTTAACACATAAAACTAAGCCCAAAAGACCACCTAGATGGCATCTAAATGACACGAATCCAAAGGCGTGCACAATGGTCAAAACATAGGGCATACAACACATGCTTTCAAAGCAACAAAGAGGCAACTAAGGCAAGCATATGAGCATGCCAAAGGGACTGAAATTACATGTTGGGTGGTTCCAAACCACCAAAATGATGCAAGCAACACATGATACACATTCACATACTTGAGGCATACAAGCTCAACAAGCCACAAATGCAAAGGAGCTATCTAAGCATGCCAAAATCAATCCAAACGACTATGGACAGACCTAAAGCATGGAAAAATAAGTACAAAACATTCATAAGTCTAAGCCTAAATCATGCTCGAACAAAGGCTAACAACCTAAGGCATGTTAAGGGAATTACAAGG
Organism: Camellia japonica; assembly: GCA_030407325.1. Lineage (NCBI taxonomy): Eukaryota > Viridiplantae > Streptophyta > Magnoliopsida > Ericales > Theaceae > Camellia > Camellia japonica. The sequence continues at coordinate 156,100,155 of JAPPVO010000029.1, forward strand.
CATTACATGGCAACTATACTAAACATGTATGGAGCACCAAAACCACCACACAACATGATTATATTATGGCATAATAAGCATGAAATGCAGCCTAGACATGATCAACACACACTTGAACATAAGGCTCCTTAAGAGACCAAGAATGGTCCCTTTCAAGGACAACAAGGAGAGGGGTGGCCCTCCCCTTTTGGAGACTTCAAGGCACCATCTCCACCACTGAAATCCTCAAGATTTCAGTGGTGAAGAGGCCCAAACACCAAAGTCTCGAAACTTGCACAAAATGGCACAAAATGAGGCCTTTCAAGGCCTAAGGGTGGTCAAACACACCCAAACCACAAAACACCCTTAACAAACAATTAAGAGGGCTTAAAAACAGAACTTTTTTATGTTATACACTAAACACAAAAACAGCTTTAAGATAGGTAAAAATAAGATGCAAAAATGGGGAATAAAAGGCAAGTTTCTCACCCTTGTTGACCACCTTCACAAGTGTTGATGTTGTTGCTTCCTTGGGCTCAAATCCAGCCAAGAACACCAAGAACAACCTCTTGGAACCTCAGAAACCAAGGAAAGGTGAAACACTAGGTGTTGATGTGCAATAGTATGAACAAATGCACCTAGAACACTTAAGGGAGAGAGGTATAGAGATATAATATGTATCAATCCTAGACCTAAAACCAGAGCTCTCTCTGAGTTGTTTTCTCTACAAAAACCCAACCCTAAAGCCAAGGGGGAAGGGCTCCTCTTATAGAGGAGCCAAACTTGTAATGCTTACAAGTTAAGCAAACAAGAGGGACATCCCTCCATACACGTGCATGGAGGGGGAGCCAATGCCAGACAGCTGTAATAAAATATCTCCAAAAGCAGCTGAACAGTAGCCGGCTGGGCAAAAATGTCATTTTGACAAAAATGACTGCCGACCGGCAACAAAGAGTGCCGGCCGGCAATATACATTGCCGGTGTCAAGAAAAACCAGCCGGTGGCCTCTAGCTAGTGCCGGTGGTGTGTGGGGATGTCTCACAAGGCATTCCCTACCCTTCCAAGGAAAAACACAAGTGTTCGGTGCAAAACCAGACACAAAACAGTCGAGTTCGGAGATCCTGAGGCAAGGCGCGTAGCCGAGAACTCCGGGAACTCCAAACAAACACAAATACGGATAATCACCGAGTGTTCAAGCGGTGACGTCCAAGTCTTGAGGACGGTAAAAAATGGGGTGTCTACAAAAGGTTTGGGATTAAAGGGTGTAGTTGGATTAATTTATCGCTCGCCTAGACAAATGTTGATATTTTATCCATTTGGTGCGTTTATTGCCTGTTTAGAAATAACTACTTATCGGTGGAGGATAGAATTGATTGTTGTAGACAATGCATGATGATTAGGCAAACTAAAACTAATCAATGGAATATGTCATCGAATATGACGGTTGAAAAATACATTAACTTTATGTATTGATTGATTATGTATATGATCTGTGTTTATATACATTGTGTTGTGTGGGAGGAGATAGGGGATATACTCCACGATTTAGGGGAAGATAGAGGATGGACCTCTAAACCAGAATTTGTGTGATATTGATACAACACTACAATGTGTATCATGGTGAAGTATGGAAGTGTGTGTTTGATATGATATAGCACTAAAATGTATATCATTATCAATTGTGAAGTATAGAAGTATTTTTATGTTATGTCAATACAGCACCAAAATGTGTATCACTTGTAAAGTAAGGAAGTGGTTTATGTGTATTGATACAACACCAAAATGTGTATCCGTCATGAATTTCGAAAGTGTTTTAGTAATGAGTTATAATCTCATTAAATTATTTGGCCAGGTTCTGAGCCTTTTTTCAAACTCAAAGTTGAATAAGAAATGGAAAGTGAAATGTAACATGGTTATGATTGTCATGAAACGGTAATATGGCATGAGTTGGAATATAAGTATGGACCATCTGTTGAATGCTATTATTTTAGTCATTGTTTATAGTTGGTTTAGTATATTTTACTGGGCTGTGGCTCACCCTATATGGGACATCATTTTCAGGTACAGGTAGCATGCCACCTCCAAGGACGTAGCTTGGGAGGCTTAGGCTGGGACTTTTGTTGTTTTTTTGTATTACATGTATATCAAGCCAAGGGCTTTCTTTGTATAGAGTTAGCACTCTCTTTTTGTAACCAAGTGTTGACTTGGAAAGTTGTAAGCCCTTAGGGCATTTACTTTTGTTGTCAACATGTAATACATTTTGTAAGATTACTCTGATGGAATATATTATGCTTATTCTTCTTATGTCTAAATGCATTGTTGGATTTTATGGGTTTATTTTGAGGGCGTTACAACTTGGTATCAGAGCGTACCGGGTTCGAATACTTTGGGTACGTGGGAAGTGATTAGTATCACAATGGGTTTGTCTCGCTTGTTAGAGACTTATGTGTGTAATGTTATGTGCTTATGTGATAACATGTTTATGTGACTACTTGGGTATGGGATTTAGTTTCTAGGATGTTGATTGGATCCTTGGGTTTCTGGAGTCTGTTGGAAAAGCACTTGATCAATGCTGTTTCTAACCGGAACTCTAGTAACGCCTCGGGACTATCATTATCCAGAAATGAAATTCGTAAGTGCTTATGTGATTATGTGCTTACGTGGAGTGAATTAGTTGTCCATGCATTAGGACGCGAGTGTTATAGCTTCGGCACATTTGTGAATGTGCTAATGTTCTTCGTTACCTTTATTAGGATGTCAGGACGAGGACGTGGTGGTAGGCGAGGTAGGCCTAGGAGGCAGGAGGTGCCTATACCGGATGACATTCCGGCGCAGCAGGAGGGTGTTGGCCAGGCCAATGTGGCCGAGCCAGCAGGTCAGCAGGCATGGGGCCTTAGCCGCGAGATGGCAGGAGCATTGAGATCCATGGACATTCTCAGAGCTGAGAATCAAGTCCAGGCCCAGGTTGTTGATGCAGGGCCTTCCTTCTTGAAGAGGGAGTTCTTCCGGTCTAATCCGGACGAGTTTGTTGGGGATCCGAAAGAGCCACTTAAGGCTGACGAGTGGTTGGAGCAGATGAGTAAGACGTTTGAGATGCTTGGCATCGAGACGGGACTTTGAAAGTGACCTTGGCATCTTTCCAGCTTAAGGGGATGCGGGTCAGTGGTGGAAATTATGAAGGGTCGTATTGGTGGCACTTGGGAGGCTTTTGTGGGTGCTTTCCAGGAGAAGTTCTTATCTCCAGCAGTCAGGGAGAAGCTGAGAGACCAGTTCTGCCAGCTTTTGCAGTTGAGTTCTTCAGTGGCCGAGTATGAGGCTGCTTTTACTAGCTTGTCCAGGTTCGCACCTGAACTTGTGGCGTCCGAGGAACGCCGCTGTATCGAGTTTGAGAAAGGTTGAGGCGCGGCCTCAAGATGAGAGTTGGGGTTCTATGATCCGAGACTATGGGCGCTTGGTTGATGCTGCAGCCCATATGGAGATCATGATGTAGGAGGAGGACAGACAGAGAGGCTCCAAGAGGAGCCAGGATGGTCAGGGTGATGGCAGGAGACAGAGGGGTGCTAACCCTCAGCAGTCTCAGGGCGGTGTTGCTAGATCGACCTTTCCAGTGCCGAGTGCAGGCTCGGGGAGAGGCAATCAAGGAGATTTCACCTGTTACAAGTGTGGTCAGCTGGGCCATAAGGCTTCGGTTTGCCCACAAAGGGGAGGAGGTCAGAGAGCTGCTTCATCTTCAGCTAGACCGCAGAGCCAGAGTCAGGGCAAGGGCCAGTCCTTGTCTTGTTATCAGTGTGGTCAGCCTGGGCACCTGAAGAGGTTTTGCCCACAGTTGAGTGCCACTTCAGGCGTGTCTGGTTCTAGGCAGACGCAAGGTTTTCAGCCAGCTCAGTCTGTGCAGGCCTTGAGGGCCAATCCGGGGAGCTTCGTCGTCCCAGTCTGTGCAGCAGTCGTATGCTCCGAGGGGTGAGCAGGTGGATCAGGGGCCTACTGGGCACGTGTATGCTGTTACCGCGCAAGATCTAGTACCTGCTCCATCAGTTGTGAGAGGTACCTTCTTGTTTTGCAACTCGGTTGCTAGTGTATTGATTGATACGGGTGCATCTCATTCTTTTGTATCTGCTGCATTTGCATCTGTTTTGGGACTGGAGTTGGCACAGTTAGCATCTCCTATTTTTGTAGTGTCACCTATCGGGGGTGAGTTGATTTTGAAACAAGGATGTAGGGGTTGTGTTATAGAGGTCGCCGATCGCCGGCTTCCATTTCCTTTTGTAGTGATGCCCATGTCGGGATTTGATGTTATTTTGGGTATGGACTGGCTATTGTCATACCGGGCTGTTATTGATTGCTACCGCCAGAGGGTCACAGTTTGTACCTTGAGCGGGGAGTGTTTCCATTTTCTGGGGGATCGGGTTGGTAGTGTGTTGCCATCGGTGTATGATCCGCGAGGGCGGAGTGAGCTTAGTGGTCTACTTGCTAGCTTTTTGAGTAGTGAGTGTGGTGAGACCCAGACTATGTTGCCGAGAGTGGTTTGTGAGTACTCGGACGTCTTTCCCGAGGATCTCGTTAGTTTGCCATCTCATTGAGAGATTAAGTTCTCTATTGATCTAGTGCCCGGCACGGCGCCGATTTCTATGGCACCTTACCGTTTTTCTCCAGCCGAGTTGGTTGAGTTGAAGGTTCAGCTCCAGGAATTGCTGGATAAGGGCTTTATTCGCCCTAGTGTTTCGCCGTGGGGAGCACCGGCCCTCTTTGCTAAAAAGAAAGATGGTGCCTTGAGACTTTGCATCGACTACCGAAAGTTGAATCGGGCTACGGTTAAGAATAAGTATCCTATGCCCTGTATAGATGATCTGTTTGACCAGTTGAAGGGTTCCCGTTGTTTCTCTAAAATAGACTTGAGATCGGGTTACCATCAGTTGAGGGTCAGGGAGGAGGATATTCTGAAGACGGCATTCCATACGTGGTATGGCCACTATGAGTTTCTGGTGATGCCATTTGGGCTCACCAATGCACCGGCAGTCTTTATGGACTTGATGAACCGGATCTTCCAGGAATTCTTAGATCGATTTGTAGTCGTTTTCGTGGACGACATTCTTATCTATTCACCTTCGGAGGAGGAGCACGAGAAACACTTGAGAGTGGTGCTTGGGTTGCTTAGAGCCCATAGGCTGTATGCCAAGTTTGGGAAGTGTGAGTTCTGGCTGGGAGAAGTCAAGTTCTTAGGCCATGTGGCATCCGGGGAAGGGGTATCTGTTGATACATCCAAGATTGAGGCAGTGCAAGATTGGGCACAGCCTAAGAGCGTTTTTGAGATCTGCAGTTTTCTAGGATTAGCTGGGTATTACCGTCGGTTTGTGAAAGATTTCTCTAGGCTAGCTTCGCCGTTGACTAGATTGACGCGGAAAGGGGTCAAGTTTGTGTGGAGTGACACTTGCGAAAAGTCGTTCCAGGAGTTGAAGGTTAGATTGACCACCGCTCCAGTCTTGATTATTCCTGAGAGAGGCTTGAGTTATGCCGTTTATTGTGATGCTTCACGAGAGGGTTTGGGTTGTGTGTTGATGCAAGAAGGGAAAGTGGTAGCCTATGGCTCACGTCAGTTGAAAATACACGAGAAGAATTACCCTACACATGACCTAGAACTAGCAGCCGTGATTTTTGCCTTGAAGATTTGGAGGCACTACCTTTATGGTGAGATGTTCGAGGTATTCTCGGACCATAAGAGTTTGAAGTGCCTGTTTACACATAGGGACTTGAATTTGAGGCAAAGAATGTGGATGGAGTTCATTGAGGACTACGATTTTGAGTTGCACTATCACCCGAGAAAGGCCAATGTTGTGGCCGATGCCCTTAGTAGAAAATCCATTAGTGATGTAGCTTGTATAACCATCCGGAAGTGGGAGATGTTGGGGGCACTTGGCGAGTTTGATTTGCTTCTGGGTGAATCTGTTGAGACTGCGGCCTTGTTTTCTGTTGTTGCGCAGCCTACACTTGTGACTCGGGTGTTAGAGGCGCAGAGAGGTGACCTTGAGGTAGAATCCCTCCGAGAGAAGATCTCCTGTGGGAAGGTTGAGAAGGGTTTCTCTGAGTATCCCGACCAGAGTGTGAGATACCGAGACCGATTGTTTGTGCCGGAGCCCTGCCGAGAGGAGGTACTCCGAGAGTTTCACCATTCACACCTTGCGGTGCATCCAGGAGGCACCAAGATGTACCGTGATTTGGGTCGCCAGTTCTAGTGGCGGGGAATGAAGAGAGATGTCGCAGTTTTCATGTCTAAGTGACTTACTTGTCAGCAAGTGAAGGCCGAGCATCAAAGGCCAGCGGGTTTGTTACAACCCTTGCCTATTGCCGAGTGGAAGTGGGAGCATGTCACTATGGACTTCGTTGTAGGTCTTCCGAGGACTCAGTGGGGTAGTGATGCTATTTGGGTGGTTGTAGACCGGTTGACTAAGTCGGCGCACTTTATCCCTATGCGCACGAGAGATTCGGTAGATCACCTTACCGATTTGTATATTCGGGACATAGTGAGGTTGCACGGGGTCCCAGTGACGATTGTCTTAGATAGAGATCCTCGTTTTACTGCCAGGTTATGGCAAAGTTTGCAGAGTGCCTTGGGTACTAAATTGACCTTTAGTACGACTTATCATCCTTAAACTGACGAGCAGTCCAAGCGTACTATTCAGATCCTTGAGGATATGCTTCGGGGTTGTGTCCTTGACTTTAGTGGGACGTGGGAGAGGCACTTGCCCTTGGTGGAGTTTGCCTACAACAATAGTTTCCAGTCTAGTATCAGTATGGCACCGTTTGAGGCCTTGTATGGCCGACCGTGTAGGTCTCCGGTTTGTTGGGCCGAGGTGGGTGATGCACCATTGTTGGGCCCGGAGTTAGTGAGGGAAACTACGAAGAAAGTTGAGCTTATCCGTAGGAGGCTTGTTACAGCCCAGAGTCGCCAAAAGAATTATGCCGACTGTAGGAGGTGGCCATTGGCATTTGAAACGGGTGATCATGTTTTCTTGAAAATATCACCGAAGCGAGGTTTGATGAGGTTTGGGAAGAGTGGGAAGTTATCCCCTTGGTTTATCGGTCCCTTTGAGATCCTTGAGAGGATTGGGGAGGTTGCTTATCGTTTGGCTTTGCCACCACAGTTGTCCGGGGTTCATGACGTCTTTCATGTTAGTATGCTTCGGAAGTACGAGCCGGATCCATCTCACGTGTTGGATTGGACCGACTTAGAGGTAGATGAGGATGCCTCGTATGAGGAGAGACCGGTTCGGGTCTTGGATAGGCGGGATCAAGTCTTGCGAGGCAAGACCATTCCCTTGGTTAAAGTTTTATGGAAGCATCACGGAGTGGAGGAAGCCACTTGGGAACGTGAGTTGGAAGTCCGTGAGAAATATCCGGACGTGTTTGTTGATGTGTAATCATGTGTTGAAATTTTGTAATATTAATGAACTTTAAGAGCATTAAATATGTCTTAAGTTGTAAAACATTGTAAATGTTTTGGTTTATGGAAGTATGCTTTGGAACTTGCCTCAAAATAGAAGTTTGTTTTAACATTGTGTATGTTAAGTATATTGTGGAAATGCAAGCATGATATTAATGTTGCATATGTTAAGGAATTGTGGAAAATGTGATGGAGTTGTCAAATTTCAAAGGAATGCATGTTGATAATGCAGGCTGTTTATATATTGTAATTTGCCTCTTGAAAAGAGATGAGATTGACCGGTAATGGGTCGGGTTGTTTAACATTATGTTGTAATATTGTTGGGAATGGAGAAAATGGAAAACTTGTATTTAATTTCGGGGACGAAATTCTTTAAGGGGGGGAGGTTATAGCGATCCCAGTTTCCCTTTCTTTAATTGTTGTATCCGAACTTAGGTTCCGTGGAGTTGGTTGTTGTGTATATCTTGTTTACATCCTTTACTCTTTGTATTTGAGTCTTGGGTTGTGTTGAGCAGGTTTGAAACAGGTTGGTTGAGCTTAGAAACCAAAAGTAGTTGCCCAGAAATTTGCCTTCACGCTCGAGCGGAGTTTTTGACGCTTGAGCGGGCCTTTGTTGTGCTTCTCCGCTCGAGCAGGGGTTTTGGCGCTCGAGCGGGAAAATCCATCTCTCAGTATTTCGTGCCTCTACAAAACTTCTGCAGGTGTGTTTTTCACGCTCGAGCGGGTTGCGCTCGAGCGGATCTTTGGGCGCTCGAGCGGGTAGTGCTTTGTCTGTGAAAGTTCTGGAAGGGGGAATCTACGCTCGAGCGGACTGGTTTTCACGCTCGAGCGGATGTACTTTATTCTTGTGTCTTGGTGCTCGAGCGGGCCTTATTGCGCTCGAGCGGATCCAGTTTTTTGTTCTTGACGCTCGAGCGTCCTGTTCTCCGCTCGAGCAGACCTGTCATATATCAGATGACAGTTGGGCATTTTTAAATCACTTTTCATTTTTCTTCTCTCTCTCTCTTACTTTCCCAAAATCAATTTTGAGAGCTTCTCTCTCTAGAATCTCCCTTCTCTCTAGGGTTTGATCTAGTTAGAGTGTTCTCCTTTCCTTCGGCCTTTGTAAAGAGTGTGTTGATCGTTGAGGGCTTCGTTTTGATCCAAAAAGTTTGGAGTTTGGAGCACTTTGGTTTTGGTCTTCTTCTCCATTCAAGCTCTAACTTCGAGGTAGGGATATCCTACTTCATTTTATGAGCTTTGTCTTTAAATTTTGGTATTTCGATATGTTGGGGGTTGTTGGGTAATTTCGAGAAAGTTTGGGGTCATTGTGTAATTTTCAAAAGAGGGGTTTTCAAAGTTTAAAACCTTTATGTATGTAATACATTGGAAAATGGACTTGGTGTGGGATTATTGAGGAAAATGGAACCTTAGGGTTGGTATTGTAATTATGGGGAAAAGCCCTAATTATTGATAAATTAATTTGTATAATTAATTTTGGGAAATGAGAAATTGAATAAGAAATATTCAAATTGGAAAGGTTTGGGATTAAAGGGTGTAGTTGGATTAATTTATCGCTCACCTAGACAAATGTTGATATTTTATCCATTTGGTGCATTTATTGCCTGTTTAGAAATAACTGCTTATCGGTGGAGGATAGTCTTGATTGTTGTAGACAATGCATGATGATTAGGCAAACTAAAACTAATCAATGGAATATGTCATCGAATATGGCGGTTGAAAAATACATTAACTTTATGTATTGATTGATTATGTATATAATCTGTGTTTATATACATTGTGTTGTGTGGGATGAGATAGGGGATGTACTCCACGGTTTAGTGGTAGATAGGGGATGGACCTCTAAACCGGAATTTGTGTGATATTGATACAGCACTACAATATGTATCATGGTGAAGTATGGAAGTGTGTGTTTGATATGATATAGCACTAAAATGTATGTCATTATCAATTGTGAAGTATAGAACTGTTTCTATGTTATGTTGATACAGCACCAAAATGTATATCACTTGTACAGTAAGGAAGTGGTTTATGTGTAAATGATATAACACCAAAATGTGTATCCGTCAAGAATTTCAAAAGTGTTTTAGTAATGAGTTATGATCTCATTAAATTATTTGGCCAGGTTCTGAGCCTTGTTTTCAAACTCAAGGTTGAATAAGAAATGGGAAGTGAAATGTGACATGGTTATGATTGTCATGAAACGGTAATATGGCATGAGTTGGAATATAAGTATGGACCATCTGTTGAATGCTAATATTTTAGTCATTGTTTATAGTTGGTTTTAGTATATTTCTACTGGGATGTGGCTCACCCTAGATGGGACATCATTTTCAAGTACAGGTAGCATGCCACCTCCAAGGACGTAGCTTGGGAGGCTTAGTGGCTGGCATGTATATCAAGCCAAGGGCTTCCTTTGTATAGAGTTAGCACTCTCTTTTTGTAACCAAGTGTTGACTTGGAAAGTTGTAAGCCCATAGGGCATTTACTTTTGTTGTCAACATGTAATACTTTTTGTAATGATTACTCTGATGGAATATATTTATGCTTCATTCTCCTATGCCTAAATATGCAATTGTTGGATGATTTATGGTTTTATTTTGAGGGCGTTACAATAGACATTGAACAAAAAACGCCAAAGCTCTACCAAGATCTAAAGTAGATTGTCACACATTCTCGTTCAAATCGACAAATACGGAAACCAAGGCTTCACCAGATGCGAGTCTTCCAACAATGATCCATGAAGGATGTCCAACACCTCCACCAAGGCCAATGCCAATAAAGTACTACTAGTTGGACTTATTACACATGTCAAATCTCTGTAGTACACTCTACCAATGCTGGTTCTCTCTATCCTCTAGAGAAAAACCCAATGAACTCTGAAGTTCTGTAACTAGCCCAAGAGTCTCCAAATGAACTGATAACTTCTGCAACTAACTCTGAAGGGTCTTCAATTGGCTTCCAATTAGCTTCAACCGGATGAACAAAATTTTTCACCCCCATCACCTACATGGTTGATAAAACACCGTTGTGCAAATATGCCTCCATTCCACCGAGCATCCAGAGTGAATCTGCACCTCCTACTTGGAATGTCTTCAACCGCCACAAGTCATCCTGCATGGCTCGCACCTCTATCATCAGGAATGCTTATACTTTCCTTGTTGAGGTGACTCCACCCAAACTCTCTGGGTGTCCATCGCGACTTCACTGCCACGAACTAGATTCAGGACAAAGAAAGAGATTTGGCTCTCCTTGGATGCTCACTACAGTGTCTTATCCCTTTCAATTTTTCTGTCTGGAGCTTTCTTCTGTGAACTAGTTGCTGCTGCCAGGCCAAAATCTGGCACATTGCACATTTGTACAACTCTGCTACGTACTCTTGCACTGTTGTATGCCTGCACTTTGTACGACATTCCTACGTACTCATCTACACTATCGTAGCCATGTGCTCCTATACCATATGTGTACGCTACTGTAGTTGTTGCCTTTCTACGTTCACATACTACCAGTACTTCTTGTAGTATGTTTGACTGTAGCTCCAACTACTACAACATTCCCTTGAGCCTGTACTTGTTGCCAAATCATCTATACGTTGATGAATGGTCTTCTCTTCTAATTGAACCAGATCTTTCAATCACCTCCAGAGATAATCATCTCTCCAATCTTCTAATTGCGCCCTGACCAATCCTAATCTCCCTCAATCCACTACTTGATCAAGCCTGATCTCCTCTGGTCTTCAATGATCTATCTCGATCTGTATTTGGTTATCCAATCTGGTCAAAATCTGTCCATTCTAACCTCTTCAGTGCATCCGCAGCATTCCATAATATCCGGCAACCTTCCTTTCTTTGACTATTGAAGATGACAAACGCCCATGTTTTGACAATTTTAAAAACCGTTCAGAATTTTACTATTCTGACATCGCGGTTCGTCCAGAACGGTCCGTTTAGCTAGGACCAACCTTCGCTGCACTTTCAGGAATTTCACTGAAACAATTTCCCCAAAAACTAGGGCAAAATTGTAAATTTTTCAAACACCTGGGACCAAACTGTAATTTCACAAACTACAGGGGCCAAATTGCAATTTGTAGAAGTTTAGGGAATATTCTGTTCCAACAGAATATTCCATCCACTGCACCTAACGCCATTTGCCACTTTGATCTGCTTTCTTTTTACAGAAACTCCGATTCTAAATCTTACCATACAGATGTGTCCGGAATACTCCAAATAGTTGGAAACCACTATTGGATCATCAGAATGGACGCCAAATGGCTCAGAGAAAGCCAAAATATTTGGACGCTTCAAATCTGTAGCTGCACCTTAGCTGCGTAGCACTGGATCACTCCTCCATGTGCTGACGTGGCAGATGATGTGGCACCCGACGTGGCGCTGACTGGGCTACCACGTGGCACTGATTGGACTGATGACATGGCAGCCACGTGGCAGTCCTTCGCTGACATGGTGCCACATGGTGATGATGTGGCGAGCTGGCGTGTCGGCAACGTCACTCACACGTGCGCGCGCCATTCACCCTCTTCCTTCTGCCGTACGTGGAGCGCATGTCTACACGTGGGGTGACGCGCCGTCTGTGCAATCGGTGCGTAGAGCGCATACTGAAACTGGGCTTCACGCGCCCTCTTCAAGAAGCGCATGCGAGAGTGTTCGGTCTCCTATGGAACTCTTCTTTGCATTTCTGGACTCCCGTTGTTAAGGCCTTGCTTCTAGTTTGCTCAAAACCTGATTTCTAGCAATTTGATTTCTGGACAGTTTCGAAAAACCCTCTGTTTTTGTTCCGAAAATGACCGACGAGGCTCTGATACCACTTGTTGGGGATCGGGGATCCTGCCCAAGACCTTCCAGAAATTATACCATGCAGAAACATACACCCACACTCAAAGAGACACCATATTTAACGTGGTTCGACCTCAATGCCTACGTCCACGGGAGAGTAACCGGTTATCAGTATAACAATGGAGATATTACAGAAAGATTACAATAGAGGAGGAGCTTACACTATCTTCACTCACCTACTCACCTGCCTCTTTCTCTCACACTAAGAGAGACGGTCTCTTTGCCTCACATCTCTTTATACATATCAAAGGAGCTAAAGAAAGAGAAGACTGAATTGGTGAGTGAGGTGGCTGCCACCTCTACCTATCTTCAATGGGGATGTGCCACCCCCACTCTCTCTAGTGGGTTCTCCACTCCTCACATGGAGTGATCCAACACTTTTGTCAATAATTCAAGACTAATTTTCTATTGTTTTGAGGTAAATATGGAGACAATTTGCATATATTAGCATAATTTCCTCTCTCTCTCTCTCTCTCTCTCTCTCTCTCTCTCTCTCTCTCTTGCTTTTGTAAATCAGATTTCAAATTGCTTTCTAACAACTTTCAGAATTGATATTGAAGTTAAAAACAATCCTCTTCAATATTTGCAGGAATTGACCACACCATGCAATTCTTACATTCAATCTTTGAAATTGGGAAGAGTGCCTGGAAAGCAACTCAAAAATGGGTTGGATATATCAATTGCCTTGATGCTAACATGAAAAATCTCAAACGAAAGACGGAATACTTAAGCAGTCAAGAGAATGACATAAATAAAGAAGTGAGCATTGCAGAGCAGTGGTCAAGGAAAAGGCGAAAGAAAGAAGTTGAAGTTTGGCAAAAAGATGTGCAAAGGATAAAAGGTGATGTCCAAACATTGCAAATACAAGAGCAAGAAATAGTTGGATGGAAAAATGTCTTCTCACGTGTACGGTTGCGAAAGCTTGTTGTAGATAAGATTAAGGAAGTGGCAGAGGTGCAAGAAAAGTGTAGATTTTCTAATGATTTGTTGATTGATGCATTCCCAAATAGTGCACAGCTCATATCGACTACTGGATCTCTTGGTGAAATCACAAGTGCATGGAACATGGAGAAAGTTTGGGAATACCTGATGGATGATGAGGTTAGAAGGATTAGAATTTACGGAATGGGAGCAATTGGCAAAACAACCATTATGCATCACATCAACAATCGACTCTTGAATGAAACTTGTAACTTCAGTGATGTTATTTGGGTCACAGTATCTAAAGCATTCACTGTTACAAATCTATAGAGGCAGATAACTGAAGCGTTGGATCTTTTATCAATATTTAACACATTTTGTAATATTTTTTTACTGTAATTTTTGCATTTATTCTTTTTTTTGGGGGGGTAATATTCTGGACATTCCGATAAGTTTTCAACAATGTTCTTGACATCTAGCGAACATTCTGGACATTTCGGCGACTTTCGTTAACATTTAGAGCATTCCAACAATACTCCGGCGGACTTCCGGTGAGCGGATTCCTGGTGATATTGAACATTCTAGCAAGTCTCTAGTAACTGTTTGACGAAAGTACGACGGTGGTAAGATGTAGGAACGTTTTCAAATTTATATAATAAAAAAAAGATTTTTTGGTAACAATTAAAAATATGTAGGATTAATTGGTGCAAGAGTTTGGTTTTAGAATTAAATGAGTTTTAAAATATGTGTATAGAAATTAGTGATAAGTAACCCCAAATAATAATAAAAGATATTTATAATTTTTAAAAATATTAAATAATCTATATTTTAAGAAATTTTTTTTAGAAATGTAACTGCCCCAACGCAATGTAGCTAACATGTGTGGGGTGGATGACAGGGCGGTTTTTTTTCTTCAATTTTAACACTTCACATGCATCATGTATAGAGATATCGCTTCCTACTAACACAGAATCTGTAATTTTAAGTACGCATATTTTATTCACTTTGGTTTGACACTGCACTTCAATCTAGGCGGTCAATGGCAAAAGGAAACTCTCTGTTAGTCTATAAAATCGATTTTCATCATCTTCTTTGTTTGGTTTCCAGAGCTTCTTTATCAGCTGTATCATCACTCTCTCAACCCATCATTAGGTCAGTTTCTCTGATTCCTAAGACTCAGTTTTCCTTCATTGCGCTTTGTGACAACCCTCACCTCTGCTTAGTGTTAATTCGTGATTTACCATGATAAGTAATTGATTAAGATGAAATCCTAAATTGATTACATGAGTGTGTTGTTTTAATTACATTTCTATCTTTTTGTTATAGAACGATCTGTTCACGTTTTAATTTCAATTTGCGAATTGAAAGCCTTATCGGCGACTGATATAGAAATTGACTTGTGTTATATGCTAATTAGGATTTATAGGATTTTATGGTAGGTTTAATTGAAATTGGAGTTATAATAATTAAATTTGAATAAATAATGTTAAATTACTTTAGCTAGAGTTATTTACATGTGTGCCATTGGTGGGCCTTACAAGACCATTTGTTTGATCTCATATATGATTGATACATCAATCTTGTTACATCTCCTTGCAAAAACGTGAGAGAGAGGAGAGTAGAAGAAAATTGAGTTCTACAAGTGTGTTGCTTGAAAATTTAGAGGAAATTGGAGAAAATTTGAAGAATTGTTCATTAGCTCAAGAATTTGGCTTAAGAGAAGCTTGATTGAGAAGCCTAGGTAAGAGCTCAACCTTTTAATCTTGAAATTGAGCCATCTAGGACTTGTATATGAATTAAATAAGTGAATTAATGGGAGAATTGAGCTTGAATTCAAGGGAGCTAAGTTAATTCATGCATGCATGTCCATACCATGGAGTTTTGAAGTATATTTTTATGAAATTCTCACATGCATGTTCTTCTCATAGTTAAAATCCAAGAATTCATCATGTTTTGAGTTGAATGTTGCATATGATCATGGTTTGAGAAGCTCAAGATCAAGAAACTTCATGTATGTTATGTTCTTGCATTGTTCATAAAACTTACATTGAAATTGTGTTCAATTGGCATACTTTTGGGCTTTGATTTTATGAAATGATCTTCAAAACATGTTGTGTTAGGAGTTTCTAAGTGTTTTCCAGAAATTTGGCCTAAAAGGATAAGTTTTTGCATGTTTGATTCATGGTTTGAAGCTTGGGAGCAAATCTGGAAAACCCATAATTTGGCTTCCTCGCTCGAGCAAAGGATTCCACGCTCGAGCGACCACCTTTGTTTTCAGACTTTCGATTGAATGATGGAATGCTGGCTTGAGCGTAAATTGCAAGCTCTTAGAATTTTTTCGTGTGTAGACGCACGCTCGAGCAACAAGACTTGCGCTCAAGCGAAGAACTGTGTCTCACGCTCGAGCGAGCATCGAGCGGAGAATTTCAACATCCAGTACTTTTCACATTTTTGTAGATCGCTCGAGCGAGGGAGTCTACACTCGAGCGACCTCTCTCATTCGGAAGGCTCGCTCGAGCGAAGGACTCTACGCTCGAGCGAGACCCCTGTTTTCAGCAAGTTTTGAAAAATGTTTTTGAATACATTTTTGCATCCTCATTCCATTCTAGACATTCCTAGGTCATGTTTAAAGCATCATAATGAGGATAATGACATAGAATCACACCAAATCAAGAAAGGGGCTAAGTTATTAATTCCGGGTGTGTAATTTAGTGTGTGTTCATTCTGCAATTGTGTAGGTTTGGCACCCAAGGACGCTGATTAACCTGCCTATAGCCCAGTAATCTGTGAGTAACAATGTTGTAAAGATATGTTCAACTATAATTATTTTCTGAATGAATTACTGTACGATTTCCTGAAGTGACATCACTTACTGAATGAATGTTTGTCTTATTTTATGAACCGTATTCGTGGCATCCATAGCAACTGACTGTTACTATTACTGCTACTGTACTGTTACTGTTACTGCTACAATTACAGAGATTTCTGTCAGTTCCTATCCCTGGAACTACTGTTACTGTATTGATGGCCATCAATTGATTGTTCGGTCTATTAAGACCTACTGTACTGTTCTGCTATTGGATATACCACGTATGACTAATGATTCTTAAATGACTGATATGGCATGAAATATGAGACATGGAATAAATGACTGATCTACTGATGCAAATGATTGTTTTAAATACTGAAAGGACATTCATTCTTAACCCCTTTACACATATGTTTTTCATTGGGCTTTAGCTCACAGTTTATATATGTATGTAGGTGGCCAGGCACCGGACCAAAGCTAGAAGCGTCGGGTGAAGCTCATGTTTTGTCAAGCCAACCATTGTGCCTCACTTCGAGGTTCCGAGTCTGTTCGAGCCAAGGCTGTTTTTGGGGTGTTTCAGATTCACCCTTTTTGTCTTTGCTAATGTAATGAATGTTTAAGATGTTGGACTATACAGTTATGATAAAGGGATTAGATCCATAATCTATATACTATGTATATCTTATATGTATATATATATATATATATATATGGCTATGAATGTGGTTATGTCCATCAAAGTTTTTCCCATTCAGGTTTTCACAGCTCATTGGACACCTTTTTATTACTGATTGGCTTCCGCCAGCCCCCTTTATATTGTATAACTGTTATTACTGTTAATCAAGCCTTCGGTAAACACGGATTACTGGCCGGTTACGATTCTAAACCCTTAGGGGCGGGTTTGGGTCGGGACACTCCTGCTTTTCATTTTTTTTTTTTTTTGGATTCAGACTTTTTCTTTCGCTATTATTTGAAGTTTGACCCTCAATAACGGTTTTTGGGGAAAAGATCTTACAAGCCAAGCTTGTATATTGATATACAGTCTCATCATGATCTTCAAACATATTTGCCGTTAAATTAGGATTTCTCACCCAATCAAGTCCGTAGCCTGTGTTTGGTTCATGCATTTGGGTAAGAATTTGAAAAGGAAAACGAAAAAAGTGTCTGAAATCTAGCTATATTTTATTTACATTTCACTTACCTTTTTTCTTTTCCTTTTCAAATTTCTACCCAAATCCATGAACCAAACGGTAAGAGTATCTCCAACCCTTCATCAATTTTTTCATTTTTACTAAAAATCTTGGTCTTTTCAAATTTGATGAAAAGATTCCAAATTTTGGTAAAATGCTTAATTCCCTTCCTATCTCAAACTTATAATTTCATCAAATTTGAGTTTTTTTTTTTAAAAAAAAAAAAAAATCAACTCCAATGCTTCATCTTTTAAAATTTTCATCAAATTCTAATTTGACGAAGGATTTGATGAATTCTCAATTTGATGAAAAAAAATGGTTTCCCTTGATTTGATAACATATGATGAATGGATTGGAGATACAAGTTTTAGCACTTTTTCATCAAATTTAAATTTGATGAAATAAAGGTTAAGGATTGGAGATGCTCCTAAAATTCAAACAATGCTTCTATGGGAATTACATAAATTTTCCAATCTTACCATTGTATCATGCCTTAAAATTCAGGTGCGTTGAGATTTCTACATGATCCAATGGTTGGGAATGTATGGAGAGATGGGGCAGAGCAATTTGGGTTTTTTTTGCTAAGTAGACAGAGGACCCTGGTCCCTTATAGTTGATTGCTGACCTGATCCATGAAGTAGTAAATAATTGCTCTTCCTTTAATTTTCCAAACTAAGAAGTAAAGTAACACATATGTATTAAAAATATGTAGGATTAATTGGTGCAAGAGTTTTGCTTTAGAATTAAATGAGTTTTAAAATATGTGTATAGAACTTAGTGATAAGTAACCCCTAAATAATAATGACAGGCATTTATAATTTTTAAAAATATTAAATAATCTATATTTTAAGCAACTTTTTTAAGAAATGTAACTGCCCCAACGCAATGTAGCTAACGCGTGTGGGGTGGATTACTGGGCGGCTTTTTTTCTTCAGATTTTAACACTTCACATGCATCATGTATGGAGATATCGCTTCCCGCTAACCCAAATCAGTAATTTTAAGTATGCATATTTTATTCAGTTTAGTTTGACACTACACTTCAATCTAGGCTGTCAATGGCAGAAGGAAACTCTCTATTACTCTGTAAAATCAATTTTTATCATCACCTTTGTTTGGTTTAAAGATCTTCTTTATTAGCTGTATCATCACTCTCTCAACCCATCATTAGGTCAGTTTCTCTGATTCCTAAGACTCAGCTTTCCTTTATTGCTCTTGCTTTTCATTTTTTTTTTGGATTCAAACTTCTTCTTCAGCTATTAATTGAAGTTTGACCTTCAATAACGGTTTTTGGGGAAAAGATCTTACTAGCCAAACTTCTATATTGATAGGCCTCATCATGATCTTCAAACATATTTGCTGTTAAATTAGGTTTTCTCAATCAATCAAGTCCGTAGCCTATGTTGGGTTCATGCATTTGGGTAAGAATTTGACAAGGAAAACGAAAAAAGTGTCTGAAATCTAGCTATATTTTATTTACATTTCACTTGACTTTTTTCTTTGCCTTTTCAAATTTCTACCCAAATCCATGAATCAACAGTAAGAGTATCTCCAACCCTTCATCAATTTTTTCATTTTTAGTAAAAAGCTTGGTCTTTTCAAATTTGATGAAAAGATTCCAAATTTTAGTAAAATGCTTAATTCCCTTCCTATCTCAAATTTATAATTTCATCAAATTTGATTTTTTTTTTTTTAAAAAAAAAAAATCATCTCCAATGCTTCATCTTTTAAAATTTTCATCAAATTCTAATTTGACGAAGGATTTGATGAATTCTCAATTTGATGAAAAAAATGGTTTTCCCTTGATTAGATAACATATGATGAATGGATTGGAGATACATATTTTAGCACTTTTTCATCAAATTTAAATTTGTTGAAAAAAAGGTTAAGGATTGGAGATGCTCCTAAAATTCAAACAATGCTTCTATGGGAATTACATAAATTTTTCCAATCTTACCATTGGATCATACCTCAAAATTCAGGTGCATTGAGATTTCTACATGATCCAATGGTTGGGAATGTATTGAGAGATGGGGCAAAGGAATTTGGGTTTTTTTTTTCCAGAGTAGACAGAGGACCCTGGTCCCTTATAGTTGATTGCTGACCTGATCTATAAAGTAATAAATAATTGCTCTTCCTTTAATTTTCCAAACTAAGAAGTAAAGTAAATCATATGTATTAAAAATATGTAGGATTAATTGGTGCAAGAGTTTTGTTTTAGAATTAAATGAGTTTTAAAATATGTGTATAGAATTTAGTGATAAGTAACCCCCGAATAATAATGACAGGCATTTATAATTTTTAAAAATATTAAATAATCTATATTTTAAGCAATTTTTTTAAGAAATGTAACTGACCCAACGCAATGTAGCTAACGCGTGTGGGGTGGATGACAGGGCAGTTTTTTTTCTTCAGATTTTAACATTTCACATGCATCATGTATGGAGATATCGCTTCCCGCTAACCCAGAATCAGTAATTTTAAGTATGCATATTTTATTCACTTTGGTTTGACATTGCACTTCAATCTAGGCTGTCAATGGTAGAAGGAAACTCTTTGTTAGTCTAAAATCGATTTTCATCATCTTCTTTGTTTGGTTTCCAGAGCTTCTTTATCAGCTGTATCATGACTCTCTCAACCCATCATTATGTCAGTTTCTCTGATTCCTAAGACTCAGCTTTCCTTCATTTCTCTTGCTTTTCATTTTTCTTTTTCTTTTTTTTTTGGATTTAGACTTTTTCTTTTGCTATTATTTGAAGTTTGACCCTCAATAACAGTTTTTTGGGGAAAAGATCTTACAAGGCAAGCTTGTATATTGATACACGGTCCCATCATGATCTTCAAACATATTTGCTGTTAAATTAGGTTTTCTCACCCAATCAAGTTCGTAGCCTGTGTTTGGTTCATGCATTTGGGTAAGAATTTGAAAAAGAAAACGAAAAAAGTGTCTGAAATCTAGCTATATTTTATTTACATTTCACTTGCCTTTTTTCTTTTCCTTTTCAAATTTCTACCCAAATCCATGAACCAAACGGTAAGAGTATCTCCAACCCTTCATCAATTTTTTCAGTTTTAGTAAAAAGCTTGTCTTTTCAAATTTGATGAAAAGATTCCAAATTTTAGTAAAATGCTTAATTCCCTTCCTATCTCTAATTTATAATTTCATCAAATTTGATTTTTTTTTTTTTTAAAAAAAAAAAATCATCTTTTTAAATTTTCATCAAATTCTAATTTGACGAAGGATTTGATGAATTCTCAATTTGATGAAAAAAATGGTTTTCCCTTGATTTGATAACATATGATGAATGGATTGGAGATACATATTTTAGCACTTTTTCATCAAATTTAAATTTGATGAAAAAAAGGTTAAGGATTGGAGATGCTCCTAAAATTCAAACAATGCTTCTATGGGAATTACATAAATTTTCCAATCTTACCATTGGATCATGCCTCAAAATTTAGGTGCGTTGAGATTTCTACATGATCCAATGGTTGGGAATGTATTGAGAGATGGGGCAAAGAAATTTGGGTTTTTATTTCCTGAGTAGACAGAGGACCCTGGTCCATTATAGTTGATTGCTAACCTGATCTATAAAGTAGTAAATAATTGCTCTTCCTTTAATTTTCCAAACTAAGAAGTAAAGTAAAACATATGTATTAAAAATATGTAGGATTAATTGGTGCAAGAGTTTTGTTTCAGAATTAAGTGAGTTTTAAAATATGTGTATAGAACTTAGTGATAAGTAACCCCCAAATAATAATGACAGGCATTTATAATTTTTAAAAATATTAAATAATCTATATTTGAAGCAAATATTTTAAGAAATGTAACTACCCCAACGCAATGTAGCTAGCGCGTGTGGGGTGGATGACAGGGTGGTTTTTTGTCTTCAGGCTTTAACACTTCACATGCATCATGTATGGAGATATCGCTTCCCGCTAACCCAAAGTCAATAATTTTAAGTATGCATATTTTATTCACTATGGTTTGACACTGCACTTCAATCTAGGCTGTCAACGGCATATGAAAACTCTCTGTTAGTCTGTAAAATCGATTTTCATCATCTTCTTTGTTTGGTTTCCAGAGCTTCTTTATCAGCTGTATCATCTCTCTCTTAACCCATCATTAGGTTAGTTTCTCTGATTTCTAGGACTCAGTTTTCCTTCATTGCTCTTGCTTTTCAATTTATTTTTTTGGATTCCGACTTTTTCTTTTGCTATTATTTGAAGTTTGACCCTCAATAACAGTTTTTGGGGAAAATATCTTACAAGCCAAGCTTGTATATTGATACACGGTCTCATAATGATCTTCAAACATATTTGCTATTAAATTAGGTTTTCTCACCCAATCAAGTCCGTAGCCTGTGTTTGGTTCATGTATTTGTGTAAGAATTTCAAAAGGAAAACGAAAAAAGTGTCGGAAATCTAGCTATATTTTATTTACATTTCATTTACCTTTTTTCTTTGCCTTTTCAAATTTCTACCCAAATCCATGAACCAAACGGTAAGAGTATCTCCAACCCGTCATCATTTTTTTCATTTTTAGTAAAAAGCTTGGTCTTTTCAAATTTGATGAAAAGATTCCAAATTTTAGTATAATGCTTAATTCCCTTCCTATCTCTAATTTATAATTTCATCAAATTTGATTTTTATTTTTATTTTTTAAAAAAAAATCATCTCCAATGCTTCATCTTTTAAAATTTTCATCAAATTCTAATTTGACGAAGGATTTGATGAATTCTCAATTTGATGAAAAAAATGGTTTTCCCTTGATTTGATAACATATGATGAATGGATTGGAGATACATATTTTAGCACTTTTTCATCAAATTTAAATTTGATGAAAAAAAGGTTAAGGATTGGAGATGCTCCTAAAATTCAAACAATGCTTCTATGGGAATTACATAAATTTTCCAATCTTACCATTGGATCATGCCTCAAAATTCAGGTGCGTTGAGATTTCTACGTGATCCAATGGTTGGGAATGTATTGAGACATGGGGCAGAGGAATTTGGGTTTTTTTTCTGAGTAGACAGAGGACCCTGGTCCATTATAGTTGATTGCTGACCTGATCTGTAAAGTAGTGAATAATTGCTCTTCCTTTAATTTTCCAAACTAAGAAGTAAAGTAAAACATATGTATTAAAAATATGTAGTATTAATTGGTGCAAGAGTTTTGCTTTAGAATTAAATGAGTTTTAAAATATGTCTATAGAACTTAGTGATAAGTAACCCCCAAATAATAATAACAGATGTTTATAATTTTTAAAAATATTAAATAATCTATATTTTAAGCAAATATTTTAAGAAATGCAACTGCCCCAACGCAACGTAGCTACCGTGTGTGGGGTGGATGACAGGGCGGTCTTTTTTCTTCAGATTTTAACACTTCACGTGCATCATGTATGGAGATATCGCTTCCTGCTAACCCAGAATCAGTAATTTTAAGTATGCATATTTTATTCACTATGGTTTGACACTGCCCTTCAATCTAGGCTGTCAACGGCAAATGGAAACTCTCTGTTAGTCTGTAAAATCGATTTTCATCATCTTCTTTGTTTGGTTTCCAGAGCTTCTTTATCAGCTGTATCATCACTCTCTCAACCCATCATTAAGTTAGTTTCTCTGATTTGTAAGACTCAGTTTTCCTTCATTGCTCTTGCTTTTCATTTTTTTTTTTTTTTGGATTCAGACTTTTTCTTTTGCTATTATTTGAAGTTTGACCCTCAATAACGGTTTTTGGGGAAAAGATCTTACAAGCCAAGCTTGTATATTGATACACGGTCTCATCATGATCTTCAAACATATTTGCTATTAAATTAGGTTTTCTCACCCAATCAAGTCCGTAGCCTGTGTTTGGTTCATGCATTTGCATAAGAATTTGAAAAGGAAAACGAAAAAAGTGTCTGAAATCTAGCTATATTTTATCTACATTTCACCTTCGCTTTTTCTTTTCCTTTTCAAATTTCTACCCAAATCCATCAACCAAACGGTAAGAGTATTTCCAACCCTTCATCAATTTTTTCATTTTTAGTAAAAAGCTTGGTCTTTTCATATTTGATGAAAAGATTCCAAATTTTAGAAAAATGCTTACTTCCCTTCTTATCTCAAATTTATAATTTCATCAAATTTGATTGTTTTTCATCTCCAATGCTTCATCTTTTTAAATTTTCATCAAATTCTAATTTGACGAAGGATTTGATGAATTCTCAATTTGACGAAAAAAATGGTTTTCCTTTGATTTGATAACATATGATGAATGCATTGGAGATACATATTTTATCACTTTTTCATCAAATTTAAATTTGATGAAAAAAAGGTTCCGGATTGGAGATGCTCCTACAATTCAAACAATGCTTCTATGGGAATTACGTAAATTTTCCAATCTTACCATTGGATCATGCCTCAAAATTCAGGTGCGTTGAGATTTCTGCATGATCCAATGGTTGGGAATGTATTGAGAGGTGGGACAGAGGAGTTTGGGTTTTTTTTACTGAGTAGACAAAGGACCCTTGTCCATTATAGTTGATTGCTGACCTGATCTATAAAATAGTAAATAATTGCTCTTCCTTTAATTTTCCAAACTAAGAAGTAAAGTAAAATATATGTATTAACAATAAGTTGTTGTTCTTCTTAGTCTTCAAGTTACTTGTGCCTTCTTTCTCCTAAAATAGAGAGGGTGTACAGTTCTAGTTTTAGTTCTAGCATTAGCACACTATATATAATATATATATATATATATGTGTGTGTGTGTGTGTGTGTGTGTGTGTGTGTTGGGTAGGGTTCGGGTTAAAAAATTCTCTCCCTTGCCCCCCACCCGAACCCAATCGGTTGTTCAAAGGTTTTCCCAAATCTGACCCTACCATATTCAACCACCCCTGAACCCATCCCATTAGGGTCAGGGAGAGTCTGGGACCCGACAGATCGAGGTATTTTACCATCCCTAGTGTGTGTGTATTTTTTAATAAAAAACTGAATTGTTTCAATTCATGTTCTAGGAGTATGTTGCTTTGTGATTTTTTTCAGGCAAATAATTGAGATAAGTTTAATTATGTATTTGGAAACTTATTTTTATCTCTGAAAATAGAAGCTCTAAAAATAGTGTGCCGTGCTACTTTTTAGGGAATTCCTTTCAGCAAAAAAAAATTGCAAAATTGCTAGTTTTCCAGGATATTTCACATGATTTACACTCATTTGTAGTAAAACGCAGCTAGTAGTAACATTAAATTAAGTTATCGATACACAAGAATAAATAAAATCAGTCTCTTTTTTGAGGTTTCTTGGGTTTAGGTGTGTAATGATTCCAAACTCAGTCATCGATTCTTGTTCGTCTTTCAGATCACCCACCTACCCGAAATTTACAAACAACACCAGAGTAGCAATTCTTGAACAACATAAATGCTGGTTCATTGTAACTAATATATATTTAGCACAATCACTCTTTTGTTAGTAATTCAAGACTGATTTTCTATTGTTTTGAGGTGAATATGGAGACAATTTGCATATATTAGCATAATTTCCTCTCTCTTGCTTTTGTAAATCAGATTTCAAATTGCTTTCTAACAACTGTCAGAATTGATATTGAAGTTAAAAACAATCCTCTTCAGTATTTGCAAGAACTGACCACACCATGGAATTCTTACATTCAATCTTTGAAATTGGGAAGAGTACGTGGGAAGCAACTCAAAAATGGGTTGGATATATCAACTGCCTTGATGCTAACATGAAAAATCTCAAACGAAAGATGGAATACTTAAGCAGTCAAGAGAATGACATAAATAAAGAAGTGAGCATTGCAAAGCAGCGGTCAAGGAAAAGGCAAAAGAAAGAAGTTGAAGTTTGGCAAAAAGATGTGCAAAGGATAAAAGGTGATGTCCAAACATTGCAAATACAAGAGCAAGAAATAGTTGGAAGGAAGAATGTCTTATCGCCCGTACGGTTGGGAAAGCTTGTTGTGGATAAGATTAAGGAAGTGGCAGAGGTGCAAGAAAAGGGCAGATTTTCTAATGATTTGTTGATTGATGCATTTCCAAATAGTGCACAATTCATACTAACTACTAGATCTCTTGGTGAAATCACAAGTGCAAGGAACATGGAGAAAGTTTGGGAATACCTGATGGATGATGAGGTTAGAAGGATTGGCATTTACGGAATGGGGGGAGTTGGCAAAACAACCACCATGCATCACATCAACAATCAACTCTTGAATCGGTGATGTTATTTGGGTCACAGTATCTAAAGCATTTACTGTTAGAAATGTACAGAGGCAGATAACTGAAGAGCTGGATCTTGATCTTTGAAATTATGGGGATGAAACAAGAGGAGAATCAGAAATATAAACAACGCTTTCCCAAAAGAAGAGGCATGTGCTCATCTTAGACGATCTATGGGAAACATTGTCTCTGGAGAAGGTGGGTATTCCAGAACCAACCAGATTTAATGGATGTAAACTGGTGTTAACTACAAGATCGTTAGAAGTGTGTAGAATGATGGAGTGCAAAACTGTCAAAGTGGCGCTTATCATGGAAAAGGAAGCATTAAATCTATTTATGAGGAAGGTTGAAGAAAATCAAACAGTGCTTACTCCGAAAGTGAAAGAATTTGCAACAGAAGTTGCTAAAGAATGTGCGCGTCTTCCCCTTGCTATTGTTACAATAGTTGGAAGTATGATGGGAGTAAATGACATTCACGAGGGGAGAAATGCATTAAATGAATTGATCAGCTCAACAAAGCAGAATAGGGACAATGAAAGTGAGGTGTTTAAGTGACTAAAATTTAGTTATAGTCGCCTAAATGATGAAAAGCTCCAACATTGTTTCTTGTATTGTGCATTGTTTCCAGAAGACCATAAAATCCCTAGGAAAGAACTTATAGAGTATTGGATTACTAAGGGACTAATAACTAAGAAGAACAGTATACAAGCAATGTTCGATGAAGGTCACACTATATTGAACAAACTCGTAAATAGTTGCTTGTTGGAGAATCTTACCAACATATATAAGGCAGAATGTGTGAGGATGCATGATTTGATAAGAGATATGGCTCTCAACATAACATCAACTAGTCCTTGATTCATGGTATGAGCTGGTGAGGCATTAGAAAAAGTACCCTATGAAGACTAGTCTGAGGATCTTGAGAGGGTATCTTTAATGTTCAACATGACAAAAGAACTTCCTTCTAGACCACTCATTTTCCCTCAGCTCACCACCTTACTATTGAGGGAGAACAGTTCTCCAATATTATTACGGATTCTGGATTCTTTCTTTATGCATATGCATCGACTCAAGGTATTGGATTTGTCCTTCATTGGCATACAGTCCCTGCCAGAGTCCATCTCCAGTTTCGAAATTTTGCACTATGTTTTTCCAAAACGCAACCAACTCGGCTCTAATACCACTTGTTAGGACTATGAGACACCAGAAATCAATCACACACAATAACACAAGAGATTTACGTGGTTTGGCAATTGCCTATGTCCACGAGAGAGATATCCACTATAGAATTTCCCAGAGGGAGTTTACACCACTCACACCTCACTCACTCACTATAGCACTCTCACTCACACACTCTTAGTGTTTTGCTCACTGCCTTTCTCTCTATCAAACCCCTCATCCTCACCTTAATTTATACACAATTGAGGGAGAGGAGTTAATCAAGACAAGGTTAGTGGGGCGGTTGCCACCCCCACCCATCTTCAATGGAAAGGTTGCCACCCTTACTCTCTCTAGTGGGTTCTCCATATGAAGGGCTGGACTAACACCAACTTGGAGATGGAATCTGGCAGAGACTCTATGTAGGTGCCGAACAAATCCAATACATTGAGATGATGCATATGCGCAAAGAAAGAATCTGGAATTCGTAATAATGGGTTATATCCCAATAACAAGGTGGTGAGCCGAGGGAAAATGGGTGGTCTAAAAAGAAGTTCTTCTATCTTGTTTTACATTAAGGAAACCCTCTCAAGATCCTCAGACCAATCTTCGTATGGTACTCTTTCTAATCCCTCACCAGCTTTTGCCATCAATCGAGGACTAGTTGATGTTATTTTGAGAGCCATATCTATTATCAAATCATGCAACCTCACGAATTCTTCCTTATGTATGTTGGTAAGACTCTCCAACAAGCAAGTATTTATGAGTTTATTTAATATGGTGTGACCTTTGTCAGACATTGCTTCTATACTGTTCATCTCAGCTATTAGTCCCTCGGCAATCCAATATTCTATCAGCTCTTCCCTAGGGTTGATATCGTCTTCTGGATACAATGTACAAAACAAGAAACAATGTTGGAGCTTTGGCAACTTTTCTTGCAACTTTTGTTGCAAGAAACAATGCACAATATCATTTACTCCCCTTATACTGCCAGCTATAGTAGTGATTGCAAGAGGCAGACGTGCACATTCTTTGGAAACTTTTGTTGTAATTTCAACTATCTGATGTTCTTCAACCTTGCTCATAAATAGGTTTAGTGCTTCATCTTTCGTGAGAAGCTCCACTTTGACAGCTCTGTACTCCATCTTCCTACACACTTCTAACGATCGTGTAGTTAACACTAGTTTACATCCATTAGATATGGATGCTTCGGAATACCCACCTTATCTAGAGGAAATGCCTTCCACAGATCATCTAAGATGATCACATACCTCCTCTTTTGGAAATGCATTGTATACAGTTCTAATGCTCTTTTTGTTTCATCCCTATAACTCGACAAATCAAGATTCAGTGCCTTGGCTATCTGCCTCTGTAGATTTCTAATGTCGAATGCTTTAGATATTGTGACCCAAATAACATCATCAAAGTTACAAGCTTCATTCAAGAGTTCATTGTTAATGTGACGCGTGATGGTTGTTTTGCCGATTCCCCCCATTTCAAAAATGCCAATCCTTCTAACCTCATCATCCATCACGTATTTCCAAACGTTCTCCATATTTCTTGCACTTGTGTTTTCACAAAAAGATCCCATTGTTTGTATGAACCGTCTACTAGTTGGAAGTGCATCAATCAGCAAACCATTAGAAAATCTATCCTTTTCCTGCAGTTCTGCCACCTCTTGAATCTTCTCCACAACAAGCTTTCCCAATTTTACACGTGAGAAGACATTCTTCCATGCTACTACTTTGCTCTTGTCTTTGCAAAGTTTGCACATCACCAAGCCAGTCTTGAACTACTTTCTTTTTTCTTATCCCTGACCGCTGCTCTGCACTGCTCAGTTCAGTCTTTATATCATCCTCTTGACTGCTCAATTCCTCTATCTTTCTTTTGAAAATTTTGAAGTTTGCATCAAGGCTATTGATATATCCAAACCATTTTCCAGTTGCTTCCCCCAAATTCTATACAATTTCAAAAATTGAAATTAAGAATTCCATGGTGTGGTGTGGTGTGGTTAGTTCCTACAAATATCGAAGTTGCAGAGGATTGTAGTTAAAACGGGAAAAAATCCTGAAGAAAACTTCAATATCAATTGTGACACTACCATTCAAAAGCAATTTGAAATTTGATTAAAAGAACAAAAGCAAGGGAAAGCATCATATTCACCTCAAAGTCAGTCTTGAATCACTGACAAAAGAATGACTGTGCTAAATAGATATTAGTAACAATGGACCAGCATTTATGTTATTCAAGAATTCAGTTTTTTAACAAAAAGTAAAAAATACATTACACACACACACACACACACACACAGAGACCAAGCTCATGTCTCAACTGAAACTTGAACTCCTAACCCTCTCCATTGTAGGAGAAAGAAGGCATAAATGACTTCCAGACTAAAGAAGAATAAAAGCTTACTGCTGACTTCTCTAGCTTGGTAATATATACAATACAATGTTTTACTTCTTAGTTTGGAGAATTGAAGGAAAATAAAAAATTAATATTTAAAGAATTTGCACCTTACTTAGATGTATCTAAAAAGTAAAAATTTTGTGAAAAAATATTTTTAAAAAATTAACAAATGCATAAAAATATGAAAAATATACTAAATTTTCGTTTTTTTTTTTTTTTGGTATTTATTGAATTTTTAAAAGATTTTTTCACAAAAATTATACTTTTTATGTGTATTTATGTTAAGTGTGTCTAAAAATTAAAAAAATAAAATTACTTAAAATATTAAAAAAAGGGAAAATTATTTGTAAGTCCTATTAGGGAGACTTATGCTACATATGGTTCTACTAAAAAATTTATGTTCCCATAAGTCCTGTGGGAAGTTTATTGACACATTTACCCTCAATATTAGTTGTTAATATCATAAATAATAGTAAAACCATATATAAGAAATTGAATGTTACCATAGATCATAGCTATATAAACGT
Source organism: Camellia japonica (assembly GCA_030407325.1). Classification (NCBI taxonomy): domain Eukaryota; kingdom Viridiplantae; phylum Streptophyta; class Magnoliopsida; order Ericales; family Theaceae; genus Camellia; species Camellia japonica. Next base: position 156,129,647 of record JAPPVO010000029.1, read on the forward strand.
AACGTAATGTGACACCTACATAAACGTAACGTGACACCTATGATCTATGGTAACATGCAATTTCCTATATAGAAAATTGTATGTTACCATAGATCATATCTACATAAATGTAACGTAACGTGACACCTATATAAACGTAACGTGACACCTGTGATCTATGGCAACATTCAATTTTGTATATAGGAAATTGAATGTTACCATAGATCATATCTACATAAACGTAACGTAACGTGACATCTACATAAACATAACGTGACACCTATGATCTATGGCAACATTCAATTTCCTATATACCATAGATCATATTTATATGAAGCGTAACGTGATTCCAACATAAACCAACAACATTTTCACATTCAATTTAAAAAAATAAAAACTCATTAAGTTTGCAAAACGTAACGTGACACGTTACGTTACGTTTATGTAGGTGTCATGTTACGTTACATTTATATAGGTGTCACGTTACGTTACGTTTATGTAGGTGTCATGTTACGTTACGTTTATGTAAGTGTCACGTCACGTTACGTTTATGTAGGATCTTGTGGAATACATTCCTATCTAAATAGGACTTGAGACTGTATAAGAAATTACACAGGACTTAGCCTACCATAAGTGTCTGAAAAAGGACTTATAAATAAGTCTCCATTAAAAAAATTCAGAAAAAACAAAAAATACGAAAAATAAGAAAGTAGAAATTTTTGAAAACTGTTTTCAGAAAAACGAAACCAAACAAGCTGTTATTCTTAAAAAATTAATTGACTACAAAAATCTAATGTATCCAAACAAACAAACAAACAAACAAACAAAAAACTTGGGTCATATTTTGATCCAACTTGGAAACAAGCAAATATCTTAAGAATCTAGAAAAGTTTATTAGAAATTTAATTATGAAAATGATGTGTGGCTTAGATCTAATTTTTGTATAGCAAAAACTACACATGAAATGAATCTCAACTATCTAATAATTTTTCTAAGTACATAGCATTGTTGGAAAACAAATCCCTGAAAAAACAATAGGTCATTTGGACCCATTATATTTCCATTCAGTAAAAAATTAATGTTAATATTTGGGTATTGTGACTATTTGTTTCTATCCCAGAAGAACTTAAGCTTGCAAGCTGCAACAACTAGTTTTTTTTGGTGCAAAATTAATTAAGATAATGGTCTCACTGTTGCCACTCCTGCGTCAAATTAGAAAGTAACAAATCCAATATTGAATAATAGGGTAATTACACACAGTTTGTCCTCTAATTTCAGTGAAATTTTATTTTAACGCTTGGAATAAATAAATTATACATCAATCCTAGAATTTTAAACAAAAAAATATTACGGGCAAAACTAGCCAAGCTAGGCACCTGACAATGCCACGCATAAGACTTCATCCTGTAAGTATACAGGGCTGTTGAGATGAGAAATTCAATCTCATTCCACAACAATCATGGAAATCAAGAGAGAAAACCTCAATCAGTAATACTTTAATCAACAATACCAAAAGTCTCAACATCAATCCACAAATTCAGTTTAGTTGGAGTTCATATATTGTCACCATCAAGTAAACTAGAGTTCTATAATTTAAGTAAAAGCTAATGTCTCAACAAAATAATTCAAAATAACTCTACTCTTAGCACTTTATCCCGAAAATGACTTCCACAATACCACTCCTCTGGACCTGTAATAAAAAAGAGGAGAATCAATTTGATAGCTCAATGAGTATATAAAAAAACGAATGCCCAATTAGTACACATTAATGTATGTTTGGGAGGGGAAAATAAAAATTTTAGTAAGAATTTTTTTAGGTCAATTGATGGGAGATTATTTAAATATTTGAAAAGAATTTCACATTCAGATTATCATAGTCCAACAATCATAGAAGCTCAACAATCAACTTAACAAATATAAAAAAGAGATAAACAACACAACATATAGCCCAATAAAGAAACCCCATAATTGAGGAGATTCTTAATCTTTGCCTTTACCAGGGATTGACGTGGAATATAGTCAGCTCCATGTGGCAGTGATGTGTCGTCCATTGGCGATGAGTAAACCAACCGATCAAACGATTGTGTGTCCGATTTGGAGCAGGTTGATCATAGCCGTTGATTGGAGATTGCAGACACCCCATTTTTGACCATCTTCAAGACTTGGGTGTCACCGCTTGAACACTCGGTGATCATCCATGTTTGTGTTCATCTTGAGTTCCCGGAAGTCTCGGCTACACGCCTTGCCTCAGGATCTCTCAACTTGGCCGTTTTGTGTCTGGTTTTGCACCAAACACTTGTGTTTTGCCTTGGAGGGATAGGGAATGGCTTGTGGGCCATCCCCACACTCCACCGGCCATGGCTTGAGGCCACCGGCTGTGTTTTGTTGCCATCGACCAAATGTTTGGCCGGACGGCTATCTTTCTTTGGTCATTTGCACTTTTGGCCGGCCGACTACTGTGCATCGGCTTTTGCAGATATTTTTGTGCAGCTGGCATACACTGTCACCCCCTCCATACACGTGTATGGAGGGATTGCCCTCTTGTTAGCTTCCTTTGGAAGCTTTACAAGACAAATTGTCTATAAAAGAGGGAGCCTCTTCTCTCTTGTAGAGAGTTAGACAATTTAGACAACATTTTCAGAGCTTGAGCTTTAGGGTTAGGGTTTACATATATCCTCTATCTCTATCTCTCTCTCTCTCTCTCTCTCTCTCTCTCTCTTGTGTTTAGTGTGTGTTTAGTCTCATTTTGTGCACAAACACCCGCCATCACACCTTTTCTTGGTTGCTAAGGTACCAGGGGTCTTTCCTTGAAGCTTTTGGACTGGTTTTGAACCAAAAGAGCTACTGGAACATTGTTTGTGAAGAGGGTCTACAAAGGTAAGACTTTTGTTCCTTTTTACCCCATTTTTGCAAAGCTTTTTATCCTATCTTGCATCTGTTTTTGAGCTTAGCATATTACATATAAAAGTCTTGTTTTTGTCTGCTCTAAATAGTTTGTTAAGGGTGTTTTAAGCTTTGGGGTTGTTTGACCCCTCTTAAGGCTTGTTTGGCCCTTGTTTTGTGTTTGGGCCTCCTCACCACTAAAATTTTGAGGGATTTCAGTGATGAGGATGGTGCCTTGAGGTCCTAGGAAGGAGAGGGCCACCCCCTCTCTTTGTTGTCCTTGAAAAGGGCCATTTTTGCCTCTTTAGTGAGCACCATGTTTAGGTTCATGTTGGCCATGCCTTGACTGATATTTATGCTTATTATGTCATAATATAGCTCTGTTTTTAGTTGGTTTTGGTACACCATGCTTTCTTAGCATACATGCCTTGTAATGCCATGATTTGCCTCAATACATGCATAGCATTTAGACTACCATGCTCATGTGTTTTGGCCAAGCTTTGTGAAGCTTTTATGCATATTTTAGTGTGCTTGAGGACTCTTTTTGGTTGTTTGGGTCATCCATGACTTGCTTTGTATAGCTACCATGGAATCCCTCTTGTATGCCTTAAGCATTGGCCCCTCTAGCATGCCATCTTTGCTTTGTTTCAGTGGTTTGGAATCACTTAGTATGCTATTTCAGACCTCATGATGTGCTTATATGCTTGCATTTGATGTCCCTTTAATGTTTCATAAGGTTGCCATCTCATGCTCCATGTTTAGACCTCCATGCATGCCATCATGTTTAGGCCTCCTAGGATGCCATGTCATTGTGTTTCAGTTTTGTTTCAACATCCTAAACCTCTGATTTTGGTCATTCACTTTATGCCATGTTTGGTTTTGTTAAGGGTAGTTCAATACATCCTTAGCTTGCTTTGAGTACTTGGACCAATTGCATGCTATGCTTGTCTTGTTTGCTTGATTTGGCATCATCTTTGACATGATTTTCAGAGCTTACCTTGCATGCTAATTGTCCATGTTTACTTCGTTTTAAGTGTGCTTAGAAGGTGTCCCTTTATGCTTAGGAATTGGACCATATTTGCATGCATGTGTGTGTATGTTTTGGACCTCACTTCCATAGCATTGGCCACTGTTTTGGACCTAGTTTAGGGCTGTCCAATTAGTGTAAGTCCCTCCCTTAGCATGTGTTGCATGCTTACCTTGTGTTTTGTCGCATGCTTGGTCCCATTTGTATGATGCTGCAAGCCTTGTATACTTGTATGTTTAGATTACATCTTGCATACTTGTAGGTTGCATTGCTTCATGTCGTACATGCTTCTTTAGGTTGTGCGCCTAACATGCATTGCTTCTTAGCATTGTCCATGTTGCATACTAGTCAGCATGCTAAGGATTGCATTGCATTGGCATGCATGCTTTGCCTCTTGAATTGCTTGTGATAGAGGTTGAGTTCAATTTGCTTGATTATGTGCATTGCATTCCATATCAACACGCACACTTGATTCTTTGGGCCATCATGCATGGAAATGCGTGATTGGTGGTCTGAGAATCGACGCTCATTCTCCTTTGAGTTATACGCATGATAAGGAGTGTGGTTGGTGCATACATTGCCTGAAATGCATTGCCATGCCAAGTTCTGTCCACTGCTGCTATCAAACCAGTTTTTGCAGGAAGATTTGGCCGGCCGGGCATCTTCAGTGCCGACCGGCCATCCATAAGTGGCCGATGGATTCATTTGTGGCCGGTGACCATTCTCTATGGCCGGTGACCAATCCCCTCAGCCGGTGGTGTTCCACAGCATTCAGAGAAGCAATCCTAGGACTTGTGCAGTCTTCAGAGGAGGATAACAGCCAAAGCAGAGGCATCTTGTGCATGGCAATGACTTCCGAGCGGAACCGAGCGCGCACGCATTGGACCCTCTTCCCGAGGCTGCTGTTTGCTGTTTTCATCAGATTAGTTAATTTGTTAATTGACTAATTGGCCTGTAATGTTTTAATTAGTTGTAGGTTAATTAATTGTTTTATTCTTTCGGTCCCTCCGAGCGAGGGCAAATTTGTAATAAGCATGGGTGTGTGTGTGCATGTCTTCCAAGCCCCACTTCTTTCTCCCTTTTACTTACCTGCTTTAGTGGTTAGTATTAGGGCATATTTACTTTAGCATACTTTATGCTATGCATGCGTGCATCCATTCATCAGTATTGCATGCATCAGGCTCGGCGCATCATGCTAACTGCATAAGTATTTCAAATCTAACTTGAATACATGTTATTTGTGCATTTTCGCATGTCATTTTTAGATTAGCCGAGCCTATTCTAGCGACATTCTGTCTGCGTTGCATTAGCCATTTTACATGAACTAGGGTCACGCATGTTTGCTAACTAGTTTACTATTTTGGCATGGAGTACACTATAAGTATTTTTATGCTTTAGCATCTCACATGAGTGCGAATGTTAACATGACAGTATGCTTACCATATGGCTAGATGCTTATGTGTTATAATTGCCTGAATGCCTGTGGGTGAAGGTTGGATTGTTTGAGTTGGAACAACTCATTGAAATCCGTGTTTTAGCCTACTTGCAAGTAGTAAATTCCGAAACGTTTTCCAAACAAACAGATATTCAATATTTTGTTCCAAATTAGGCGATCTAGTCTATACTTGTTTGCTGTGCGCACAACATAGTAATTCTAGGCTAATTAACCGGAATAAGAACACATAATATTTTCAAAACAAGATATCATGGTTAGTAGAGGCCGATCTTCGGATCGGGCGAGAGGGGGTGCTCATAGCTGACCTTCCCCAATCGTACCCAAGTTCCCGAGCCGAGGAAACTTTGGTGATGACGGACACGTGGCCTTTGGCACCGAGTCAGGGTTTCCTAAATTCCCCCATAAAAAATATTTAGGTGGCGACTCTGTATCTGGCAAAGCAGTCCATGTTTGGCACTTCTTTACAAAAAATCTGTTTTCTCGAAACGATTTGCCGGATTTGGACTCTTTGGTTCAGATTAAGAACCGACAACAAAAAGGGAGTCCGAACTATAACCCATGAGGTCCCCCGCGGGCTTGTTACAGTTTTTGGCGACTCTGCTGGGGAGTTTAGAGAACTTGACTCGAACTCGTGATATCTTGTTTTGACTACACTCATGTGTTTCTTTGCATTGCATGTGCATTGGTGCGCCCAGGACACTGTGTTGGCCATCTGCTATTCCTGAACGGTCTGCCGGAGGCTTGACTTTGTCAAAGCATGCCATAAGGCTGACCGGTTGCGGGCTCTGCCAGTATGGGAACACAAACCCCGGTTTTACCGGGGCACCCTTTTCGACCATTCGACCTAGTGCATATTCGGAATCCATAGTGACCATTCCAAGCTAGGACAGGTTGCTTACCCGATCATAGGTTGTTTGAAGCCACTGCGTGCGTAGTGAAACCCTAGCTCCTGAAAAAATAGGACAGGGAAACCCTACCCCAACATAGGGGTGCTTTGGCTCTCTTTACTTGCTATGTGCTTTTAGAGTGTATCTCCACAGGGAATGCGCATATCAGTTTGCAAGTTTGAGTATCAGGCCCGAGGGCACCAGTATCGGTATTTGTGAGAATCAGTTATAGCTGTGGATATCCGATTCAGTGTTTTGGGACAGTGATTCTGGGGAACAGTGATCAGTAGTGGAGCACAGTCGTTCGGGTATCTCCACAGGGAATGCGCATATCAGTTTGCAAGTTTGAGTATCAGGCCCGAGGGCACCAGTATCGGTATTTGTGAGAATCAGTTATAGCTGTGGATATCCGATTCAGTGTTTTGGGACAGTGATTCTGGGGAACAGTGATCAGTAGTGGAGCACAGTCGTTCGGCTACACCTGTGTTCGTTCCGTTTGGGCTGAAATGCTGCTTGTTTTTCCTTTCAGTTCGAAGAGTTGATCCAGAATAGTCAGTGTTCCCCCTTGCTGAGGCAAGACAGATATCTGATCCGTCAGTCACCACTCAGAACAGTGGACCTATGATAACACAGAATTCAGAAGAGATTATGGTTATGACAGCCGCATTAGATCAAGAAATCACTCTGCAAAGTGAGACCAATGTTGATGTGCCGCATCCACCCATGTCGCCTGCTGCACACCCGGTTTGGACCCCCCAGTTGTATCAGGCTCGTGAACCCACCACATTCGAATTGATGGGGATGATAGGTGACCTCCAGAGGTCCGTAGCGGATCTCGCCTACGGAATGTCAGCTTCGCCACCAGCCGCACCCTATGCCGGGAATTTTGTACCCCAGGAGCCCCCATTGCTGGGACAGATTGTGACCGAGCTTAGCCAACCGGAGATGGCCTCCAACTATAACAATGACGTATCAACATTAACCCAAACCCTCGATCAGGCTAAGGCCAAAGGTAAAGACAAAGTGAAGGCAGATGCCGATCCCATTGAACAACTGATGTGGGCAGTCGAGGCTTTAAAAGCCGGGGGGATGAGTAAACAGCAAGTATTTACAGTCCTGACCAAGACTGGAGATGATGTTTTCCCCGCTCCAACTGAAGGCAGTACCAGCCAATCAGAAAATCGGGACAGGCCCCGTCATGCCAGAACAGTTCCTTCCACTCCCAACCCTACACTTGGAAAAGATCAGAAAGCCAAGGCAGCACCTGCCAACCCTTTCGCTAGTGTGTCTAGCAAGAATTCTCAACTTCAAAGTACCTGCCCCGAGGGCGCAAGGTCTTTCATGCTCTTTACATGCCGTTGTCGAAGGCACTTCAGATCTTGGCCGAAAGAGGGCATCTTAAACCCCTGGAGCCTAGGCCTCTCCCAAAGAATCTTCCTCCCACACATGATGCTGCTTTGTACTGCGCGTACCACCAGCAAACAGGTCATGCTACCGATAATTGCTTTCGCCTCCGTCATGAGGTGCAAGATTTGATTGACAACGAGGTTATCCTCCCACCCACCTCAGCCAAATCTGTTACTACACAACTCTTGGATTTTGAGGATACTAATACAACGAGTATGTAATCGGGATTGGACCACCTGCGGGCGGCGCCCGGTGTATTTTTGGATGTGGCGTCTGGCACGCATTTTTGAGCATCTGCGAATGCTAGTTTTGTAAAATCTGGCTTGGGTGTCGAGTCAGTCTTTTGTTTTGTTTTGAGTCTGTCTCATTGTCTTGAGTCAGTCCTTTTTGCTTAAGGCTCTGTCTTGTTGTAGCGAGTCAGTCCCCTTGTATAGAATGTTAGGTGATTCCGAGGTGGTCACCTCGAACACCGTTTTGTTTTGTAATTACTCTTTTGCTTTCTTTTTGAGTCTGTCTTTGCTGTGGAGCCAGTCGCAACCAGGAAATCCAAATGAAACAGCTGCGGCTATTATGTTTTTATGCATATTGCTATTTTGGGCTGGTTGTGCTAGAGGATTTGAATGGAACGACAGTACATTCCACCTGCTCTCTTGTGCCCTGAAAGTCATTGTAATGACCTGAGTTTTTCAAAACCTTTTTGAACACTGTGGTGATAAAAACAAACAGGAAGGAACTCCTCGGGTTTTGCAAAACTTTGATCAAATTGAGAGAAAGAGAGGCATGCTAAGCCCTTAATGAATGAAATCGTGCCTGTTAGCATGAGTACTGAGAAGGACCTTGGCTTGATCCAGATTGGTTCCACACTATCTTCAGCACGAGCGATGTGTCGTTTTCTTAAAAACTTTCAAAAAATATTTTGCGCAGTCCTGCGAAGACTTGTGTGGAATCGCTCTTGAGATTGAGCAGCCTAGGATCGCTCTCAGCCTCGAGATTCAATCCGTTTGTTTTCGAACCTTGAACCCACTCAGAATGTTCAACGATCAACCGTCATGTGAGGCCCATGTAGCCAGGTTTGAAGCAGCCCTCAAACAAGAGGCACCAAAATCAGATCAAGAAGGTCGGATCTCACCGCAAGAAGCTCGTGAAGCAACCGTGATGAATCTTTCTGCAAATCAATACAACAGCCGCCTTCCTGGATACAGGATGGCTTCAAAACCTCAAAACCATTTGGCATGGACTTGTTACGCTTTTACCCTTTGAGAGGCTCGCTGGGCCGAAAACCCGGAAGGGCGACCCAGGAAAAGTTAGAGCAAGAAAAAATATATATACAAAAAGAAAAAAAAGAAAGAAAAGAGAAAAGGAGAAATAAAAAAATAATAAAAAAGCAAAAAAGAGAAAAAAGAGAAAAAAAGAGAAAAAGAGAAAAGAAAAGAAAAATAGAAAAAGAAGCTCGCAAGGTCAAAAACCCGCATCGGGCACCTTGGCAAAAGTTAGAGCCTAAAAAGTGAAGGTTAAAATACCCAAGTGTACCTTAACCGGAACTACGTAAGGCTTGATTCCCATGTTTGGGATACGTAGGCAACTTCATCCTGAAGTCCAGCCCCCAACGCTTTCATAGCGTCTTCGTCCATTGTAATGGTTTTGATCATCCTTGCCTCCCTCTGAATCCGATAATTCGGTTGTGACAACCGGAACTACGCAGTCAACTTCCTCTTGAAGTCCAGCCCCCAACACTTTCGAAGTGACTGTGTCCATATATTGGTCCTGACCATCATCGTCTTCTCCATGTCTGAGAGTTCGTTTGCAATCATCATCAATGAGGACTGGTTTTCAATGCGCTGCGGCATCATCCAAACAAGGGGCAACTTTCCATTGCCATGAGTTGCCACGAGTCGCCATTTAAACCAGGGGCAACTTTCGTTGCCATGCAGCTCTTTTCAAGCAAGGGGCAGTTTTCCTTCGGATTTGAGGTTGTGCATCTCAACGGTAGGTTCTGTGCTCGTTGAGCAGTGGCTGTTTGCAAAAACAGTTTTTGAGAATTTTTACTGAGGTTGACTATTCTCTCGAAAATCATTCCATTTTTCAAAAACTGGACCATTTCTTGGACCCAAAAAAGGAAAATTTTCAGTGCTTATAACCTAACTTGCATGATTTCAAATCAAAAATCGAACAAGCATGTTAATTTAACTCTCATTTTGGTCAAAACTGTTTAGTAGAAAGCCAAAACAAAAAAAATGGTCAAAGTGATGAACTAGGGGCACAGTCGGGTCAGGTGTCCTGTCTTTCCCCCGTCATCAACGTACTTGCCAGAAGGGCACTCTATTCACCGGAAGAGGGCACAACCGAAGCTGTCTGTAAAGGGCTGAAAGCCTTCAACAACCTCCGAGCAACGAGGTATTGAACCAAGTGTGGAGTACGAATAGGGATGGATCAAGATACACCATTCCTCGTCTGGAACATCGACTAGACGTCACCGGAAGAAATAAGCCGCGAGCCAATAGTGTTGGGCGTGAACCCGTGACTTCCTATTCATCCACCAATCACCCTGGGGAGGGACGAAAAATGAGAGAATGAAGAATAGAGAGGTGTGCGTTGAGAGAAAAGTGAGCAAAAAGGGTTTTGAGAGAAAAACCGAGCCTGTGGGCCGAGTGATGTGAGAATCACAAATCAGAAAGGGTGGGAAACATACCTGGAGGAATTGGCTCCTCGAGATTTGGGGTCTCTCATTTTTGTAAACATGTCTGTGTGTCGTGTCTTTTGTCTTGTTTAGCCCAACTTTCGTTTTGGGTCTTTTCCAAGCGTGTTTCGCTGTGTTTAGGTCGTGTACCTTTTGTTTGAGTCTTTCCTGCTGTGTTCAGTTGTAAGCTCGATACCCCGGTTGAAAAACCCTTTTTCAATTTCAAAAATCGCTTATGCTCAGAGTGTTGTGCCATTCTCTACATTTATGCGAAGCAAAAGAAGAAAAAGGAAAATTTTGGGGCATCTGAGTGTGCTTCAATTTCAGCCGATTCTGCCTTCGTATTCCGTCTTGTCAGATTGGACTGTTTGTCCAAGGTTTGCCGTGTGCAGAATCAACCAAACGCTGCGTTATGGTCTGTATGCAGATTAATCCTCAGCAGAGTATGGGCTGTGTGTTCAGAATGGGGCAGTAGGTTGCTTGAGTTGTTTTGCTGTTGGCTGATTCATTACTCGGTTATTACAATGCAAGTGCTCAATTTTCAAGACAAAAGATCAATTTCATTTACATTGAGGTGTAACATGATGCAATGCAATGCAGTGCAAAGTATGAAATGTAAAAATGTAAATACTTTTTCAGATAAAAAAAGAAGTTTGTTTCATTTCATCATCTATTTCAAGTACATAAGTTTTGGAAACAAAATCTGCCTGCGGCAGTACAAAGTACCCTAGCTACCAACCAAAAAGGGAAAAATACAGAAAAGAAGAAAAATAGCAAAATCTGTATCAAATGTCGAGTGGCCTCAGGCCTGAGGGTCCATCCTAGTCCTCTTCCTAGACGAAGGTCCAGGAGCATCATCAGCACTGTCATCTGAGCCCGAGTCCGAGCCATCTCCGGTCTCCTCCGATGACGACTCTGCCTCCGCCTCAGCCTCCGACTCCTCATCATCATCATCAGGGACTGGCGCCCGAGAGCTACTCCCGACGTGAGTGCGCCCCTCCTTGGTGCGGGGGTATACTCTGCCCTCTCCATCTCCCCCTCGAACAGGAACGGAAGGTCCAGCTGAGACACCTCCTACGGTGGGAATCTGGAAGGGAGGCTGAAAAGTACAAAAGACAAATGCATTAGTATACTGTGAGCAGTTTATCAAGGCAGAATGTAGTGTATGAGTACAGTGTGTGAATGTCGTGAACAGTTTATCAGTGCAGAATGCAGTGTATGAGTACAGTGTATGAATGTCGTGAACAGTTTATCAGTACAAAACGCAGTGTATGAGTACAGTGTGTGAATACTGTGAGCAGTTTATCAGTGCAAAATGCAGTGTATGAGTACAATGTATCAAATGCTGTGAGATCAGTGTGTCAAGTGTTGTGTTGTGCATCCGATTATGTGAAACAGTTTATGTATGGTTTGAGACCGTGGTCAGAAGAACATACCGGAATACTGTAGAGGGCCAGGAGGTCAAAAGTCCGTTGTAACATCCCCATCATGGAGGCATTCAGCTCCAAAGACTGTCGGGTGTACTCGGAGGAAGCCTGCAAAAGTATTAGATGCATCAATATTCTGCGGAATATCAAAGAAATGAAATGAAATGAAACAACAATGCAAGATGCAAAATGTAATAGTACATACCAGAGGCAAGTCATGGAAATCGACCAACTCGTGATCAGCCCGAGGAGGAGCAAAGGGGATCTGATAAGTCGCCCCACCCTGCCCTCTATATGTCAGCGAGGTGGGCAGAACAGGCCAACCAGCCCCCCGCCCTCTCTGAGCTCCACCCCTGCCACGGACCCGAGCTCTCCTCGACGCTCCTACTCCAGCCCCCGCTCCCGCCCTAGCTGCCGGCGCCACGGGCCTCTCTCCCTCAACTCGACGGCCATCGCTCAGAGGCCGCATGATATACATCTGCACGTACTCTCTGTAGTCGCCTATGCCTCTGAAGCGGATCGCGTCCCAGCCGATCGTATAGTCGGCCATCTGCTCGGCAGTGAATCTCTCGGTCTCCCTCATATGCTCAGGAGGGTGAACCGGGCCTATCTGCTCTGGTAACCCTAAGGTCTGGCATAGGAAACGCTCACCCAGGTACCAAGCCCGACAGACTGGGCCCTCCAGCAGAATCCGGAAACAAGAGGTCTCCTCAGCACCGGCAAATCGGTCCCGAATCGTCGCTGGCAACGGAGCCCAAGGCTGCTAGGTGATCTGAAAATGAAATACAGTTTGTTATCTACTGTTATTGAAAACTTACAGTGAAAAGCAAAGCTTAAATGAACTGCAAAGTTGAACGTACCTCTGCGGGGGTGATGGTGTCAAAATAGCGGCGGAAGAAGCTAAACGTCTCCCACGGCCTCTGCACGCACCTCCCGTCGAAGGGACGCGAGAACGGGACGACGAGAGGGGTCTCCACGTCTGTCACTGGGGCTAGTCTGGGGAAGTAAGCATAGACCCACAACTGCAGAGTAAATACCAGTATGCTTATCAGATAAAGCAGAATGCAGAATAAAGCAAAAATAACAGAGCCATGTATTGTGCAGTGTATTGTGCAGAGTGTACAGTGTGAGCAGTGTACAGTCAGTGTAAAGCAGAGTATATGTGTGTCGTGTGTGCAGTGTATAGAGTACAGATAATAGGAAGCAGGAAAATAAAGCAGAACAGGAAACGTACCTCCCAAGCACGCCAATAACCCCCGAGCAACTGTCCGCTGCCACGGGAAGCTGAGCTCATATATCCGTAGAGTGTAGCCAGAGCGGCGCCACCCTAGTCATAGTGCAGGATCTGTATGACATCCACTAAGGCGCTGAGCAGACAGAGGGGCACGGTATTCGCCCGGTCGGTGAAAATAGTCGTCTCCAGCAGGAACATCAGAAAGCCGCACGCATATCGCTCCACAGCCTCCTGAGTCATCGGAGCCTCCTCCACTAGGGCTGGCTGAACCCTGAACTGGACCTCGAACCAGGAATAACGAACGAAGCCTGGACGAGCGAGAGGTGGCACCTCGCTAAGCAGATAGATCTGAGCGGCCTCCCACTCGTCCATATCGGTATCAAAGGGGATCGGATCACCCCCTACCCCGATGTCTGTGAGCATCGAGAAATCATAGGGAGTCATCGTCATGTCTCCCGTCGCAGAGAGGTGGAATGAATCGGTGGTGTCCCACCACCTCTCCGCTAGAGCGGCGAGGGGAGGCCTACTCGTGGTAAGCCTGGATAGTCCTCTGCAGAATGCGCCAAAGCCGGCCTGATCTACGATGTGGCGAACCGCATCGGGTAGCTCTGCGTACCAATCTCGAGCAGTGATGTTCCCATACCCCCGGACAGTATGGGAATCTCCCTGTTTTCAAGCAAACAATTACGAAGCAATGCTAAATATACCAGTTTTGAAAGGCATTCAGAATTGAGATAGATACAGCATGTGTGAAAGTTTTTTAGATTCAAATAGATACCGGGTGCCGGTGTGCTTACAGTGAACTACAACGTGTGATGTGTCAGCGTGTTTGAGTGGTTCAGTGCAAATATAGCATGTGTGCATGTTTTCAGATTCAAACAGATATCGGGTGCCGGTGTGTTTGCACTGAAATACAGTGTGTGCCGTGTGTTTGAGTGGTTCAGGGCCAGTGCAGTGCGTGTGCACGTGACAGTTTCGAATAGATATCAGTTGCGAGTGCATTCACAGTCAACTACAGTGTACAGTGTGCGTCAGTGTATCTGAGCTAAGCAGTTAAAGAACATAATGAGCTATGGCAGTTGGCAGTTAAGTGTTCTACATTGTGGAAAATAAAACAGAGGAAGGAATGTCACCTCGGAAGCGCCGAAGGACAGATGAGATGTAGGCTCACGCAAGAGAAGCTCTGGAGGCATCGCCCTGTCAAAGCTCTGAAACTGACGAAGACCGTCAAGAGTTAGCACATGAATCGCCGGCCGGTAGGTCGCCGGGTCGAATGGACGCACACTCAGGGGGAGAAGCTCGACCCCGGGATCCATCTCATGATCCGGGGGAGTCCCGCCCCATGGAATATCATCCGCCATGTCAAAGGTGATGAGAAAATAGCCGGAAGAGGGAAAACCGGGCTAGAATACAAAGGGCCAACCGAAAAGTCAACCCCGGGAGGGTGGAAAATGGCCGAAAAAGCCGGAATGTGGAAAATGTGGGAAAATCAAGGAAAACTTGGGGGAAACAAACCCCAAGAAGCGAAAATCGAAAAGGAAGCGCCGAAACGAAGTTTCGATCGGATGAAAATGTTCGAAACACGAAGGTATACGCGAATCGAACGACGAAACGGAGCTGAAAATACAAGAAAACGGGAGAATAATGAGAAGATAATGCTCTAGGGACAGAGAGGGCAAGATTTCGGCTAAAGGAAATGAAAAGGATAGGGTTTGGAACCCTATTTTAAAAGACCCAAGGCAAAAAGTCAAAACTACCCCGAATCAGGCATTTTTGGCCGGTCGGCTACATTTTTGGCCGGCCGGCCAAATATTTGGCCGATGATGTATTTTGGTGGCCGGTGCATGGCCGGTGGCCTCCCTATGTGGCGGTGAGCCTCCTACAACCTTGTTTGGGTCAGATATGTAGTTTGGGACCTTCATTGCTCAAGAGAGTACAAGAAAAGGCATTTCCAAAGCTCAACCGGCCTCCGTTTTGACCTCGGACCGTGTCTTCAGTGCGTGGCACTCGAATTTGTGCAAGGTGTATCCTTTCCGTATCCTTTTTTCTTTTACAAAACTTGAAAGTTGCCCCTTGTGCATTTCAAATCAATCGCACTGTCTTGTGCATCACATCTCAATCGCGCTATCTGGCGCATCGCACTGTCTTGTGCATCACATCTAATCGCGCTATCTTGCGCATCGCACTATCTTGTGCATCACATCTCAATCGCGCTATCTAGTGCATCGCACTATCTTGTGCATCATATCTCAATCACGCTATCTTGCGCATCGCACTGTCCTGTGCACTCGCGTCGTCTAACACATCGCGCTGTTTTGCGTATCTCATTGCATTTTGCATGCATTCAATCGCACTGTCCTGTGCACTCGCGTTGTCTAACGCATCGCGCTGTTTTGCGCATCTCATTGCATTTTGCATGCATTCAATCACACTGTCCTGTGCACTCGCGTTGTCTAACGCATCGCGCTGTTTTGCGCATCCCATTGCATTTTGCATGCATTCAATCGCGCTATTTTGCGCATCACACTGCCCTGTGCGCGCACGGTCTGGCGAGACCTTAAACCCGCATGGTCTGGTGAGACCTTAAATACGCCCAGTCTGGTGAGACCTTAAACACGCACGGTCTAGCGAGACCTTAAACCCGCTTGGTCTGGCAAGACCCTAAAACTGCTCGGTTGCATTGTCATGCATTTCAAACTTACATGCATTGTCATGCATATCAAAGACGTGCATTGTCACGTGTTTGTATCAACATGCATTATCATGCATTCAAAAATAACAAAGTTCATGCATTTCAAAGTCACGCGTTGTCACGCATTCTAAGTTCATTTGCATTGTTATGCATTTCCCTAGCAGACGGTCTAGGAGACCTTAAATCCTTGGAAGGTGCAAGACCTTCGGTGCATTGGTGTGCACAGTACATGCATATGTCATGCATTTCAAAAAGTCATAAATACTGCATATGTTGCATATGTCATGCATCACAGTAAATACTGCATATGTCATGCATCTAAAAAAAAAAAAAAAAAACACACATGCATATGTCATGCATCACAGTAAATACTGCATATGTCATGCATTTCAAAAAATAAAACAAAAAAAACACATATGTCATATGTCATGCATTTCCGCTGTAAATATCCATTCCATTGCATCACCTCCATCTTTGGCTTGCACCTTTCCTTGTTGAGCTTGGTTTGGTATGTGTTCATACTTTTCACGTCAAAACACAGTTCTGCATGTGTACGCGCCTATTCCTTGATGAACTTGGTTTGAGGGTGGCGGCACCTTTTCTATGTTAGACGCGTTTCATTTGTGTACATGCCTTTCCTAGGCAAAATTTGGTTTCGCCTGCGTGCCTTATCCATCGTATCTATCCATTCCAGTGCATATTGTAGATATCGCATTGTAGCTTGCATGCATCCATTGCATCACCCCCATCTTTGGCATGCACCTTTCCTTGTTGAGCTTGGTTTGGTATGTGTTCATACTTTTCACGTCAAAACACAGTTCTGCATGTGTACGTACCTATTCCTTGATGAACTTGGTTTGAGGGTGGCGGCACCTTTTCTGTGTTAGACGCGTTTTGTTTGTGTACATGCCTTTCCTATGCAAAATTTGGTTTAGCCTGCGTGCCTTATCCATCATATCTATCCATTCCATTGCATATTGTAAATATCGCATTGTAGCTTGCATGCATCCACTGCACCATCACCTCCATCTATGGCTTGCGCCTTTCCTTGTTGAGCTTGGTTTGGTATGTGCTCATACCTTTCACGTCGAAGCACAGTTCTGCATGTGTACGCGCCTATTCCTTGATGAACTTGGTTTGAGGGTTGCGGCACCTTTTCTGTGTTAGACATGGCTTGTTTGTGTCCATGCCCTTCCTAGGCAAGATTTGGTTTGGCCCGCGTGCCATATCCACTGTATATATTACATTGTAGTGTACTTTTTGCATCCAGCATTAGGATCATTGTTCTTTCGTTAGCGGGTTGTTTCCCCACTTATGTCATTCCACCTAATACTTGTTCTTGTGTCTATCTACATCACTCATAGTTCGCATGTGTACGCACTTTGAGGGTTGCGGCACCTTTTCTATGGTAGACGGACTTGTTACTTCCATTAATCTATTTGACATTTGTGTGGTTTTGAACCGCTCATGATTGGATCATGATTCAATTGCATTGCATTTGGTTTGCATCATTTCAATTGCATTGCATTTTCATTTGCATTATTATACATAGTTTTGTATATATTGCATATCATTTTGCATTCATTTTGCATTGTCATGCATGTTGCTAACAATATTGTACCTGTTAAGTTTGCTTTCTTTTCAGGCACGATATTGTAGGTACGGTTCATTTAAGGCTGGTGCAACCAGACGAACCGGACAGGTATTGTATCCTCCGAGTGAGACGTATTGAGAATGGCATAATTCTCTTACATCCTTTCTGCATTGTAGTGTAGTTTGGTGTATGCTAGCTTAAAACTATCGCATAATATGCTTCGTTACAGCTTTCTTTGCATGATCATAAGTTATGTTCGGCTTTGTGCATTGTCTTGCATCTTGCCCCTGCCTTTGGGCGCATACCTTGTTTGTCTTGCATGCTTTGTCTAAGTCTTCGGCCTTGTCAAAAATGGGTCGTCCCAGGGCTTTGACATTCACTCCCGTCATTGTTATGACTTTCGAGTTCCGTCAAAGAGGGGCAACTGTAGACACCCCATTTTTGACCGTCCTCAAGACTTGGGAGTCACCGCTTGAACACTCGGTGATCATCCATGTTTGTGTTCATCTTGAGTTCCCGGAAGTCTCGGCTACGTGCCTTGCCTCAGGATCTCTCGACTCGACCGTTTTGTGTCTGGTTTTGCACCAAACACTTGTGTTTTGCCTTGGAGGGGCAGGGAATGGCTTGTGGGCCATCCCGACACTCCACCGGCCATGGCTTGAGGCCACCGGCTGTGTTTTGTTGCCACCGGCCAAATGTTTGGCCGGCCGACACTATAGATGGCCGGCCGGCTATCTTTCTTTGGTCATTTGCACTTTTGGCCGACCGACTACTGTGCATCTGCTTTTGCAGATATTTTTGTGCAGCTAGCATACACTGTCACCCCCTCCATACACGTGTATGGAGGGATTGCCCTCTTGTTAGCTTCCTTTGGAAGCTTTACAAGACAAATTGTCTATAAAAGAGGGAGCCTCTTTTCTCTTGCAGAGGGTTAGACAATTTAGACAACATTTTCAGAGCTTGAGCTTTAGGGTTAGGGTTTACATATATCCTCTATCTCTATATCTCTCTCTTGTGTTTAGTGTGTGTTTAGTCTCATTTTTGTGCACAAACACCCACCATCACACCTTATCTTGGTTGCTGAGGTACCAGGGGTCTTTCCTTGAAGCTTTTGGACTGGTTTGGAACCAAAAGAGATGCTGGAACATTGTTTGTGAAGAGGGTCTACAAGGGTAAGACTTTTGTTCCTTTTTACCCCATTTTTGCAAAGCTCTTTAGCCTATCTTGCATCTGTTTTTGAGCTTAGCATATAACATATAAAAGTCTTGTTTTTGTCTTCTCTAAATAGTTTGTTAAGGGTGTTTTAAGCTTTGGGGTTGTTTGACCCCTCTTAAGGCTTGTTTGGCCCTTGTTTTGTGCCATTTTGGTTGAGCTCTGGGACCATTGTGTTTGGGCCTCCTCACCACTGAAATCTTGAGGGATTTCAGTGATGAGGATGGTGCCTTGAGGTCCTAGGAAGGAGAGGGCCACCCCCTCTCCTTGTTGTCCTTGAAAAGGGCCATTTTTGCCTCTTTAGTGAGCACCATGTTTAGGTTCATGTTGGCCATGCCTTGACTAATATTTATGCTTATTATGTCATAATATAGCTCTTTTTTTAGTTGGTTTTGGTACACCATGCTTGCTTAGCATACATGCCTTGTAATGTCATGATTTGTCTCAATACATGCATAGCATTTAGACTACCATGCTCATGTGTTTTGGCCAAGATTTGTGAAGCTTTTATGCATATTTTAGTGTGCTTGAGGACTCTTTTTGGTTATTTGGGTCATCCATGACTTGCTTTGTATAGCTACCATGGAATCCCTCTTGTATGCCTTAAGCATTGGCCCCTCTAACATGCCATCCTTGCTTTGTTTCAGTGGTTTGGAATCACTTAGTATGCTATTTCAGACCTCATGATGTGCTTATATGCTTGCATTTGATGTCCCTTTAATGTTTCATAAGGTTGCCATCTCATGCTCCATGTTTAGACCTCCATGCATGCCATCATGTTTAGGCCTCCTAGGATGCCATGTCATTGTGTTTTAGTTTTGTTTCAACATCCTAAACCTCTGAATTTATGCCATGTTTGGTTTTGTTAAGGGTAGTTCAATACATCCTTAGCTTGCTTTGAGTACTTGGACCAATTGCATGCTATGCTTGTCTTGTTTGCTTGATTTGGCATCATCTTTGACATGATTTTCAGAGCTTACCTTGCATGCTAATTGCCCATGTTTACCTCCTTTTAAGTGTGCTTAGAAGGTGTCCCTTTATGCTTAGGAATTGGACCATATTTGCATGCATGTGTGTGTGTGTTTTGGACCTAGTTTAGGGCTATCCAATTAGTGTAAGTCCCTCCCTTAGCATGTGTTGCATGCTTACCTTGTGTTTTGTCGCATGCTTGGTCCCATTTGTATGATGTTGCATGCCTTGTATACTTGTATGTTTAGATTACATCTTGCATACTTGTAGGTTGCATTGCTTCATGCCGTACATGCTTCTTTAGGTTGTGCGCCTAACATGCATTGCTTCTTAGCATTGTCCATGTTGCATACTAGTCAGCATGCTTAGGATTGCATTGCATTGGTATGCATGCTTTGCCTCTTGAATTGCTTGTGATAGAGGTTGAGTTCAATTTGCTTGATTATGTGCATTGCATTCCATATCAACATGCACACTTGATTCTTTGGGCCATCATGCATGGAAATGCGTGATTGGTGGTCCGAGAATCGAGGCTCATCCTCCTTTGAGTCATACACATGATAAGGAGTGTGGTTGGTGCATACATTGCTTGAAATGCATTGCCATGCCAAGTTCTGTCCTCTGCTGCTGTCAAACCTGTTTTTGCAAGAAGATTTGGCCGGCCGGCCATCTTCAGTGCCGACCGGCCATCCATAAGTGGCCGATGGATTCATTTGTGGCTGGTGACCATTCTCTATGGCCGGTGACCAATCCCCTCAGCCGGTGGTGTTCCACAGCATTCAGAGAAGCAATCCTAGGACTTGTGCAGTCTTCAGAGGAGGATAACAACCAAAGCAGAGGCATCTTGTGCATGGCAATGACTTCCGAGCGGAACCGAGCGCGCACGCATTGGACCCTCTTCCCGAGGCTGCTGTTTGCTGTTTTCATCAGATTAGTTAATTTGTTAATTGACTAATTGGCCTGTAATGTTTTAATTAGCTTGTAGGTTAATTAATTGTATTATTCTTTCGGTCCCTCCGAGCGAGGGCAAATTTGTAATAAGTGTGGGTGCGTGTGTGCATGTCTTCCAACCCCCACTTCTTTCTCCCTTTTACTTACCTGCTTTAGTGGTTAGTATTAGGGCATATTTACTTTAGCATACTTTATGCTATGCATGCGTGCATCCATTTATCAGTATTGCATGCATCAGGCTCGGCGCATCATGCTAACTGCATAAGTATTTCAAATCTAACTTGAATACATGTTATTTGTGCATTTTCGCATGTCATTTTTAGATTAGCTGAGCCTATTCTAGCGACATTCTGTCTGCGTTGCATTAGCCATTTTACAAGAACTAGGGCCACGCATGTTTGCTACCTAGTTTACTATTTTGGCATGAAGTACAGTATAAGTATTTTTATGCTTTAGCATCTCACATGAGTGCGAATGTTAACATGACAGCATGCTTACCATGTGGCTAGATGCTTATGTGTTATAATTGCCTGAATGCCTGTGGGTGAAGGTTGGATTGTTTGAGTTGGAACAACTCATTGAAATCCGTGTTTTAGCCTACTTGCGAGTAGCAAATTTCGAAACGTTTTCCAAACAAACGGATATGCAATATTTTGTTCCAAATTAGGCGATCTAGTCTATACTTGTTTGTTGTGCGCACAACATAGTAATTCTAGGCTAATTAACTGAAATAAGAACACATAATGTTTTCAAAACACGATATCATGGTTAGTAGAGGCCGATCTTCGGATCGGGCGAGAGAGGGTGCTCATAGCTAACCTTCCCCAATCGTACCCAAGTTCCCGAGCCGAGGCAACTTTGGTGATGACGGACACGTGGCCTTTGGCACCGAGTCAGGGTTTCCTAAATTCCCCCATAAAAAATATTTAGGTGGCGACTCTGTATCTGGCAAAGCAGTCCATGTTTGGCACTTCTTTACAAAAAATCTGTTTTCTCGAAACGATTTGCCGGATTTGGACTCTTTGGTTCAAATTAAGAACCGACAACAAAAAGGGAGTCCGAACTATAACCCATGAGGTCCCCCGCGGGCTTGTTACAGAGATGCACGTGATCGTACGGATGAGATGGCATTCGATCGTGATCGGGTATGATTAGTCAACGTGTCTATTTGGTGTGAGAATGATTTGCACCGTAGATCGTCGATCCAACTGTCAGATCTGATCGAATGCGATCAAGGGACATGACTATTCGATCAGGTGCATCAAGGCCTATAAATAGGCTGCGAAATCAACCATTTCATTCCATCCAAAAACATTCAGAAGCATTCCTACACTTCTCTCTCTCTCTCTCTCTCTCTCTCTGGTTTTGATTTTTCGATCAAGAGTTTCTTAAGCAATTTTTTTGTTTTTCTTACTGGTAATCAAGTTCTACAGATTTGATTATCAGTGTCTTGGTTTTCTTGATTATATCAAGAGTATTCTGATCTACTGTCGTCAGTGCAAACGCCGGTAGATTTGATCTTTAGATCAGGCTTCATTGTATCCTGGAGGCAAAATTGTTGTAACCCCCTGCACACCTTTTGGTGTGTGTAAATATTGTCTTTAGGAAAGCGACATAGTAACACAAACCAAGTTTCTTTCCTACATAGACAAGATCATCGCCAAGTTTTGAAAACTCGAACAACACCAACTGAAGAATTCAAGACAATTTGCTCCAACAATCTAAAAACAATACTTGGATATGGCGATGTGACTCAAGATTTCATGAAACTTGACCGGTTTGATGGCGGCAATTTCTATCACTGGCAAAAAAAGATGCACTTTTTGCTCATCACTCTTAAAGTGGTCTATGTGCTGACTACCCCCTATCCGATGGAGCAAAAAAATGAGACTATGGAGCAAACCCGTACCAGAATCAAATGGGAGAATGACGACTACATTTGCCGATGACACATTCTGAATGCGCTGTCAGACTCTCTATTCGATGTGTATCAACATTTGGAAACGGAAAAGCAACTCTGGGACATACTACAGCCAAAATACCTCACCGAGGATGCCACCAATAAGAAATTTCTTGTTACTAATTTTATGCGTTTTACTATGATTGATACAAAGCCTTTTATGGATCAATTCCATGAGATCCAACATATTTTGAGTCAGTTTTGACAAAAGAATATGAACATGGATGAATCTATTATAGTGTCATCAATAATAGAGAAAATGTCATCTTCTTGGAAGGATTTTAAGAAAACTCTATTTTTAACAGTATGAGGATTTTAAGAAAATGTCATCTTCTTGGACGGGCTATATGTATCAGGGAATGTTCAAACTTAACAGTATCAATAATACATCTATTTTTGCTTATATTGTTGATTCTCTTTCTTTATGGCATGCTCGTTTAGGTCATGTTAATACTAGGAAATTGCATGATATGGTTAATTTAGATTCAATTCCTAAGTATGACATTGATATGTTTGAAAAATGTAAATTTTGTGTGCAATAAAAAATTACTCGCATTCCATTTTCTAAAGTAGATAAAACCATATCTCTGCTTGAACTTGTGCATAGTGATGTATGTGACATGCATAGTACCCCCACTAGAGGTGGTAAGAAATATTTTGTAACATTCATTGATGATTTTTCTAAGTATTGTCATATCTATCTTTTACATTCAAAAGACGAGGTGTCTGATAAATTCAAGATTTTTAAGATAGAAGTAGAAAATCAGTGTAATGTCAAAATAAAGAGACTTAGGTCTGATAGAGGCGGTAAATACCATTTTCCAAAATATTATGAAAATGTTGGTATTATTCATGAGAAGTTTGCACACACACCATAACAAAATGGAGTAACTGAAAGAAAGAATAGGACATTAACAGAAATGATTAATGTTATGCTTTCTTACTCCAGTTTAAGTTCTGGTTTTTGGGGTGAAGCCTTGCTCACTGCCTATCACATACTCAATAGAATTCCTCTCAAGGGAAGAAATGTTACTCCTTATGAACTATGGAAAAACAAGAAATCTAATCTTGGTTACTTGAAAACATGGGGCTATAGAGCAATAATCAGATTGCCTGAACCTAAAAAGAAGAAATTAGGTGAAAAGGGAATTGAATGCATATTCCTTGGCTATACTATACATAGCAAAGCATATAGGTTTCTGGTAGTAGAGCCCAATGGTTCAATGGAAACAAATATATCATTGAATCTCATGATGCGGTATTTTATGAGAATTGTTTCACAACCATTCCAAGGTTGGATTCTAATCAAGGATATGAATCAACTCCTTTGATGTCTATAGAGGAAAGTGAACGACATGAACACCCATTGAACCTAATGAACCTAATGAGCCTATTGAGCTAAGGAGGAGTAAGAGGGCTAGGATTGAGAAGTCAGTCATTTGGCCATGATTTCATTATTTACCTTGTAAAAGGAACTAGGAAAGCTTATTGTAAGAAAAAATTGATTTCTCTGAATATGGATTCAGATCCATTAACCTTTGAGAAGGCTATGAAGTCTCAAGATTCTGCTTTCTGGAAAGAAGCAATAAACGATGGATGGATTCTATCATGGGTAACAATACCTGGATACTTGCTGATTTGCCAACTGGATCCAAACCAATTGATTGTAAATGGATTTTCAAAAGGAAAATGAAAGTTGATGGGACAATTGACAAGTTCAAAGCAAGATTAGTTGCTAAGGGTTTTACTCAAAAGTTGAGTATCGATTATTTTGATACATATGCTCCGGTGGCTAGAATCGCCACCATTCGAGTGTTGATTGCCTTAGCCTCAATCTACAGGCTTGAAATCCATCAAATGGATGCTAAGACTGCTTTCCTAAATGGAGAGTTAGATGAGGAAATCTACATGCAACAACCGGAAGGATTTGTTATACAGGGTCAAAAACACAAAGTGTGTAAACTCGTGAAGTCATTATATGGACTGAAACAAGCTCCAAAACAGTGGCATGAGAAATTTGACAAAGTAATAGTGTCAAATGGTTTTAGGATACATGAATCTGATAAGTGTGTGTACAGTAAGTTTACTGGAAATAGAGGTGTAATCATATGCCTATATGTAGATGACATGTTTATTTTTGGTACTGACAATGATGTCATTAAAAGTACTAAAAGTTTCTTGTCATCTAGCTTTAGTATGAAAGACATGGGCTTGGCTGATGTAATTCTAGGTATTAAGATCAAACGAAAGGACAATAATTTGATTCTAACCCAGTCGCACTATATTGAGAAAATTCTTAAGAAATTTAATCAATATAATTGTACACCCATGTCTACACCTTTTGATTCAAATGTGAAATTGTATCCTAATACTGGAAGAGCTGTTGATCAACTAGAATACTCAAGAGTAATAGGTAGCCTGATGTATGCCATGACTTGCACTAGACCTGATATTGCTTTTACAGTGGGGAAACTTAGTAGATACACTAGTAATCCCAGTAGTGTGCATTGGCATGCTGTTAACCGAGTACTTAGGTACTTGAGGAAACTAATAGATTATGGAATAGTCTATAATGGCTATCCAGCAGTGCTGGAAGGATTCACAGATGCTAGTTGGATAACTGACCATGAAGATCACTCGTCCACTAGTGGTTGGATTTTTACTCTTGGAGGAGGAGCTATCTCCTGGGGTTCTAAGAAGCAAACATGCATAACAAACTCAACATGGC
The DNA here is from genome assembly GCA_030407325.1 of Camellia japonica. Lineage (NCBI taxonomy): Eukaryota > Viridiplantae > Streptophyta > Magnoliopsida > Ericales > Theaceae > Camellia > Camellia japonica. The sequence goes on from JAPPVO010000029.1 coordinate 156,154,730, forward strand.
ATCAGAGTTTGTAGCATTGGTTTCTTGTAGCAAAAAGGCAGAGTGGCTAAGGAATCTCTTGTTAGAGATTAAGATATGGCCAAAACCTATGCCACCAATATCTTTGCATTGTGATAGTGAAGCAACTCTATCATGGACCTATAGCCATGTCTATAATGGAAAGTCCAGGCACATAGGACTGAGACATAGCTATGTTAGGCAGTTAATCACAAAAGGTGTGATTACCATTAGTTATGTAAAGTCAAGTGAAAACTTGGCTGACCCCTTAACAAAGGGACTTACAAGGGATTTGGTGTGGAAAACATCAAAGGGGATGGTCTTAAGCCCACTTAACATAATCACTCCTAGTGAAAACTCGACTCAACGCTTGAAGAAACATCAAGTCTTGAGTTCAATGAGTCCAAGTACACCATATGTCGTGATTGCAAGCACTTAGTTTTATTTCATTTTCATCCCAAGGTTGAAGTGCTTGGTACCCATAATGTGAAAAGAAGAGTATGAGTTAGCAAACTCTAAGCTGTTACGGTACTGTAAATTACGGGGGTACTCTTAGTAGGCATACCTATGTGAGTGTAGGTGGTGGTGCTGCTTCCTATGAGTCAAAGGGATTGACTCTAGAGCACTCATGAAAGAAGATATAGACACAAGGCCAATCCACATGTCAGTTTGTTTGAATACTTGAGGTAACCTGTACTGTACGTGAGACATGTCTGGTTAGTCAAATAAGATCGCTAGTTCAAAGACAAGTCTACCATGCCATCTTGACTAACTTTGAGATGTTTTCACTAAGTGAATGATTCAAATCGTAAGATATCTTCACCTAGGCATAAGGCTGCCAAGTGAACCAAGAATCATCATTTGATATTTTGAAAATGGTGGGGGAATGTTAGGGAATTTTCAAAATGGGTTTTCAAATTTATAGTTTATTTTTGGGTGTTTTCAAAACCTTCCTTGTTGTTCTTTGGAAAGCATTAAATAAGCTTGGGGACTTTGTCCCACATCGGAAAGAAAGGAAAACATGGAGCACTTAATAAAGTGCTACATGGAATATTCCTTTGAATATGGAATTGTGAGGTGAAATCTAGTGTGCATGCACCCACACCGCAAGGATGGTGCACCATCCACATATGCACACGTGCTCATGTACGTGGTGTGGGCAATGGGTTGTGTGGCATTTAATGGCGCACCTTGCACTTAGCACGAACGCATTGGTGCCATAAGGGCGCTTTCCTATTTGCATTGGACAGGTTGGAGCGATGACATGGACCCAACGTGGCATGGGAGACGTGGAATATAGTCAGCTCCATGTGGCAGTGATGTGTCGTCTATTGGCAATGAGTCAACCAACCGATCAAACGGTTGTGTCCGATCTGGAGCAGGTTGATCATAGCCGTTGATTGGAGATGCATGCGATCGTACGGATAAGATGGCACTCGATCGTGATCGAGTATGATTAGTCAACGCGTCTATTTGGTGTGAGAATGATCTGCACCGTAGATCGTCGATCCAACGGTCAGATCTGATCGGATGCAATCAAGGGACATGGCACCTAGTTTTAGTGGTCTTCTACCCTAGTCCCTTTGTAAGAAAGTTAGAGCTTGGCATGGGCTTTCCATTGATCCGAAAATTTATGGATTTGGAGCATCTTGGATTTCACTCTTCTTCTCCTCTGGGTCTCTTCATTTGAGGTACGGATAATCTACTCCATTCTATATGTTTTAACATAAATCTTAGTCATTTTGTATAAATGGTGAAGTTATGGAAATTTTGGAAAGTTAGAGTTTTGAACTTGAAATTTGTAAAAGAGGGGTTTCTATTATGGGCTCCATAAGTATATGAGGTCTTGAAATTGGGGTTTGTTTGTGTAGTATGGAAAGTATTTGGCCATAGGTGCAATATTTGGAAAAAGGGAAAATGCCCTAAGTAAATGTGATTAATTAATTTGTATAATTAATTTGGGGAAATATGGAAATATGAAATTGAGTTGAAAATCGTGAAATTGGGAAATTATGAGATTGAAAGGTGTAGTTGGATTGAGTAATCACTCACCTATGAAATTATTGATAATTTATCTGTTTGATAAATTTATTATCTATTTAGAAATAATTGTTTTGGACTGTCAGTGGAGGATAGTCTTGACTGTTGTAGACACTGTATGTTGATTAGGGAAAACTGAAACTAATCAATTGGGTTATGTCATTGAATATGACGGTTGAATTAGCACATTGAATATGTGCCTGGATTGTTCATTGTATATGATAAAGTGTTTGAATACATTGTATATGTATTTAGTTTGGGAGGAGAAAGGGGATGTACTCCATGGTTTGGGAGGAGATAGGGGATGTACTCTCAAACCTGTTTGGGAGGAGATAGGGGATGGACTACATTGATAATTAAGTTGGCCGGAGTGTCCAGGGTGAAAGTCCCGAAATCTTAATTACGTTTGCATAACGTAGATGATTGAAGTATTGAAATGTTGATCATATGAGTTGTAGTCTCATCTTAAAGTGTTGATAATTAAAGTGTTAATGATATGAGTTGAAATCTCATTTTGAATTGATTTGGATAATGAAATGGAAAGAGATGTGCGTTGGTTCATATGAGCTTAACATTTATTAAATGCTAATGTTTTAGTTATTTCCCATATTTGGTTTAGTGTATCTCTACTGGGCTTTGGCTCACCCTATATAAGACATCATTTTTCAGGTGTAGGTGATATGCTGCCTCCAAGGATGTAGCTTGGGAGGTTTAGAAGCTCAAGGCTTATCTTTTTTTTTTTTTTTTTTTTTTGTTGTCACCTTTTTGTATTACATGTGATTCAAGCCAAGGGCTTAATGTGTTAAGAGTTAGAACTCTCTTTTGTTGTGACCAAGTGTTGACTTGGAAAGTTGTAAGCCCGTAGGACATTTACTTTTGTTGTCAACATGTAATACTTTTGTAAAGAACACTCTGATGTATGTATGGAAATGTAATTATTTATCATGAATATAGAACTGTTATGAGATGGATTTATGTGTTATTTTGAGGGCGTTACAGGTTCGGTTTCAAGTGGGGGTGGGGGATAGGATTCGTTTTTGGCAGGATCGGTGGTGTGATGGGGTCTCGTTGGTAGTTATGTTTCCATTGATTTATGCCATTGCTGAGGATAGGGCAGAGATGGTTGCTTCAGTGAGGGTGATGCAGGGGCAGTCAGTTGTTTGGAATGTTCGTCTTCGTCAGGATGTGCAAGATTAGAAGTTAGACCAATTGATGGATCTTCTAGGTTTCTTGTACGGGCTACAGTTGGAGGGAGATGCTTTGGATTCTGTACTGTGGAATGTTCGGAGGTCTAAAGGGGTTTTTTCAGTGTCTTCCTTTATGCGGTGCTGGCAGGGAATGATTTTGGTGTATTTTCTTGGAAGTGTATTTGGGCAATGGGATCTCCAACTAAGGTGGCTTTTTTCGTTTGGACAGCCGTTTTGGGTCGTATTCTTACTATTGATAATTTGATTTGGAGACGGCATGTGTTGGTCAATTGGTGTTGCATGTATTGTAAGGATGTGGAAACGGTGGATCATTTGCTTTTTCATTGTCCGATAGCGTCTACCCTCTAGAATTTTGTTGTTGCTTTGTTTGGCTTGGTGTGGGTGCAACCGGCCTCTGTGTTGGGGGTATTGCAGAGTTGGGGTGGGGCTACGATAGGAAGTGGCGTCAGAAGTCTTGGGTGCTTTCTTACCATTGTTTTCTTTGGCTAGTTTTGCTCAAACGGAATAGGAGTGTTTCGGGGTGAGTGCCATTCTGTTGCTTGGTTAGAGAGTAGACTGTTGATGGCGGTGCATAGTTTGGTTTCGGGTTTAGTTGACCCAAATGTTTTGGTTTTTGTTGATTTTGTGGAGGATTTGCTTACTTAGTTTTTTTCATTTTTATGGGCTTTCTTGTATTCTTTGCATTGTCTTGATGCTTCTTAATAAAGTTTGCTTATTTATCAAAAAAAAAATGATCGTGACCACACATCAATGACACCTAGTGTTGTCATTAGCCAATCGTCATCAGTATCTCGTCGCTCAACAACCTCAAAGGGATATCCACGAACTAGAGTTGACATTGTCGTTTGTTGGAACCCATCAGTATTAGTTGCCTTCGTCATCGCCAACTGGAGGGTTGGCTTCACACCATCTTCGTTGCTAACGCGTCATAACCCGAAGTTGACTTTGTTCATCCTCATCAACAGTCGCCAGCAGCACCATTGCCAACATGTGTTGTCTTGATTTTCCATAGATGTTGATCGATAGAGAGGAGGAAATGAAAGGAACAAATCCTAAACCCCAACCCGGCCCGGCCTACACCCTAAAACCGACCCTATATCCTTGACCCACACCAAACTTGTCACTCTTACCAGTATCACTCTAGCCCATAAACTTGTCATCCAATTTATTCTATTTCATAAACAAGTCTAGGCCCAAATCAGTCTTATAACCTAGTCCCTACCGGTCCGAACATCTACAGCCCTACCCACTTCTTACCTCTTTGACCCAATCACCTTCAATCACAAAAGTTCCAACACCTTCAATCAAAAGGATCCCAACCTCTACTCAGGCCAGCCCAACCCTTCTGGCCTTACCAAGCCCAAACTCCTACTCCCATTCTAAGTGTGTCATAATAGTCATGTTGTTCAGACCAAGACTGCAACACACTAAAGGTCCTCTTAAATTGTGAAGTCAAATCTAAAAACAACACAACTTTTCAGAAGTCCAACACTGTATAGCACATGTATTTTTTTTTTTTCAAATTATGAATTTAATTTTTGTGAATAAAAAAGTTAATGAATTTAATTATGGTGCTATAATATAAATGTTTTCATTCGTATTTATTTTATTTTTTTTGAATTTTCTAAATGAAAATTTTGATAAATCACCAAAAACTTGTGTACTTGATTTTCAAAGAAAATATAAAACATGAAGTCAATAAGAATTTATATAATACTTTAAAAATTATTTGATGGCCCCTACATAAAATTTCTAGTTTTGCCCTCACTTTCAAGTTTATATAGGCATGATTATCACTTGATCAAATCCTTAATGCCATCACAATATGTTGTAGAAAAATATCCTACATATATTAAAATTTAGAAAACAAAGCAGTGGGTGCAACGTGATGCATTTGCAATTTTACATTTAAATTTTTGGATGGTTTGATGCATGCGGAAGACCGTTAGCAATATTGGACTGTTTGATGAATAAGAAAAACTTGGATTTGGCATTTATTGGATGTGGAGGGCATTCTTAGAAAACAAAGTGTAACAATGATCACACCAAATGGGGTTTATGCTTTATATAATAGAATAGATAATCATAAAGGCATCACATAGCTCATTAGCTAGCCCACTGAGTGGAAACATAGCTAGTAGGTTCAGCGACATCCCTAAGATCATGAATTGCACACTGTGCACTGTGCACAATCTTTATATGTAATGCAGTATGACAAAAATATAACACCTTGCTTATTTCAATAATTGCTGGAATAATACAATAGATTATACACATAGGTTGATGCCTTACCAGAAATTTATATAATCATTATAATATTAACTAAACTAGAGTGAAAAGGAAACCAGATGATATAAATCCTTTTATAAATAAATTAAACAAAGAAGAAAAAACTTAACAGACCCACTTTGAGGGGAAAGACTTCTTGTTGGTTCAATTAAAAAAAACTAGACCTCCATAACTTCACCAAGAGGTCGATACAAAATATTCCAGCCTCTCTTTGTATATATTGATTGAATACAACCTATTTAAATAGAATAAATTGCATACCTATTGAGTATGACATTAGTCCAACAGGTTAAACACAAATGATGATGATGTACATCGTATGCATATAGAATTGTAGCAATCATGCTCATCAACGATATGCATGCATCATTTCTAAAGCATATATTCATCTAGTTATAACCAAACTAAATGAACCTTTTGTTGGAATTCAATGTAAAATGAGTAATTTACTACAACTATTTGTATATGTTAGTGTCTAGGATAAATACAATAGATATATGTTTGAAACTTGGGCATTTTTTTTGTTGTGTTCTTGAATAAATAGACAGAGAGAAAATATGAAAGGGTTAGGTTTTGATAGTGCCACCATTATATATTTGTGGTCATTATGCTTATTTAACCTAATTTGGCTCAAAATATAGCATAAAATGGTCAACTAACACACACTGAGTATGTTTTGGTTGCTTAATTTAACTTTTTACCGTCATATAGGAGTGACTATGGTCCCAAAGATTGATAACCCTTCTTTTATAGCTATGGTCCCAAAGATTGATAACCTTTCTGGTCTTACATATTACAGACCAATCAGCCTAGTTGGTTCTTTGTATAAGATCCTTGCAAAGGTACTTTCCAATAGAATGAAGAAAGTCATGCCTAGGATAATAAGTGATTCACAGTCTGCTTTCATAGGAGGTAGAAATATTCTAGACGGGATCTTGATTGCAAATGAGATTGTTGATGGGTGGAAGAAGGACAGAAAAAGGGGATACTGCTGAAGCTTAATTTTGAAAAAGCATATGATTCAGTAAATTGGGGATTTCTATTCTCAATGCTATCTAATTTTGGTTTTGGTTCTAAGTGGGTGCGGTGGATACAAGAATGTGTGACCTCAATAAAGATCTCTATTTTGGTGAATGGTTCCCCAACTTCTGAGTTCAAACCACAAAGAGGGCTCAGACAAGGCGATCCATTATCACCTTTCTTATTTAACATTGTGGCAGAAGGCCTTAATATATTGTTGGAGAGAGAAAAACAACTGGGTTTGATTAGGGGTGCATCAGTGGGGTCTAGTGATCTAAAGATCACTCACTTGCAATTTGTTGATGACACCATATTGTTCTGTGAAGCTGAATGGGTGAGGTTTTAAATATCAAAAGAATTTTAAGAGGCTTTGAAATTATGTCGGGCCTCAAAATCAATTAGCATAAGAGTGTGGTGTGTGGGGTGGGTATACCTACAGTTGTATGTCAAGAGTTTGCTTCCAAATTACATTGTCTTCATCAAAAATTACCTTCGAAATATTTGGGGATGCCCTTGGGAGCCAGTCTTGGTAGAAAAAAGACTTGGCAGCCTGTGCTTGAGAAGTTTAAAATAAAATTGGCCTCTTGGAAAAGAAGGTACCTTTCTTTCGCAGTTAGGCTAACTCTAATAAAAGCTGTTTTGTCCAGCTTATCAGTCTATTACCTCTCTTTGTTTAAGATGCCAGTAGGGGTAGCCAAGGAGATCAATAAAATCCAATCAACTTTTCTTTGGGATGGCTCGGATCTTAGAAGGAAAGTTCATTTGGTTAAATGAGGTGATGTCTTTTTTAGTAAAAAGCAAGGTGGGTTGGGAGTTAAAAGAGTTGATTTGATGAATGTATGTTTATTGTCAAAGTGGTGGTGGAGGTTTGGGACAGAGGCCAAACCCCTTTGGAAAGAGATGATTTGCAAAAAGTATTATGGATCTAGTGATATTTGGTCACCTGCGCTTGTGAGAGGGAGCAGGGTATCTAAAATATGGGAAGATATTGTGGGTGTTATATTATCCAAGCCCGAAGTGCTGAGCTTTTTTCAGTCTAATTCTAAACTTGTCCTTGGTGATGGTTTGAGGACAAGGTTCCGGCTAGACAAATGGGCAGGTAATGTTTGCTTCAAGGATGAGTTTCCTAGACTTTTTCTTCTGGCCAAACATAAATTTGAATCTGTTTCTATGCTGAGGTCTAGAGTTCAGCATGAAGACTGGAATTCATCTTTTAGAAGGAGCTTGTCTGAATGGGAAATGGAGGAGGTAGGTAGATTGAAAGGGCTGCTGCTTACTGCCCCTGAGTTAAGGGCTAATGTGCCTGATAAATTGATATGGAATGCGGATTCTTCAGGAGTGTTTTCTGTCTTATCCACTTATCAGTGGTGTGAGTCCTCATATGGTCCTATCTACAGGGTGACAGACCTTATTTGGAAGAATGTGCCCCCCCCCCCCTAAAGTTCAATTCTTTGACTGGCTTGCATGGAAGAGAAGGATCAAGACATCTAATTATCTTCAAAGGATTGGTATATTGGTCAACATTAGTAATTTACATTGTGTGTTCTGTAATGTGGAAGTGGAAACGGATAATCATGTGCTCTTGCATTGTTCCTTTATCTGGTTACTTTGGTCCAAGATTTTGAGCTGGTGGGGTTTTCAATGGACTATACCAGATTCAGTGGATGCCCTGCTACTTTGGTGGACAGGAGTTAAGCTGAAAAAGTTGGAAGAGAAGATTTGGAGAATCATCCCCTTTGCGGCGTTCTGGTCTATATGGAAATTAAGGAATGATTGTATTTTCAATAATGCCCAGCCTAACTTAGATGGTCTTTGTGATCTGGTGTTAGTAAGAATTGCATTGTGGATTAAGCATCATGTTCAGGTTTGGCCTACTCAGTGACTGAGATCATTTTCAAGCTGCACCAGGTCAGACTTTGTTCCAGCTGATTTGTAGTTCATGGAGGTTGCTGATATATGGGTCATGGTCTGAGTTGTTTATCTGTAGTTGAGCTGTTTATGTTGATTCTGTAGTTGATGGAGGCTGCAGCTCTGTTTTGTGATGTTGCGGCTAATGTTTTGCTGCAAGGAAGTGGTCAGTTATGTAGCTCTGCAGCTCTGTTGATTCTGTAGCTCAACATTCATTGAGGCAGTGGTCCTCTTGGCTAAGGTAGAGTTCATAGACAGCATAGAAATACTAGGTCTTGCCAACCTATTTGAATTGTAGCTTCTGTACTGATATATTGGGCTGATATGTTTGTTCTGATATATCGTCATGGTCTGAGCTATTATGCTTTATACTGATATCTATGGAATGCTGAACTCATATGGTGACTGCCATGGTGAGGCTGTGCTAAAACTGATAGTGTTATGAACTGTGATGCTGAGGCTGCTGAGGCCGATAGGTTGCCTTACAATTATTCTGCTTGAGGGTTGCCGTCATCTCTGTCTGATTGGATGTGTTTCTTCTTTCATTATTTCATCCCTGAAACAATGGGGGTAATTGCTCTTTCCAGGATGAAAAAATGGAAAAGAAACTCTGGTTCCTTTTTGGGTAGTAAATAGTAGGAGGGCTGCTTGGCTGAGCTGGGATATTGATGTGGGTCGGCCTGTCTGTCTGGGATATTGTGTGGCTTTGATACTGGTCTGCTGTTGTTGCTGTTGATTGTTGTTGTTGTGTGGAGCTGTCTAGGGGTGTTTTGATGGTGGTCTGCTATGCTCAGCTATGGTTGCTGCTGTGATGGTCTGTCCTAATTAAATGGCTGTTTGCTTGTGTTTGGGTGGATGAATGGTTGTATGGTTTTGATGCTGGACTGATATTGTTGTAGTTGATTGTTGTTGTTGTGTTGTTGTGTTGGGTGGCTGTATGGGCTAAATGCTGGACTGCTAGACTACTGATTGATGCTGGACTGCTTTGCTTAGTTTGCCTAAATGCTAGCTGATGGTCTGTGCTGATGTTGTTGTGTTGGTTAGTCTTTCACCAACTCTGGGGGTGCTAGCAAATGATAGGATAGGCTTTTTCATGTCAACCTTGTTGGGATGATTTAGCTCATTATGATGCTTTTGCGATCCCCTTTTCTTTATTGCTGTAATTTGCTTTGTACTTTGTATTTGTTTATTCCATCAATAAAGTTTCTTTTTTTGCCGCTCAAAAAAAAATATATAGGAGTGACTATCTGCCCAATGGATCTACCTAGCTAGATTATTATAGGTCTGTAGGGTCATGGCGGGATAAGTTTTAAGGCCCAATTAATTTTTTGAACCTGGGCTTGAGTTTAGTGCTTAAAGTTTGGGTTAGCTGATTTTTTTTCCCCCTCTAAATAATCTAATATAATAATTTTTGTTTGTATATACTAAAAATAATTAACCTCTTGAACATGTTGAGTTCATGAGAAGAATAAAATTTTTGACTTGACCTCTCACAATGAATAGACTTAAGCCACTAAACTAAGCAACTATAATTTTTTTCCCCCCTAAATAATCTAACATAATAATTTTTGTTTGTATCTACTAAAAATAATTAACCTCTTGAACATGTTGAGTTCATGAGAAGAATAAAAGTTTTGACTTGACCTCTCACAATGAATAGACTTTAGTCACTAAGCAACTATAGTAGCTTTAATATAATTTTTTTTCTATGCAAATAATTTATTTGAATTATATTACATGCTTAGCAGGCAAGGCTCAGTCCCAACAAAAAGTCTAAGGGTTGAGCTTGGAATAAAGAGTTTAGGTCCAACATGAGGTAAGATTGCTCCAATTCCATGTTCACCTTTGGGTCATATCAACTAAATTCCCAATTAAAATATTTGGGTTGAGGGAGTCATTTGATTTATTGTTTGTTACAATAAAAGATAGTTGTTCTTGTGTATTTAAAAAAAAAGAAGTTTAGTTTTAATCATAGATAAAATGAAAATTTTAATAAATAATTGGTGTAATAATTGTGATCAGATAGAAAATACTCATATAAATTGATAATTTTTTTTAGGCTTTATTTTCACGCCAAATTTTAATATTGTATAAATATTTTTACTTAACTTCTTTTTTCCTTTATAAGAGTGAGAAATAGAAAGAGAGAATGCTAAATATTATCTATATATGCTCCTTGCTATTTAGATGCCTTTTGTCAAATTTAATTAGAATTAATGGAATAAAAAGGAAAAAACCAAATTTCATTAATTTCATTAAGGGGAATTGCAAATGAGTGCTAAGTTAGCAAAATAATTGTAATTTTCATGGAATTGCAAATGGGTATGTGTCCAGTGCAACTGAAAGTTGTGGCATGGGACATAGGTCTCACTTGCACTTTCATAAATGTAAAGTGCAATTATTTTGCTTGAAAGGTTCACAACCATTGCAGGAGAGGAGGCCCAATAAAGGGAACATCATCACTTGCAACCACATCACTACCATCATCATCACATCCCACCTCAGGTATGTACATCTTTAATGATTTTACATTAATTGCTATGTTAAATCATGCCATACTTTGTTTATCTCTAACTTGTTCATTATCATTGTTTCTCTCAGGCCTAGCGACTTTTAACTCTACCTTGACTAGGTGTAGTCAAGGCTATGTTAGGGGCATCAAGGAGTGGAATACTGGTGCTAGGATGGACATCCAATTTGACAGTACATTCCAGCCGGTAGGGGATCAAGATGCCTCCTTGAATGGCCAACTTGGACAGATAGTGCGTAACGGCACCAAATTCCCCTCACATATGGTAATTGTAACTCGGCGGGTTATTGGAGCAATAATTCAGCAGTAGTGGTTTATTAGTGAAAATTAATTTCTAAAAATTTGAATATCACTTTAAATGTTTAGCTAATATTATAAATATGGAACTAATGTTATAGGAGATATCGACTCAAAACTCCTGCAATTGGGAGCTTCGTGGCCCACCTCCTTTTTTTTTTTTTTTTATTAGCAAAGAAAATCTTTATTGAATAACCATACAATACATATGGGAATGCATCAATAAGGATGAGAAAGAAAAAAAGGAAAAAAGGAAAACAAAACATAGTGTTGATGAGAAACCAACACTAGCAAACAGGACTACAAACAAAATAGCAGATCAAAACCCTCCATACAGATCAGTAGCCTCCATAACCAGCATAGCACTAACAGCAGATCAGTAACCTCCAAGCAAATCAGCAGCCTCCACAACTACAACCAAAGCTGGAACAAAATATGACCAAGACAACCTAGCAGACAGATCAAAACAGGACAGAGGCAATACAAAACTCTGTAACTGGAGCCAAAAAATCCCTTGAACCAGGCCTCCTCCACTGCATCACACAGATATGCATAGCCGGTGAACACAAGAACACAGACAGAAACTCTTGGGAAGTGCAGCTTTATGCAGCCCAGGATAACCAAAGGAGTAAGGTTTATGAAGTGCAACTTTATGCACCCAAGAAAAGCCGATGGTCTTTGGAACACAACTGATGCCGCCCTAATCAAAATCCCAGCAGTTAAACCCCATATCATATACTTCTGATTATTATCTATTTCATAGTCAAAGTAGTGAATCAGATACTTCTCACCCATCCACTCTCTCTCCTCTGCCATCCGATTTTCATCCTTTATAAACATTTCCAAGGGAGCATCAAATACCAAATATCATAGCAGACAAATTGACCATGAGTGTGCAGCCACAAAGCAATAGCAGACCAGCAGGCATAACCATTCAGCCTTCCTAAAAAACTCCCCTCTGAGAGCTATCTTAATTCACAGCAGCATAATTTCAAGTTTAGAAATTCAAACCATAGAGCTATCCTAATTTGCAGCAACTCCACCATCTCTATTCACCAGCACCAAACCAATTGTAGCCCAACTGATATACCAGAAACATATTAGCAGTAACAGAACAGACCAAAGCTGACCAGGAGCATCCTAGCAAAGCAGACAAAAACATATCAGCAGAGCAGACCAAAACATATCAGCATCCCACCACCATATTCAGACTGAGGCATGATTCCTATAGCCCAGACATGTTCTCACCTGATTGGGGTAGACCCACCTCTTACGATGGGGTAGACACAGTTCTCGCAGATACAACATCAAGTATTGCGTTTTTCTTCTTTTTTAATTTTTCCACTATCATTTTTTTTTTTTTTTTTGTGTCATTGTGTACTTGGGTTTTTAAAATGTAGAACGGGTATAATTGGCAACTCTTTGATAAGCCCGAGTCCCTCCAGGCAACACAACTTGGGTATTTTCAGACATATGGGGGGATGCGCCTTAGAGTGCGGTGTACAGACATGTGTGGGCCTATCACTTGCGTCCCAAGCCTCAACGATGGCCGAGATCACTCAACAAGTTTGGGAGAAGTTAATGCAAGAGCAGGCCTCAATGATTGTCCACAACACACAACAAACGTGTGAGAAGCTCAAAAGGTAGCTCAGGGCAGAACTCACTACACATATCGAGCAAATGACGAATTAAGTTCAAGCGAAGAAGAGAGTTCAGATGCCTTCTAGGTTCAGTACAAATTTTGTTTTTTTACTTACTATATTTTAATTTTAATTTAATTTGTTTTTTCTATTCATATACCTAACGAATTATACTTTAATGTTGTAGGTTCTGGATGCATCTGAGTGGCCACTGTGCATTTAGGGAGTGTATGGAACATAGGACCCTCCTTTTGCAGCCTAGTTCTACACCGCTACCACCTTACACACGACGCGATGAGCAAGTATCTTCTTTACATAAACACACACATATATCTATATTATCACACAAACGATTTAGGTTAAAAGTGAGCCTATTAAAAACCCTTAGTGGTGTTACGAAGTTAAGATTGATCTTATTGAAAATTTCAGATATTTTGTTCCATTTGTTGAATGGTTTTGTGATACCCCTGTTCTGTATTGTGCTAAACTGGTCCTTAATTTGTTTATGGTTATGTGTTTAGCATGATTTTGTGTGCCATTATGTGATAATATGTGATTTTGAATTCATATCTGTTCGCCGTAGGAATATCTGTTTGAATAGTCCCCTTCGAGAATTAAATTGAGGGCCTTATCGACTACAGAACCCTGAAATTGATTACGCCATTGCAATTGGCATAATTTTTAGAGCCTACGGTGAAATTTAATTGGAAATTGATTCTGGTCAATTTAAACTGATTAAATTGATGAATTAGAGCCCAACTACTTTATTATTTTAATATTGGCCTTAGTGGGGTTTTGTTATAAGCCTCTACACTCCCTATTCTCTCTTATTCACTTCATTTGGCTGATCAAAAACTCAAAGGGAGAAGAGAGGGTCAGCTAGAGAGAGGGGGAGTGAGGGAAATTGGGATTTTGGCCTCAAAGCTTGATAATTTGAAGATCAACTCAAGAATTGACTATAGGTTGGAAGATTAAAGCCTTTTGGTAAGTGATTCATGCATTTCTTTAGCTATCATCTTGTGAATTGAAGTCTAATGGATGGTCAAGAGCATGAATTAGTATGTATGTAAGAGGTTTGAGTCAAACATGTTGAATCTAAGGTCAATTAAGGCATGCATGCATGAAATTGCCATGATCCTCCATGTTTAAGCTTAATGTGTGCAATCTATGTTGAATCTTGTTTGAAATCCATGTGTATGACCATCTCTTCACCAAATAAGTTGTGAATGATATGTATTTCTTGCATGCAAGAGTAGATCATGAAAGAGTAAGCTTTGCATGTTTGAATTTGAGCATGTTGGTGATGAGTTGACACATTTTGGGACATGCATGTAGACAAATCAAGAAATTGGGCTTCCTAATGTTGTAATTTGGGGTCTATGGCATGTTAGCATATGTATATGAGAGATTGGAGCCAAAATATGCAAGAAATGGGGGTGAAACATCGAAATTGAACTCAAGAACAAAATCTGGGAAACCCAGAATTCTGGTGCCCGCTCGAGCGGGGTAATGGCCGCTCGAGCGGAGAAATCGAGCTCCCAGCATATTTGCTGCAGACATGATGCCCGCTCGAGCGGGGAAGTTGACGCTCGAGCGGGGAGCCATGTGTCATGAAGTCCGCTCGAGCGGAAGAATGCACGCTCGAGCGAGGATTGGAGGCAACCAGTACTTCTGCAGACCTAAGGGTCCGCTCGAGCGGGGAAGTCTACGCTCGAGCGGGGACCCTATTTTCTGAAATTCTGTTTTTGCCCTTTTTGTGTTTCGTTTTCCGTTCTCTTTCACTTGCAAACACTCTTAGGCATATGTTAAACATTGTGAATGATTTATAGAGATAAGAATGAAGCCTAAAGAGGGAAATGTGAATTTTGAACGGATTGAATTGTTAATGACCCTTTTATGTTCATGGCATGTGTAGGGTCGAGTTCCAGGGCGAACCAATCAACCGATCACTGTGAGTAATATCTTGACAAGATATTTATAGTATGTCATTGTTTAATTGATACTTCTGTGTAAGTTTTGCAATTCAATGAATAATTGGGCCAAAGGCCGATGGAATTGAATAATTGGGCCAAAGGCCGATGGAATTGAATAATTGGGCCAAAGGCCGATGGAAATGAATAATTGGGCCAAGGGCCGATGGAATTGAATGATTGGGCCAAAGGCCGATGGAAATGAATAATTGGGCCAAAGGCCGATGGAATTGAATAATTGGGCCAAAGGCCGATGGAATTGAATAATTGGGCCAAAGGCCGATGGAAATGAATAATTGGGCCAAAGGCCGATGGAAATAAATGATTGGGCCGAAGGCCGATTAACATGAATGATTGGGCCGAAGGCCGTTTGTTAAACTGTTCCAATAATTGCATACGTACTCGTTTATTTGATATTATTCACTGGGCATTCGCTCACGCTCATTCATGTGATTGTAGGTGAGCCAAGTGAGGACCAACCCCAGCCCCAGTGAAGTCAGCCGGGAACAGCAGGAGTTTTGGGGAGAGTCAGCCTTGGGTCTCACGCACGAGACCAAACCTTGCCATTTTTGCTACATGTTTGTATTCTGTCGTGTTAGCAAGGATCTTGTGTATATTGTATATAGTTGCTATGGGTTGACTCAGTCTAGATGATCCTGTCTGTAAAGAAGTTTATGTTACTGCACTTATGATGTGGGTTATTAACGTATATGGGTTTGGTTTGTTTTGGGGTGCATATAAACACAGCTCTATGGACAAAGTTTTTAATTTTTACTTCCGTTTGGCCCCTTTACTCTGATGAGTTATGTCTTATTTGTATGGAGGCCGTAGGTAATCTCAGGATTACTGGCCGGTTATGTCCTTAACCCTTAGGGGCGGGTTTGGGTCATGACAGGTTTGGTTGTAGAGGTTACTCAGAATCTAACTGTATTGGTGTATTTATTATTACTAGAAAAAGTCACAAACATTTTCCTTCTATAGTGTAAAGAAAAAGTCATACTCATACAATTCAGTTATCATTAGAGATAAAATAATTCCAATAAGGCGAGTTCACTAATCATACAACTTAGATACTCACAGGATTCATGATTTGATGTCTAAACAAATTTGATAATTCAATATAAACAATCCAAAACTCACACGGTTTGATAAACACAAACTCAAGTTTTTGCAACTGCAACCACAGTAACTGGTGACAAAATTCCAAAACCAAGTTTAGCTCTATGTCAAAGTAAAAAAGAAAGTAGAGTTTTTATGTCCATACTTAACCTTCATATCCTTAGGTCCAAATCAAAGTAAACTGGAATCATACTCTTGACAAAACACATGAATGAGCTTATAAAACATTTCGATACCAATAAAACAATCATCACAAATAGTTGTGATAATATAAAAGTTAAATGACAATTCTCTTACTTGATCCTCATTTGCCATAAACAGAAGAAAATTATGCTCTATTTGGTTAATTGAAATGAGATGGAATGGAATGGTGATCACTATTCCCTTATAATTGTGAAAGATGATTCTATTTGAAATGCATTTGTAATTATTTTTTTAGTCTATCCAAATATCGGAATGAATATTTTGATAGAATGATCATTCGATTCCACTTCATCCTAATGAACCAAACGCTACCTACTGGCCTTAACAATCAAAACAGAATTTATAATCAGTTGAACCATCAGTAGCAAATTTTGCACCAAATCAATGATGAATCAAATCCTTCACCAAATTTCAAACAGTGGTATTTTTATTCAAATTTGATAAAATTCTAAAAAGAATATCAGGGATGATTTTCTTTTACACAAAATGGTTAAAACAAGTTTTTGGGTAAGTTTAGAATTGTTCAAAAATATTTTATCCGAAAAAAAAAAGAGTACGAATTCAGTGTTCTATATGAGATCAAGCTTTGAATCAAATTTTCACTCCAATTTGATGAAAAAAAATGAGTACAAATACCTGGGTAGCTATTGGAGAAGAAAGGCTGAAGAGAGGTTTTGGAATGGAGATCATCCCATTCCAGAGATTCCCACCATTTTCCCTCTCCATAAGCAAGTGGTGCAGTTGCTTGCTCACCCTCCTCATTCATGTACAAAGAAATAGGCAATCTACTTAAGGGAAAGCAACTAAGCCACTACTGATATTGACCAGTATTTTGATGCAAACAAATAGGAGAGGCCATTTTTAGAGCAGCTTCGCGACTAATAGTCATCAACTCTCTTGTCTCGTGCTTCTTCTTTCAAACAAACCAATCTTAATGGTCTGAATTAGATATTGATGTTTGTAAACTCCTTCACATAATTAATGATAACGATTCCTTTCCGTTGCCTTTCTTGCATCAAGCCAGAAAAATAACGATACAATATTGAAATACAAATAAAGAATGTCACACCTCAAAGCCAACCAAGCTAGGCATGTGACAATGTCACACACCTATAAGACTTACAACACCCTGTGAGCATGCAGAAAAGAGATAGTGAGAAACTCAATTCAATTTCATTCCACAAAATAATCATGGCAATCAGGAGATGAAATCACAATCAGTAATTCTTTAATTCACAATACCAAAAGTTTCAACAACAATCCACAAATTCAATTTAGCTAGCTTAATGAATAGAGCATGCCAAACCTAGAGTTTCATAATCTGAATATTTCAAAGATTAATTGCCTCCATCAAAGCAAACAAGAGTTCTATAATTTAAATTAATGTCGCAACAAAACAATTCAAAATAACTTCTACTTGTAGCACTCTATCCCAATAATAACTTCCACCACTTCCATCATACTATTCTTCTGGATCTGTAATCATGAGGAAGACGATCAGTTTGATAGCTCAATAATTAACTACTGAAACAACTAACTAAATCAGTTATACAAAAAAAAAAAAAAATTCTATTAATAAAGCTAAACAACATAATTTTTTGTGATTCAAGAGTGTAAAGAAAATGTTATGTACTTCAGTTAATAGTTAACATAAAATCATTCTAATAAGGTGAGTTCCATAATCATAGAATTTTGTAACTCGTAGGATTTATAGTTCGTCTGGATCATATAGTTTTGGTGAGAAAAGAAAACATTTGTTCAGAGGGTTAAGTAGGTGAGAAATGGAGACAAAGTGTGAGAAATAGTGACAAAGCGAAGTCTCTTATTTTGACGATTTGATTTCTTACCGAAAGTTGTGAGATTTGGTGATAAACAAGTTGATTGGTTGTAAAATATTTATAATACCAAGATTACCCCTTACAATAAAAAAGAATAAAAAGAAATCTCACTCAAATTTCTCTCTCACATGATTTGCTTTCTTACCAATCTAAATACGATAGTGAGAAAACACGTCTTTTTTCTTTACTTAACTAGATGGGAGAGACCACAATAATTTTTTTTTTCTTACTCCACGATCCAAACATGGTGTTACTATTCTATATATCAGCAAATTCCATCATTCAATTCAATCAATCCAAAACTTTGATAAAAACAAACTCATGTTTTAGCAAATGCAACCACAGTAACGAGTGACAAACGCCAAAACCACATTTAGCTCCATAGTCAAAAATCAAAAGAAAGTAGCTTATGTGTCAATATTTAACTCCCATTTGCTTTGGGTTCACATTATTGTCAAACAAAATGCATATCCTTCATAAAGTACATGAATCCACAATGATCTCATAAAATATTTCTATAGAAATAAAAAATAAAAATAAAAACAACTCGAGACACAAGACTCCGACTAAAATATAATCTGAAGAGGACAAAATGTATGCAACCTTGCCCCATCTTTGGAGAGATTGTATCCATAACTAAGAGGTGATTTCATTACTAAATGTTTAAACATGTTCAAACCAAAATATGCAGTTAAAAGAAGTTCTAGATGTGGTATGAGATGACTTACCTCTAGTGAAAGTTGTAAACAAGGAATTCAACAAGATTATAAAAAAATAATAGTGGTTCTATGTATTTGAAGATCATCATAAATAAATTACACAAAATATTTACATGTACGAGGCCCATAAATTATTGAATCTACACTAATGTGAATGTTCTGTGCATTTTATGTGAGCAGTTTCTGTGTACCTAAATTTTTTATAATAAAGTTAAGTACTCCCATACCTCATTCAAAACTGACTAGTTTTGGCGAAAATAAGTATAACGAGGGAAGAACAATTGTTTCTACCTTCATATGATTGTCAAAATAAAGTATAGATCATGTTGTTCTTGGGGTATTTTGCTATTTTTGCATAAAATCAATTAATCAAAAGCCTAATAAGTGAGTGTGATCTATAACCCTAACCAAATTGGTCTAATACCAAACAACCACTCTAATCCCAACAGACACTCAAATAATTCTGTGAAATCATGGGAGTCCTCTTTCTCATCATTTCTTATCTTTTCTCACCAAATCACCCAATCCAAATGGAGTGGAAATGTAAAATAAGAAGGGATTTGAATTACCTTAACGATGATTTCAACATTATTCAATTTCATTTCCTTCAAGAGATTCAGTCTCTCTTCTTCTTCAAGAGGTTCAGTCTCCTCTTCTTTCTTCTTCTTCTTCTTCTTCTTCTTCTTCTTCAGAAAAGTCCCTAAAATCAACTTATTTGATCAGACATCATATTTATTTATTTTATTTTGGATAAAATACAAAGAAGCATACCTTTCATATCACTTTAGTCCTTTAAATTTTAATTTTGTTAATTTCTCTCTTCAAATTATCAAATTAGTCTAATTTTAACTACTGTTTAAGTCATTAACGAAATGATTATACATTTTAAATATGTTATGTAAAGTATATATGTCATGTGTCAATTTGGTCCTTAAAGTTCCAATTTTGCTAATTTTGTCTCTCAATATTACAAGTTATTTTTAATTTTCTTATAAATGTTTGGATAACAAACTAACAAAATTAAAAAAACTTTAAGAACCAAAGTCATATGTATATTTTATTATTATTCCATTAACTATTTAAGCTTTGATTTTAAACAAGACCAAATTAATATAAATTAAAATTTTAATGACGAAATTGACAAAATTAAAACTTGATGCAGTGACGCAAAATGCATACTTAAAAGGCCATAAATATAATTTATCATTTATTTTTATAAAGGGCAATCCGTATTTTAAGTAAATCTCAGGAGGTGCATTTGTAATTTACCCTAAAAAAAAACTAACATGACGTTTAAAAAAAAAAAGCAATGCTAGGTATCATGAAAAACTTTTCATGAAAATAATCATGAAAGCTTTGTGACCCTTGGATTACACTTAGAATAAAGCACCACACACTAATCAAGGTAATCTAAGGATCATAACTCTTTTATGATCATTTTCATGAAAAAATTTTCATGATCCCTGACTTTTCTCAAAAAAAAAATGCTAAAATCCAACTTGCCAAACACCCCAAATATTACCTCACTAGCAGCTGGAGAAGAAAGGCTGAAGAGTGGTTTTGGTCAGGGGATTATCCCATTCCAGAGATTCCCACCATTCTTCTTCTCCAGAAATGATTCGAAGAGCAGCTGGTGCAGAAGCTTGCTCACCATCCTCATTCATGTGCAAAGAAATAGGCAATCTCCTTAACATGGGACACTTATATACACGAATTTCTTGCAGAGATTCACATACCATTATGCCCTTGTATATGCTCTTCAGTCTTGGTAGCTCTTGTAGATGTAACATCACTAAATTTGGGAGTGTGATTGTGTTGCCATCATCTTCACGATGCCCCCCTCGATCACCCGTCTCTACTTCTATTATTATCTCCTCCACATTCTCACGGTCAACCACTTGAAGTTCCTCAAGGTTTGGGAAGTTGTGCAAAAACAGGGCAGAGAAAATATTCTCCATTTTCGGACAATTATAGAAAATCAATCTCTTAAGGTTAACCAATTCTTCTATGCCTTGGGGTACTTCTTCAATCTCACTGCCACTTAGTTCAAAATGTTCCAACGCCTTCAGTTTCTCCAGTGACGGCGCATATTTTAGGTAGTCATTCTCCGAGAGTCCAAGCTTTCTGAGATTAACCAATTCTTCTATACCTTGGGGTACTTCTTCAATCCGACTACGAGTTAGTTCGAAATGTTCCAATGCCTTCAGTTTCTCCAGTGACGGCACATATTTTAGTTCATAACAATGACGTAGTAACAGTTGATGCAAATTCTCCAACATGGAGATGGAATTTGGCAGAGACTCTATGGCAGTGTAGGACAAATCCAACACCTTGAGACAGCGCATATGCAAAAAGAAAGAATCTAGAATATTCCGAAGTACTTTTGACAAACTGGCTCGCAATAGGAAGGTGGTGAGGAGAGGGCAAATGGGTGGTACAGAAGGAAGTTCTTCAATATCGTTCCACATCAAGGAAACCCTCTGAAGATCCACAGACCAGTCTTTATGTGGAACTCTTTTTAATCCCTCACCATCTTGGACCATGAATCAAGGACTAGTTGATGTTATTTTGAGAGCCATATCTCTTATCAAATCATGCATCTTCACGCCACATTTTATTATACCTTTTTTCCAACAAGCAGGATCTAATGAGTTCATTCAATATAGTGTGACCTTCGTCAAACATTGCATCTGTAGTGTCCGTTTCACGTATTAGGTCCTCAGCAATCCAATACTCTATCAGTTCTTTCCTATCAATTTCATAGTCTTCTGGATACAATGCACAATACAAGAAACAATGTTGTTGTTGTTCATCTTTTAGCCGACTATAACTAAATTTTAGTTGCTCAAATAACCGTTCTTTGTCGATGAGCTGTTGTGCATTTCTTGCATTTCTCCACTCGCGAATGTCATTCACTCCTCTCATACATCCAGCCATAGTAACAATTGCAAGCGGCAGACAAGCACATTTTTTGGCAACTTCTTTTGCAATTTCTTTCACCTCGGGTGTAAGCAGTGTCTGATGTCCTTCAACATTCTTCATAAACAGATTCAATGCTTCCTCTTCTGTGAGAAGCTCCATTTCAACAGTTCTGAAATTCATCTTTGTACAAACTTCTAACAATCGGGTAGTTAACACTATCTTACATCCGTTATCTGTGGTTGGTTCCGGAATACCCACCTCTCCCAGAGGAAATGCTTTCCATAGATCGTCTAAGATGAGCAAATGCCTCTTCTTTTGGGAAAGCATGTTATGTATTTCTGATGCTGAGCATAATTCATCCTCATAATCGGAAAGATCAAGATTTAGTTTCTTAGCTATCTGCCTTTGTACATTTTTTCTCTCAAATGCTTTAGACACTGTGACCCAAATAACATCACAGAAGTTACGAGTTTCATCCAAAAGTTTATTATTGATGTGTTTCATGATGGATGTTTTGCCGACTCCCTCCATTCCCAGAACACTGATTTTTCTAACCATATCATCCATCAAGAAATTCCAAATTTTCTCCTTGTTCCTTACACTTGTGGTTTCAGCCAAAGATTCTGTTGTTGGTATGGCATGTCCACAAGTTGGATCATCAATCAGCAAACCATTAGAAAATTCACCATTTTCATGCAGTTTTTCCACCTCTTTAATCGTCTCCACTGCATGGTTTCCCAAAATTACGCGTTTGAAGGCATTCTTCAATCCTCGTACTTCTAGCTCTTGTCTTTCCAAAGTTTGGACATCATCTGTTATCCTTCGAACATCTTCTTGCCAAAGTTTAACTTCATCCCTTCGTCTTTTCCTTGACCGCTACTCTGCATAATTCACTTCTTGATTTACGTCATTGTTTCGGCCGTTCAATTGCTCTATCTTCCTTTTGAGAGTTTCCATGTTTGTATCAAGGTTATTGTGATATCCAACCCATGGTCCAGCTAAACCAAGCAGATTCTTCCCCATTTCAAGGATTGAACTAAAGCATTCCATGGTGTAGTCAATTCCTGAAAATACGGAAGAGGATTGTAGATAACAAGAAAAATTCTAAAGAAAACTTCAATATTGATTCTAATGGCTGTTAGAAAGCAATTTCAAATTTGATTTACAAAAGCAAGAGAAAGAAAAACATGCTAATTTATGCAAACTGACTTCACATTCACCTCCAAATAATAGAAAGTCAGTCTTTGAATTATTGACAAAATAGTGATTGCGCTAAACAGATAACTAGCAACAATGAACCAGCATTTATAAATTTCAAGTAAGTGGATGATTTGAAACACAAACAAGAATAAGATCTATGCCAGAGTTTATCTACCCAAGCTCGACCCAAGTTAGGTGCGAATTGACCGAGTTGCCCAAGTTGCACATAAATTTAAGGTTTTTCTTTTTTTCTTTTTAAAGTGCAGTTAAGTTAATTAATTTATAAAAATTCAACTTTCTTTATACTTTTTTTATTAAATCATAAATAACATCAAAATAAATAATTTATATAATGCGAGAGATAAAATAAAAATAAAAATTTTGAAGAACCGATGTGATGTCTTTACAATTTCTTGGCCAAATTCTAACACTCTTTTAACATCTTTTCAAAAAAAAAAAATTGATGACCAAACTTCAAATAATAGAAAAAGAAGAGCAAGAACTATTCCATTAACAGATTAACACTTAACACTTTGTCTTCTAAAATCCTAACACAAAAGTAGCGGATCTTATGATTTAGACCAATAACTACTCATTTGGAGCACCGCCTAAACATGCTTCAGGAGTATTGAATAATTTTTCGAAACTCACTATGTTGCTTCAAAAATAGATGCTAAATGTAGTGGAAAACAAGGTAGAGTCAACATATATGCAGCCTGCACACATGATGCATATGCAACTCGCAAAAAAAATAATATTATCAGAATAATAACAAAGAAAAATATACATATAACATGCGTGTGTAGCTTAAAAAAAAATAATATTATAAGAATAATAACAAAAAATATATATACATACCATATGAGTTGCTCAAGTGGTAAAAGTTTTTTTTATTAAACCTATGGTTATGGGTTCAAGACCCTTTCTCCTCTATACCTAATTTTTACAAAA
Organism: Camellia japonica; assembly: GCA_030407325.1. Classification (NCBI taxonomy): domain Eukaryota; kingdom Viridiplantae; phylum Streptophyta; class Magnoliopsida; order Ericales; family Theaceae; genus Camellia; species Camellia japonica. The sequence continues at coordinate 156,178,582 of JAPPVO010000029.1, forward strand.
AAATATGAGACATAAACCCAAAATATGACAATAGGAGACACAAATGTGTCAACACAATACCACCAACAAGCAGCCTTTACTTTATAATAGCGAAACAATGCAAATATTAGGGTATTTTGGAAAAATCTAAAATATGAGACACAAATGTGTCAACACCACGGGCAAACTTCACTTTATATAGGTATTTTGGAAAAATTCAAAATATGAGACATAAATGTGTCAATACCACCGCAACCTTTACTTTATAATAGTACTAGTGGTCCGTAAAAGTCCGCACCCACAATATGTGTGTGTAACTCAAAAAAAAAAAAAAAATTAAGAATAATGACAGAAAAATATACATATAATATGTATTGTTCAAATAGTAAAAGCCTTCATTAAACCTATGGTCATGGGTTTGAGGCCATTTTATTTGCTGATCAAAAAAAAAAAAAAAGAAGGGGGTTTGAGGCCATTCCTCTACTTTATATAATTTTTACAAAATTAAACAAATATAAGGATATTTTGGATGTCAATAACACCGTTACAAAAATTCACCGAATATAAGCGTATAAAAATTTGGAAAAACCCAAAATATGAGACACAAATATATCAACACCACCAACCTTCACTTTATAATAGTATAGGGTATTTTGGATGTCAACAACACCATTACAAAATTCACCAAATATAAGAGTATTTTGGGAAAATCCGAAAAAACCTAAAATATGAGACGCAAATATGTCAACAACAGCAACCTTCACTTTATAATAGTATAGAAGATAGCTAGGGGTAGAAGATATATGACTTTTCTTAGCCATCCAAAATAAATAAATAAAATTCTTCACACAATAATTTGATAAATAAATTTGTATTAATTTATTTTAAATTAAAAAATCAACTAAAGTGATTTACTTTGGTCACTCTGGCGAGAGAGGTCTATTTCTGAAACTGTTTATTGGCCAAATCTTTATTCTTTTCGGGCCAAACTGACATTATTTATCCAAAAGGACAATTGTTTGTTCAAAAGCTTAACTATCCATTTGGGTTTGGTTTTCAAATTTTTTAATTTTTTTTAGAACTAAAAATTAATTTAGTGATGAAATGAAAAAATAAAAAAGGTCCAAATAGAATATTGGGCGATAGATCAAGGGGATAAAGTGATATTGGGTGATAATTCATGGGGGTGAAGTGTAATTTATCCTATTGATGAAAGGATATTTTTAGTCATAAAGGTCTGAATTGAAAAAAAAATAGTAGATGAGGGAGGTTAGTTGTCAAAATGACATCATTTATCCAAAAGGACAACCATTTGTTCAAAAGCTTAACTATCTATTTGGGTTTGGTTTTCAAATTTTTAAATTTTTTTTTAGAACTAAAAATTAATTTAGTGATGAAATGAAAAAATAAAAAAGGTCCAAATAAAATATTGGGTGATAGGTCAAGGGGATAAAGTGATATTGGGTGATAATTCATGGGGGTGAAGTGTAATTTATCCTATTGATGAAAGGATATTTTTAGTCATAAAGGTCTGAATTGAAGAAAAAAAATAGTAGATGAGGAAGGTTAGTTGTTAAAATTTTTAGTTGAGGGGAGTAAGGTGATAATGACAATAGTTGAACAAAACAAACTGTAATTTATTCTAAATATTAAGGAAGATCCTAACAGATGATTGGTTATCTTCTTTAGACATCATTAGGTCTAAAAATTGAGTCTACAAAGTAGATTTGTATATCATTTTTCTTTGAGAAATTAAATAATTATTAAAATATTACTCAATGTAGGTCGATTAGCTTAATAAAAAATTATAGAAGACTAGTTTTAATTAAACATATTATTCACTTTTCATGAACCTATGTAATAATTTAAAATAATACTAATGTTCTTATGCTCATAAAGTTTTACAAGTAATTCTGTAACGGGTCCCGCCTTTTTATTTTTCGAATTTCATTACCAAACCATTATTATAGATTCAATTTAAGAGATAACATACAAAAACTCTTTGGTTGCATTTGGAAGAGTTTTCTAAATATGATTTGAGAATAAAGTTACATTTTGAGTTTGTGAGTTTTGAAATTATGATTTGAATATAGAAAATTTGTTTGGTAAATGAGTTTTGAAAAGAATTTTGAATTGAGTGAGGAATTTTTGATACGACATATGATATTTGATACAAAAACTTACAATTCATAACCAAATACACAACTCAAAATTCTAATCAAAACTCAAAAAGAAATTAAAAAATTCAAAAAAATATTTTTTATTGAATATAAAAAAATTGACATGTGTCAATTGCAAAAAATAAAAAATAAAAAAATTTGCACTATTCTAATCAACCGATCGGACGACTAGTGAGACGTCCGGTAGGACGTTAGGTGAGTCGACCAGTAAGTCCACATTTTCCCGCCTTGGACAGAGTTTTCAAAAGTGTGTGTGAAATTAATTTTTAAAAACCGAAAACAAATACCACGTTCAAAACAATAGATAGAACTAAAGTTTGGAAACTCTACCAAACAGAGCCTTTATATTTACAAGAACACATGAATAAACGTTCTCTCATCCGAATATAATATGAATACAACAAGAGTTGTATTTAAATAAACTGCCCGTAAGCTTACATCTTTTAAACTAAGAGGAAGGGTTTAACCCTTTTACATCAATGGCATTCCGCCCACAAATAAAAGGCCTCGTGGCCAACAAGTAAAGAAGATCTATGACCTTAAAACACTCCTCGATGGTTTATACAGAAATTGTAACACCCCACTCCTGAGTCGTTAAATACACTAAAATAGCCAAAAAAAAATACAAGTTTTGCTTCCAAAAATAATAATTACAAAATCGTCTCCAAATGGTACAATATTCTCCAAATATTCTATAGCACAATTACCTCCAAAATGAACAATATTACAACTATCTCCAAATTTAATAATTACAGTAGTGGGTCCCAAATCTCTATATTAATAAACCTTTCTAATCTCAATTTTGAGCTCCGCTAAAATCTGCTCTGCACCTGAAAAATAAATTAATTCAGGAAGTATACAATACGACAGAATACAAGGCTCGAATACAGAATAAATTAACAAAAATCTAACAATTTATGACATTAAATCAACGATACAATAATCAAGCAATTTACCAAATTGCACAACAAATCAACCATCATTTATCTAGGACCAAATAACCCGATCATACTCAGTACATGACCAGTGAACAAATTCATTTATTCACCCACCTCACCCAAGCTCCATGCTTATCCGGGCATATTGGTGTAAACAAATTAACAAGATTCACTTGATCCATGTATGGAGTATCACCATTTTAACACAGAAATATTTGTAGAGAATTTTACCAAATGATCAGAATAATTCAACTCTCATGAGATTTTAAATCCAACAACAACAATAGTAAGATAACTAAGGACAAAACCTCCAAATGTATGTATTCAACATACGTATTATAATAATTCAACTCTCATGAGATTTTAAATCCAACCTCAAGTTAATTTTTGAAATTCACATAGTGTTATCATTTCATTCTTCCATTTCAAAAATCAATTCTCTTATTTTCCAAGTTAACATACTCCACCTTTTATCCCAATCCAGTCTTTTCATTTCACAAAACTAATTCCATGGATATCAAATCCATAACCCAACTCAATTTAATATGTTCAATCCAAAATAATTCCAATGCCATAGTTAATTCTCCCTTTTAGCTATTAACACATTTACACAACCCATAATAACAATTTACAAACATTATTCAACTTTACCCATTTTTAATTCACTAAGTCAAAACATTAAATTAGGATTTTTTCTCCTCTCAACATAAACATGCTAGATTACTCCCTAATTAATCCAAACAACAATCAATTTAACAATCTCATTCTCAAACAACAAACCCTAGGTTTCCTTTCATGACTTTCAAAGAAATCCATAATGGATATGATTTTTATGCAATACAAATCTACCACATATCTATCTATAGATGAGGTATTGAAAAGAAACAAGGAAATCCCTATCTCAAGGTTCGAAACTCAAATTTGAAGCCAAAGATGAAAACCCAACTTGAAATTCCAATGAAAATCGCAAAAACAATCGGTAGAAGTTCTTGATCTACGCTTGCTTGCTTTCAACAATCTTTGAAATTTTGGGGTGATCTTGGGTATAAAGAGAAATCAAGAGTTTGGAGGTTAAGGTTTCGTTTTTAAGAGATGAAGGAGAAGAGAGGGAAAAAAATAGAGTTTTAGGGCCAAAAAGTCACTTTATAATGTCTGTTAGCGACGTGGTCGCTCGAGCGAAGGAAGCTTGGCTCGAGTGTACAAAAGAAGCTCTCAGAATTTTTGAAAATCGCACAGTTCGCTCAAGCGAAGGAAACTTGGCTTGAGCATACAAAAGAAGCTCTCAGAATTTCTAAAAATCGCGCAATTCGCTCAAGCGAGCATGCTTCCAACACAGAAACGCAAAATTCAAATAGGTATAACTCTCTCATCTGAACTCCGTTTAGGGTCATTCTTATGTCCAAATTGAAGCCCCAGAAGTAAGATTTCCAATGGTTCTAGCCTCATATCAAAATTCAAAGTATGGAGAGAGAAAATGATGAAAGAGTGAAAACTACTCAATAACAATTATTCAAATTTGAAGTTTCTAATTCAATCTCACCCAACCACTATGGTAACACCTTAACCAAGACTCAAATAACAACTAAGAAGGTTCTCAATCAAGGTAATCAAATGGTCAAATATAGTTCCATTATAATAGGAAGCACGGAGAGATACAAATTCAATTAAAAATAAAATATAATTGGCTATCTCACACACGAAGGCCTAGGGTGTCCACCCCTTAAAAGGTGCATACTATGGCCCCGTTTGGTAGAGCTGTTGGAAAGTGATTATACCTTATAGCTTAACAGCTTATAGCTTATAGTTGTGAACATAAGCTGCTTTTTGACTTATAAATTAAGCTTCTCCTCCCTCACTCAAAGAATAAGTTGATTTTTGACTTACAAAAAACTATAAGCTGTATTGTTAAGCTGAACCAAACACATCAAAATAGCTTAAATTAAGCTAAAAGCTGAAATAAGCTGGAAATAAGCTCTACCAAACAGGGCCTATATATATCTTACTACAAATTGTTGTAATTTTATCACAAAATTTTATAATATCAACCATAAAATATGTAATCTCGTCACAAATTAACGTAACAAAATGTCCATAATTTTTTAGTTCATGTAACAAAAGTTTGTGATTTAGTTACGATATTTTTTATTACATCAATTTGTGAGAAAGTTACGCATTTTATAGTTGATGTTACAAAATTGTGGTAAAATTATACCAATTTGTGGTGGGTACTTTTAATAGAAATTGATTTCTAGAATTTAAATAAATATCATGAATTATTTCTATTTTATAAAATTTTAAATATAAAATTTTCACTCCTTGCATAGCACTAGTTTATTGCTAGTAACATTATACTAGAAAACTCAATAATAAAAGTTCTACATTTCATAAAAAAGAAGATGAATGCCATGTTTGATTTGTATTTGTAAAACAAGTTTGAAAAATAATTTTTTGGAAAGAATTTACAAAATTCAAAAATTTGTTTGGTTGTATCATTTGAAAATAGTTTTGGAGTTATGGAGTTTGAGATGATTTCATTTTTTTTGTAGTTGAATAGATGAATATGAGAGAAAAAGAGATTGATTGATGTGTAAAATATGAGAGAAGGAGAGAGGAGAGAGAACAAGCGATTGATTGATGTATAGTAGAGCGAAAAATGATTTTGGATTTTTATTTTTTTTCAAAAATTTTCAACCAAACAATTTTTTTAACTTTTTTTTTTCTCAAAAATTCTCTCTCAAAAGACAAACCAAACAAGGCCAAAGAGTTCTATAACAAAACACTTTGCACTCTATAATAATGCATTAACTAATTTTCTACTTGTGCAATGTACGGGTTCAATTTAAATTTAAATTTTATATAAATGTAATTTTGTAATATTTATACAATCATTTTCAAGTTGCAGAATGCATGCATGTTGAAAATTAAAACAATCATCATATAAGTTTATATCTTTAATCAAAATTACAAACAAATAGTTCCATATTTGTATAAGAACACATCCATTTTTTTTATTAATATTATTTTATTGTTAACAATAAGTATTCAAACTTGGCATGAACTACTATAATTGATATGTGTTTCTTTTCCAAGAAGAAGAATCCAACATGTTTACATGTCTTACTAACTCACAATTAAATAGAAACAAATTATGAGATTACATAACATATTTGTGAATAACATAAATGTATAAAGATACTACCTTACATCACCGTCATAAAATATATTTTGCACCTAAAAAGAGAATTCAATTATAGTCCACTTACTATGGTATGAAATTAGGATGTGTATTTTAATAAGAACAAATACAACACCAAAAAAACTCTTTGAGGAATGTAGTTTAATAAGGGACAAAATTTAGCTACATTAGTAATGTACCGCATAAAAGAAAAAAAAAAAGAATAAAAAGTCATGTGTTGTAATAGAGTTCAAATTTGGAATAATCTTGATAGACAGAAACAATGAAAAAAAGTAACTAATAAATGCGCATTATCTATGGTACATGAAATACCACTTGATTATAAAAGGGATTTTTGGTGAAAAACCCCCCTCCCATTGGGCTTATTTTGTGTGAAGCTCACGGAATTAAACAATGACTCCAAAAGCTCCTCAATTAAAAAAATGTCATGAATTGACTGAAATATCCTTCCATATAAGTGGGGAAATATGAAACAATTAACAGTAAAAATTTACTATCAATCAAAGTAAAATTTTACTGTCACTATCAAAGTAAAATTTTACTGTCACCACAAGTCCAAAAGTCAATTTGTGTTGATAAAATTCTACTATGATTTAGTGTAACATTGTACTATATTTTAAAGTTAATTTTTACTATTAGGTTTGCCAAAGATTGACAACACATACAGTATGTCACTAACACAACTTGAGACATGAATGTAAAAGTAAAAGTTTACTCTGCATAAAAGTAAAATTTTACTCTGAAATAAGAATAAAATGTTACACTCTGAATCTAAGAGTAAAATGTTACACCCTGAATTTAAAAATAAAATTTTACTGTATAAAAGTAAAATTTTACTCTGAATAAGAGTAAAATGTTACATTCTGAAACTAAAAGTAAAATTTTACTCTGAAAAACTAGTAAAATGTTAGACTCTGCACAAAAGTAAAATTTTACTTTGTATAAAAGTAAAATTGTACTCTGAAAAACAAGTAAAATGTTAGACTCTAAATCTAAAAGTAAAATGTTACTCTGCACAAAAGTAAAAAAATGAAGGCAGTGTTTGTGGCGGCTGAAGTGTTTGGCAATGACCACTTCTTGATAGTAAAATTTTACTGTCATTCTAACACCAAAGTAAAATTTTACTCTAATTTTCTCAAAAAAAAAACAGAGCAATAGAACCAGAGTAAAATTTTACTCTGGTTTTGTCAAATGAAATCAGATCAAAAACAACAAAAATAAATCCAAAAAAAAAAAACAAACAAACAAAAACAAAACAAATTAATCAACAAATCAACATATTTAATTGAGAAGAAAAACTTCTAAAACTCGATCAACAATCACAAATCTCAATGAAACTCTCGTTTAATTGAGAGTGTTGATCATCAACGACGAGATCGTCTATTGTTGACCAAGTGAGAAATCTTTGGCTGCGAGATCTTTAGATTTGGAGATCGTCTTCATCGATTTCGTTCTTGCGAGATCTTCAGCTCAGATTTCAAATATTTCAAATGTATGATATGTATATATAGAAGGGCAATATTGTGATAAAAAAAATAGAAATTATAAAATGTTCTTATTAAGGTAGGCATTTCCTACTCAGGGGCTTTTTGAAAGAAAATTGATTGGATTATCCTTTACCCTAATAAAAAGGCCCAAAATGAGGGTTTCACCAAAAATCCCTTTATAAAATGCTCCAGAAATATGGAAAATTATTAGGTGTAGTACCACGTATCCATATTCATTCACCAATTATTATTCATTATACCCCCTTCATATTCCTCAATCATCCAACATAAAATCAAAATACCCTATATTTTTCACCAATTATAATACTGTAGAGTACCACGTAACTGTATTCCGGAAATACCCAAAAATCATCCAATATAATAGAAAAATGCTAGAGGCCCTAAAATTTCTGCCAAATGTTTTACCAAATGTCTCACATGGATATGGACCCCACACTTATGTAGGACCCACTCCATGTGAGACATTTGATAAAAGATTTGGTTGAAATTTTGGTTTCCCTAACATTACTCAATATAATATACTCCTTTAGGCCTTGTTTGGGAAAGGCTAAAATTGACTTTTTAAGCTAAAATTCACAAAAAGATAAAATAGGCTAAAATAATCAATTAGACAAAATGCCACATCAAACCTATAATTATTTCACTTTTTCTCTCACAAACATAACATCCAATTACAAAAAAACCAATCATTTTTCCAAACACAAAAATTTTAGCCTACTAAAATAGCTAAAAACTAAAATAGCCTAGTAAAATAGCCAACTTGTCAAACAAGGCTTAGTCTTCCATATTTAAAGGATATATATTGGATTTATTAGAGACTCTTCATCTTTTCCATTTTCACATTAAAAACAAAAAGAAAAAAAAAAGAAATAGAAATAGAAATAGAAATCGATTCTTAGATAGAAAGAAGAACGAGATCTAAAAGACAAAAAAACAAAAGGAAATGCATAAAATACAACACAAATAAAAATAATACCAATAACAATAATATGTGCTATTCTTAGCTAGACATATGGCGCATTTCTAGACTATACTTATGAAATGCACAACTTTACTATATGATGTTCCTGGTGGCACGTGTATGAGTCATGAACTGTGAAGCACGGATACCTCTAAAAAAGAGACATATTCATATTAGATACTGGTACTCTCAGATACATGGCAGATATTTACTAAAAGTATTAGCTACTTTTTAATTAATTTTTTATTTATTTTGATGTATCGTATACTTATTTTTTAAGTATCAAATATTCCAAGTCTCGTATTATTTATTTTATAGAATTAGAATTGTAATATTTCTTACCTAACATTATAATATACCTTAATTGTGAGGATAAATGAAATCCACTTGTTTGGTTTGGATTTTCATAATACACTTTTCAAGAAATTAAATTTTTTGTTTTCCGTATTTTTTTTGTTTTTACTAATTTTTTTTTAATATTCTAAGTATTTTTTTTTAATTTTTAGATACACCAAACATAAATACACTTAAAAAGTATAATATTTGTGAAAAAAAATCTTTAAAAAATTCACTAAATACCAAAAATACAAAAAAAAATATATGAAAATTCAGTACATTTTTTATATTCTTGTGTATTTATTGATTTTTTTAAAATATTTACTTTTTAGATATATCTAAGTAAGGTGCATCTAAAAAAGGAAAAAAATTGTTTAAAATTTTAAAAATATTCACTAAAAACAAAAAAAATACGTAAAATAAAAAACCCAATTTCCATAAAATTGAATTCAAAAAATTAAAACCTAACACATTGAATAACATTTTTTCAATACTTTGCTTAGTTCTTTGATAAGAAGAATATAATATGTTAAAAGTAATAGAATTTATCAAATTGGTGTATCCTTATTGTATTATGCATGTCCCATATAACTACATAGAAGGTAAAAATTAACAAGTGAATATAATAATAATAGAATTAAATATTAATAAATAAACAATTAAATAAACTTACTTACAACATTTTTTATTAGTGTAAAAGGCAATATACACATGCTTAAAACAAAGCAAAATAGAACAGCAGCCTTCGGTTCAGATTCCAGGGCATGCTTAGAGCTAGAGGATTCTCATATCACATCAAGTTTTTATACCTCCATACATGCAGAAAAGAAAAGGACAATATACACATTCCTCAAAAAATAGATTACAGGTTCTAAGTTCACATACTAGCACTACCAGAGTGGAAAAAATCTTTGAGATCCATCACAAAGGTCTAAGATATGACTCACACATGGAATTCAAAGCAATAATTTATAGATTGAAATGAGACAATAAGAAACCACCCCAAGTACTTGGGATTCAAAGCTTTTTGAGTTGAGTAAAAAATCAAAATGAGAAGAAAAAAAATATATGACTATATAAGTAGAAAAAAATGATTGTTAGAAACTTTTATATGCCCCCTCTTGCCCTCACTCCCGCTTCCGCTGCCATCCCCGCCCCCCCACTTTGTGCAACTAAGATCAAAACTATATATGACTGTGTAATGCCTATCACCAGAATCACAACAGCAACATTCCACAATTTGTTACAAAAATATATAGTACATGGAAACTGATAATGGAGAAAGTAGCAAAACTAGGATGAGAGCATGAGAGCATGAGCAATCTTAGAGAACAAGGGCATTTTGAAGGAAATCTTAGCAAAACGCAACTGTTCTCTGTAAATCACCACATTCCATGTCCAGACCTAAGTATGACCTTGGGACATTTTGAACACTGTGATGGCAATCTCATAACCACTCTTCATCAGTGTGATGTGCCTGGACTTCAAACCCTCAAGGATGACCAATGGATTGGTGTCCAACCCATTCATCATGCATTTGTAATCATGCTTGGTGTTCAATTCAAGGTACACTACTCTAATTTTACATTTAAATTGGTAGGCATGAGGCTATTAGCATGGCTATTTTGAAATATATGTTGTTGGCATAGGCTATTTTCTATTTTCACGATTTTGTTGGAATGCTTTCAGCTATTTGTAAAAAATTTCTTGCAATTTTTTTTTATAATTTTGCAAACAAATCTAAACCATCTAACTGGTTTGGTTCGGGCTTGGTTTGTGTTGTAGATGGTAAGTAATGGGAAGTTTTCAAGTCCGAGACATAGAGTGGTGACAAATACAAAAGAGTGTCGAACCACGCTTGGAACTTTTATTATTCCAAGTGATGACTGCATAATAGAACCTGCAAGAACTTTGGTTAATCCATCGAATCCCCAACGGTACATACCCCATACCTTTAAAGAATTTGCTCAAGGATGGAAAGGACAATTTGAAGAAGATGTTGGACTGCAACGTTTTGTGCTCCACTAATAAACCAATCAACTTACCACCCACGAGTAATTAATTACTCTTCTCCTATATATCTATGTATTGATGTGTGATATGTATTATATATATATATAGCTTTGTAACTTGTGAGATAATTATTTTATGAAAAATAGGGTGTGGGAAAATTTGTACTGTTCTTACTAGTGGTGATGAAGGCTGGGATATCAGTCTGTTGCTTTTGTTTTCAGTCGATAATTTGGTGGCTGCTTATTATGCTCTCTGTTGCTCTCTTTTCAATCGCTCTGTTTGGACTTGCTGCACGCCAAGTGTTCCATTTTTTTCCTTTTTTTTTGTGTTAAATTACAAATACACTCCCTAAGAGAGGTCACCTGACCCAAAACCTATTAATTACGATAATATAAAATCTTATATCATTGTAACAGAAAGCAATCTCATAATTTCAATGACAATTATGATCATCTCATAAAATTAATCTAAACTAGTCACAATACATCAAATCCGAACTATCAAATCATTACATATAACCTAACATTTCAACCTCTCATTCTGCAACTTTTTTTTTCTTTTTGGAAATGAACTCGAGATTACAAATAATAATAACAATGCAGAGGAGCACACACTCATGCGTGCTCACACAGAGACAGAGACAGAACAATCAGAACTTAACCTGTAGTTCTATGGTGAAATTTTGGTCAAGCAATTAGAGCACATCACAATAAAATTTCAGAGAGAGAGAGAGAAGGACCTTTAATCGTTTATGGAGACGAGAGAGAGAGAGGCCTCAAGGTCCTTGAGGATCTCCTAATGCAAGCAATCGAAATGGCGCTTGGCGGAGTCCAAGAGCGAAGGGGCCATCCTTCAGTTCCGAGATCGACTTAGGGTTTTCTGACGAAGAGATGTAGATGATGCTATAGTGTTCTTGCTCTTGTTGCCATTGGTGTTGTTCCTCGAAGATAGAGTCAATGTTGAAGAGGCCATTGCTGATACTACATAATCAACACAAACATTACACTGATAAACAAGCATTTTCGAAGAACAAATGCAAACAACAGATCAAAAACCAAATCAATGAGACTGAAATCAATTAATCGATCAAACATGGATATTGAAATCGCTATCAAGAGAGACCCTATGAGACTCCTCGGGGACGAAATCAATAAACCACTGATTAGAAGTGCAGATCAGGAGTCTCTGAGATCATATTAGGGATCGAAATCAAAAAACCACAAATTCTATAGAGAAGGAAATTAGGGATTCGATCGAGAGAGAGAGAGCCATTCTTTAAAGAATGAATCCCGACTATTGAAGTTCAAAGAATCAAAATAATATATGAGTTGAGTTTATTGGGGCCAACTAAAATTGTAGGCAAAAAATCATTAACCCTTTTGCCACTAAATAGATTTGTCTTAAAATGTAATAACATAATTAAATATATATATTTTTTTTTTAATTTCTTCATTTTGTCTTTAGAAGTATAATTTTTGCCGACAAATTATTTTTGTCCCTAAAAATTTGTCTCTAAAATCTTAATTACTTGCAATGTCCACCTACCTGAAATTTACAAATTTCAGAATATAAATTCTTTAACAACATAAATGCTGGTTTATTCTCAATAATCACGCTTTTGTCAGTTATACAAGACTGACTTTCTATTAGTTTGAGGTGAATGTGAAGTCAATTTGCTAATATTAGCATAATTTTGTTTCTCTTGCTTTTGTAAATCAAAATTCAAATTGCTTTCTAACAACTGTCAGAATTGTTATTGAAGTTTTCGTTAGGATTCTTCTTGTTAACTACAATCCTCTTCACTATTTGCAGGCTTGGCCACACCATGGAATTCTTATGTTCAATTTTTGAATTTAGGAAGAATGTGTGGGAAGCAACTGGAAATTGGGTTGGATATTTCAATAGCCTTGATGCTAATGTAAAAAATCTCAAAAGAAAGACAGAGCGCTTGAGCAGTCAAGAGAACGACATAAATAAAGAAGTGACTAATGCAGAGCAACAGCCAAGGAAAAGACGAAAGAAAGTAGTCAAAGTTTGGCAAGATATGCGAAGGGTAAAGGGTGATGTCCAAACTTTGCAAAGACAAGTGCAAAAAATAGTTGGATGGAAGAATGTCTTGTCACATGAGCGGTTGGGAAAGCTGCTTGTGCAGACAATTCAAGAGGTGGAAGAAATGCAAGAGCAGGGTTGGTTTTCTAATGGTTTACTAATTGATGATCCAATTAGTGGACAGTTGATACCAACAACGAAATCTTTTGGTAAAAACACAAGTGCAAGGAACATGGAGAAAGTTTGGGAATATTTCATGGATGATGAGGTTAGAAGGATTGGCGTTTTCGGAATGGGGGGAGTCGGAAAAACTACCATCATGCGTCACATCAACAATCAACTATTGAATGAAACTTGTAAAGCATTCAACATTAGAAATCTACAGAGGCAGATAGCCAAGGCACTGAATCTTGATCTTTTGATTTATGGGGATGAAATAAGGAGCATCAAAATTACATAACATGCTTTCCCAAAAGGAGAGACATGTGCTCATCTTTGATGATCTATGGGAAGCATTTCCTCTGTACAAGGTGTGTATTCCAGAACCAACCAAAGATATTGGATGTAAACTAGTGTTAACTACACGATCGTTCAAAGTGTGTATGAAGATGGAGTGCATAGCTGTCAAAGTCGAGCTTCTCACGAAAGAGGAAGCAATGAAAGAAATTGCAACAAACGTTGCAAAAGAATGTGCTTGTCTGCCCCTTGCAATCATTACTCTAGCTGGAAGTATGAGAGGAGTGACTGACACTCACAAGTGGAGAAATGCACTAAATGAATTGATCAGCTCGACAAAGCAGATCATGGACAAAGACGGTGGGGTACCTGAGCAACTAAAATTTAGTTATAGTCGCCTAAAAGATGAAAAGATCCAACATTGTTTCTTGTATTGTGCATTGTATCCAGAAGATCATATCATCCCTAAGAAACATCTCATAGAGTATTGGATTGCTGAGGGACTAATAACTGACATGGACAGTATGGAAGCAATGTTCGACAAAGGTCACACTATATTGAATAAACTCATAAATACATGCTTGTTGGAGAGTCTTGCAAACATACGCAAGGAAGTATTCATGAGGTCGAATGATTTGAATAAACTTACGAAAAACAGCTGGTTGGTGAGTCTTACCGATGAAGATCGGGGAAAATATGTGAGGATGCATGATTTGATCAGGGATATGGCTCAATATGTGAGGATGCATGATTTGATCAGGGATATGGCTCCTTGATTCATGGTACGAGAGTGAGGGTTTAGAAAGAGTACCATATGAAGACTGGTCTGAAGATCTTGATAGGGTTTCCTTAATTCACAACAACATAGATGAACTTCCTTCTAGAGCACCCATTTGCCCTCAAGTCACCACCTTACTACTAACGATGAATGATTCGAAGTATTACATATTCCAAATTCTTTCTTCACTCATATGCAGCATCTCAAGGTATTGATTTGTCCTTCACTGCCATAAAATCTCTACCAGAGTCCATCTCCAAGTTGGAGAATTTATATGCACTGTTACAAGAGAATTGTCGGCAACTAAATTATATTCCTTCACTGGAGAAACTAAAGGCATTGAAAGAGTTAACACTAACTGAAAGTCAGATTGAAGAAGCACCCCAAGGCATAGAAGAATTGACTAGTCTCAGAAATCTCAACCTCTCCCGAAATTACAGCCTATGTACGTTTCCTTGCTGGAAGTTACGCAGACTCTCACAACTCCAATGCCATGGAATTAAGAGAACAAAAGTAGAAGTATCATCAAAAGAGCTGTTGGGCTTGACACAATTAAAAGTTCTAGAAGCTTAGTTTCACAATGTGCAAGAGCTTACAAATTATGTGACATCTCCGCAATGCCAAAGTTTGGAAAACTAGAGTCTTGTGGTGCGAATTGTTGATAAAAAAGACCAAGATAACGAACAAGAGAAATACTATCCTGAAGCAACAGAAGTTTGTATCTACAACTCTAAATATTTTAGAAGTACTGGTGTAGGTCGCTTGACGCTCTCCAGCAACATAGAGTACTTGAACATTAGAAGATGGGACTATCACATTAGATTATCAGATATTCAATTGTTAAGGAATGTGAGAGATCTAAGAAGATTTATAATTGAAGACTGTGATGGGCTTGAATCCATCTTTTCATCATCATCCTTATTAGAAGACTACCAAATCCCAATAAGAACGGTTGAGGAATTACGGTTTATTGATTTACCCAATTTTAGGTACTCTTTGACAGGGTTGTTCCACTGCAAAACATTTCATTTAACCTTAAGAAATTGGACTTCTTTGCATGTCCCAGAATCAAATATATTTTCCCTGCCAAGTTGTTGCAGAACTTCCAAACCTTAGGAACTTAGAGTGTCTAGGTGTAAGAATGTGGAGGACATAATAGTAGAAGAAGAGATGAGTGATCGGGGCCATCGTCAAGATGATGGCAACACAATCACACTACGAAATTTTAGGAGATTAGAAGTAGAAGATCTACCACGATTGAATAGCATATATAAAGGCATAATGGTTTGTGAATCTTTGCAAATTCATTCATGGGGGTGTCCCATGTTAAGTAGATTGCCTCTTTCTTTGCACATGGATGGTGAGCAAACATCTGCACCACCTGCTCTTCAGCACATTTATAGAGGAAAAATGGTGGGAATCTCTGGAATGGGATGATCCCCACACCAAAACCACTCCAATCTTTCTTCTCCAAAAGCTACCCAAGTATTTGTACTCATTTTTTTCATCAAATTTGATCTCATATAAAACACTCCAATCAACACTCATTTTTTTTGGGATAAAAAAAATATTTTTGAAATATTCTAAACTTACCCTAAAACTTGTTTTAGCCATTTTGTATGAAAGAAAAGCATCATGATCCTTATTCTTTTTAAAATTTCATCAAATTTGAATAAAAATATCACTATTTGAAATTTGGTGAAGGATTTGATTCATCATTGATTGGGTGCAAAATTTGCCACTTAATTTGATTTCTACAAGTTTGATGAAATGATTGGAACTCATTTTTAGCTCTTTATTCATCAAACTTGAATTTGATGAAATAATTACTAAAGGATTGGAGATGTTCTTTTTAAAACTCATTTTCACCAAATTTGAATAAAAATTCCATCTGATATCACGTGCTCCAATGGAGGATTTTGAACTTTCATCAAAACACCAGTCGACCGGGCGGACGATCAGCCAGTGTAATTTTTTAACAAATTTTTGCAAGGAGATGGTCACCCGGGGACAACCGGCCAAAATCTGGTGGTGAAAATGACCTGCAGCTCCAACGGCTATGAATAATGAATTGATGAAAGCTCCCAATCATCCTCAATTTGGTCAAAGATTTAACATATCCTCGATTTGATACTTATTTGGTGAAACGATTAGAGCAGGAAAAGAAGCCTTTTTTCATCAAATTTAAACATTGGAGATGGTCTAACTTATAAAAATTTAAATTTAAAAAATAGTTTTTCTTTTTCAAAAAATTTATTCATAACGACATCGAAAAAATACTCATGTTTTTATAATTTTGTAGTGTTACAGTGTGAAAGGCATGAAAGTTGCATACCATATGCGACTTAGTTTTCAGCCTTTGGATTTGAGTGAATTGAACGAATATTTTACAAACTTATTACACCCCAATTCCCTCTCCCTTCTCTTCTCTGGTTTGTCTTCCCACTTCCTTTCGCGGAGATCAAACTTGCAGGCAGGCAGCAACTGGATTGAAGAGGCATGCAAAATTTGAAAGTCCTTTTCATCTACACAACTCATCCTCTTCATCTCAGCGTCTCTCTTTGTTTTGCAGACCACACCGGAGGACTCTTCTCTCTCGGTCACACCTTTGCTCTCTTAGAGCAAGAGCTAAAATGAAGACGATGCAACACTAGCATATTGGTTCTCAATTATGTGTCACAAATCGTATAGCGACCCCGGTCTTTTCCCATTTGATTATTGAATCCGGACTTATGTTCCGTAGATTATATTATCATATTGTTGTTGTTGTTGTCCTTTAATTCTTCAGTTTTGAGTTATAGGATTTGTTGGGCAGATTGTTTACAGGTTGGTTGGGTTTGAAACCAAGAGTTCATGTTCAGTTTTTGGGTTGGTCGCTCGAGCGAGCTCTTATTCGCTCGAGCGAGGTCTTTGATTTTGGTCCTTCGCTCGAGCCAGGGTCCCTTCGCTCCAGCGAGCTTTGCGTCCAGTGCATAGACCTGAGAGCAGTGTTTGTTGGCTCGAGCGAGCTTTCTTCGCTCGAGCGAGCTGTTTTGCTTTTGGCTCGAGCGAGCTTCTCTTCGCTCGAGCGAGGCTTTCTTGTGTCTGGTCGCTCGAGCGACCAGGTCTTCGCTCGAGCGAGCCTGTCCAGTATTTAAGTGTAACAGCGGGATTTTTAGGGCAGTTTTTCATTTTTTTTATCTCAAACCCTAAAGTCCGACCTTTCTTCTTCTCTAAACACCTTTTCTCCTAGGTTTGATCTAGTTAGGGTGTGTTTCTACCCTAGTTCTTTTACAAATAAGATAGAGGAGAGTGAGGGCTTCCATTTAATCTGAGCAGTTGTCAGTTTGGAGCACTTTGGAGTTTCGAGCATCTTCTTCATCATCATCTTTTTGGGTTATTTCTTCGAGGTAGGGATTTCCTACTCCATTTATATGTTTTAATCCTAAGTGTTGGTATTTTGGTATGTGGGGGTAGTTTGGTAATTTTGGAAGAAACCTTAGGGTTTTGGTTTAGATTAATTTGTATAATTAATTTAAAGGAATAATGTGGAATTTGGTTTAATTCATGGAATTGGGAAATTTAATGAATTGATGATATATATTTGGGGTAGTTTAAATATTTACCTTTGGGAATGTTGAATTTACATTCATTGATGTATTTATTTCTTGTTTAGAAATAACTGTTTTGGGCTATCGGTGGAGGATAGCCATTGATTGTTGTAGACCTTGCATGCGGCTTAGGTATAACTGGAATTGAGTCAATTGTTTGACTGTTGAGTTAATACAGAACATTTGTGTATTAATTATGTGTTGTATATGGCAATTGGGTGTTTCATTGCATATGCATTGACTTTGGAGGAGATAGGGGATGAACTCCACGGTTTAGGGGAAGATAGGGGATGGACCTCTAAACCGGATTTATTGGGAGGAGATAGGGGATGGACTCCAGTAGCATCACTCTTATGTGTGCTTATTGATTTATAGATATATTTCTATTTATTATTGATATGATACATCACTAAAATGTGTATCAGTTGGGAAGTATGGAATTGAAGTGATTATGATTGATATAATACCAACATGTGTATTTGTTATGATTAGGTCTAACTTGATTGTTATTCCTGGTGAATTGGAAGTAATGATAATAAAAGATGAAACCCTGATAAGTTATTTGGCCAGGTTCTGAGCCATAAGTGGAAATTAAAATGTGCCATAGACAATGTGTCATAGGCAGTGTAGACATACGTGTCATGAAAATTGTAACTTAATTGTAGAGTGTTAACCATGTATCAGATGCTAATGCTTTAGTTAATTCTTATGCTTGGTTTAGTATTTCTCTACTGGGCTGTGGCTCACCCTATATGGGAACTTTATTTTTCAGGTTCAGGTGGTTCACTCCCTCCAAGGACTTAGCTTGTGAGGAATTGAATGTGAAGATTTGTTTATTTATTTTTATTTGAATAATGTAATCTTTCAAGCCTAGGGCTTTATCTGTTTTTGAGTTAGAACTCAGTAAATTGTATCCAAGTGATGGCTTGGCAAGATGTAAGCCCGTAGGGCATTTATTATGGTATTTTATTTTCGTAAGACTCTGATGATTGATGTAATAAATAATGTCTTCTTTTAATAATGCATGTTTTGTTTTATATTTAATGGGTTGAATTTTAAGGGCGTTACAAATCGCATTGAATCATGTATCATAATTCTGTTCCGATTTTTCCTTATTTGTGGCTTTCTTGAAAATAGGTGGAAAAGGTATAGAAACAAAAATGTACACAACACCAAAATGAAGTATAAAGCAATCGATATTCAACTTCATGAAGAGTACTACGGGTCAAGTGTGCAAAGGTATGAATCATTAGTAGTAGTATCTTCAAATGAATATTAGAGAAAAATTAAATCAATTTAATAGAATGTCATGTCATCGCACTATTCACCTTCCATTCCACAAAATAAACTACTAAAAATCAATCTGGCATAATGAAATTTCACATTCAAGCAAAGAACCTAGAAATTAACAAGGACGAAGACTAGGTAATGTCCTTTAATCTGTCACATTAAAACTTAACTGATCCACAAGCATGACTAATACAAACTAGTGAGTAGTAACTACCCAGTAATTATATAATTAACAAACCAAAAATTTGAACTTCCGACTTGTACCCGCTAGTATGCCAAAACGAAACAATCAAGCAATATGCGGGCTATACTTTTATTTATATATATATATAAACCTATGAGTCTACAACATGTAAGTTTCCATGCCCCCCGAATTCAAATTGTTCAAGTACAAAGCTCAACCTGACATCATATGTTCTAACTTATCATGTAGGATGTTAATACCTTATATTTATAAAAGGTGAGCACATGGGCATAAATCATTTGGATTGTCAAGGGAAGTTCCTTAGCTTGTTAAGACATTTTAATATGTGGAGGTACCAGTGGCAAGATCTCTCTCTCCCCCTCTCAATAGAAGTGTAGGACCAGCCTAAGGCAACGTGACCCAGGCAAATGTAACACCATGGTGAAACCTCCATCTTTAGCCCCCAAGCCAAAAGACCATAGTCTCTCATAGTGTATGCCGAAGACTACAATATAACATATTTTGAAAATTAAGTACCAACAACACTATAGTAATTATTATTTCAATATAACATATTTTGAAAATTACAAATTTATAGTCTTTTTGTTGAACTTGTAGCACACTCCCTCACATGATAGTGACCACAAACGTGCAAAGGAAAGTAGTTAAATGCAACAAAGGCTATAACAATCACTTACATTTTTCCTTAAAATTTGTTCAACATTTGATTCAAACTTGTACAAATTTGGATTCTTGTTTCTATTTAAAATTTTCTAGTAAACCAAACAAATCGAAGAAAAGTAACTGTTATTTTCTTTTCCTTTGTTTCTTGTACATGAACTCAGGCCCTGTTTGACACACTGGAATAAAATAAGTTAGAATGGAGTGCAAGTTGGAATGGGAATGTAACATCGAACGGAATGAAATTGACATACCCGATTCTCTTGATTGGTTGCTAACAGGAAATTATGTTTCCTACTCGAATAGTTGGTTATGCTAATTAATAGTGCTATGATGTAATGAAATATGAATGCATGGGCATGTTTGATTAGTAGGATTATAACATGGGATTGAGACTATTTGTCCATGGACTCACAATCCCATCTTTGATTGCAAATTTTATTAACCGAATTACATGTATGGAAGACATTCAATCTGACAAAATTGACAAATTTTTAATATTGAGAGGGGATAGGGATCATAATTTCAAGTATGAAAGGAAAAAAAAAAAACAAGATGAATACATAATAAATGGTTTAATAACTAATCCTACACTTATTCATGGGATTATTAATCCTTTCACTATTAATCATGTTAATAAAACAATTTATTAAACAAAAAAAAATCATGTTAATAAAACAAGGCCTATATGTATGACTGTAATTATTTGTCTATTCAAAAGTTTTGTCACACTTTTTCCCCCAATAATGCCCATAAAATAACTACTACACAGACTGCTAAAACAATTACAAATTCAACCCATCTTCATCATTCATCAAATCATCAAAATTTTAGATGTAAAATTACAATCACATCACATTTATACTCACCGCTAGTATAGAACTCAAATTCATCACAATTAAAGTTCCCAGATTCGTTCCGAGACAAAGAGATAACAAAAAAATCAAATGCATTAAGAAAAACAAGAATTTGAAAAGAAAATAAATAATAACTTAAATTGAAAACCCTAACCTTGTCAGCTGATCGGAGAAATTGAAAGAGGAGTGCTTGTGGTGGTCAATGTCGAAGAGGGAAGTGATCGTTGAGTCGGCGAGGAGAGCTTTTAAGAGCCGGTGATGGGTTCGAGTCGGTGGAGACGGAGATGATAGAAGAGAAGATAACCCAGGTGAGAGAGACTGAACAGGGAACCCTTTCTCTTTTCTTTTTCTTTTTTTCTTGGACAAATTACAACTGTAGTCCTCTATTTTAAATCTTGTGATATTTTTCTTCTTATACTTTTAATTGGTTCAATTTTAAGTCTCGTTTAGAAACAAACTAATTTAATAATTTTTTGATTACTTGGCTAAAACATGGGGCATTTCCCTAAATAAGCCAAAATAATAAGGGAATTCCCAAACTAAGCCTAGTTTAGAAAGAATTCCCAAAATAAGCTAACTCGCGGTTCACAATCGCGAGTTCAACACTTTTCCACCCCTGTCGCGCGAAGCCAGCCAAATTTGAAACTCGCTGTTACGAAAAGTGAGTTTGATTAAGAACTCGCGTTTACGAAACGCGAGTTTAATTAAATTTTTTTCCCTTTGAACTCGCTTTTTACAAACACGATTTCATCCCAAAAATATTTTCTGCTGAACTCGCTGTTCATAACCACGAGTTTATCAAAAATTATGAACTCGCTATTTGTAACCACGATTTTAGGGCAAATTTTTTTTCTTTAAGTGAAATCATGGTTCACAACCACGATTTTAGAACTTATATTTAACCCCCCCAGCCCCGTGTTTTGCATTCACGCTTTCTCCTCTCTCCCTCTGCTGTCTCTCTCTCGCTCTTTACTCCTCTCACTCTGTTCTCTCTCTCTCGAGCTACCTGCTCTCTCTCTCTGTGGAGCTCCCTGCTCTCTCTCTCTCTCTCGAGCTCCCTCTGATTCAGTACTGTCTCTCTCTCGTTGGTATGCCTTCTATCATCTACTTTACTGTGAATAAATTAGGATTAGAGTTTATATTTGTGAATATATTTGTGTTTGTGAAAATGTGAATAAATTAGGGTTAGGGTTCATGAATGTGGGGTTAGGGTTAGGGTTTATATTTGTGAATAAATTAGGGTTAGGGTTCATGAATGTGGGGTTAGGGTTAGGGTTTATATTCGTGAATAAAATGTTATGAAATCAGAAATAATAAATTAGGGTTACAGTTTATATTTGTGAAATTTTAAGTATAGATAATTTGTTGAATGTGAATGTTGAATGTGTTGAATTTTAATTATAGATAATTTGTTGAATTTGTTTAATTATAGATAATTTGTTGAACTTTAATTATAGATAATCTGTTGAATGTGAAATATTTTGCTATAGATAATTTGTTGTTGAATTTGTTGAATGTGTTTAATTATAGAGGGTTATGATTTTCTATTGAATGTGAAATCAGAAATGAGGGTTTTGGTTTTGAATTAGGGTTTTGAATTGATGAATGTGAAATCATTTTTCAATTAACGGTTTTAAATTGTGAAATCAGAAATGAGGGTTATGGTTTCAGAAATTAGGGGTTAAGAAATTTATGATAAGTTAAATTTTTTAAATAATGTTATATAATTTTTTTTAGGAACAAATAATTTTTACGTAATGAATAGATAATTATCTATAATAATAATAATAATAATTACATAAGAAAGAGAAACGTTAATTTGGTTGTAAAAATTATTATTAATTAGGTGATGTGGAGTAGTAATAACTTAAAATTAATAAAGTAACAAAAATAATTTTGTTCTAACTTTCAATTTTTTAAGTAAGAATAAGAAATTGAAAAGTAAGGAACAAAATTTGTGATAAGAAATTGCTATGGAAGTTTTCTCATCATTTTGGCCAGGAACAAATATATATATATATATATTTTGGAGATAGGGATATGGCAAAATAGAAAAGTTAGATAATTGAATTTTATGTCGGTGTAGGCCTGCTTCCGTTTTCTTATTAAATTTTTTTAAAGAGTGATTGTGATTGTTAATATTTTCTATGGGTGACCCTTTAAGTAGTACACTAAAATTTTATTAACAAATTAAAAATCTAACTACTTAGAATGTAGACCCAAAAATGAAAAATGAAAAATAAAAAATAAAAGAAAACTTTAAAATATGCCATTGATGCCACATGCCCCTACGATAAGAAAAATTGGTTTGACTAAATTTATGCACTAAATTCAAATGTAATCGTGGTTAAATATAAAAAGTATAGTTTACTTGAATTTCTTGCCCCCATTTACGGTTGAATTTCATTTTCGAGTTTTTCCTCCTTAAAATTCATGACATTCCCTTTTATAAATTTGATATAAATACATGACTTTTTAGAAGTGATCTACAAAAAATTGATATAAACATTAGAGGTCGAATAATTTGATCCACAAAAAATTAGAAGTCAAAACATTACGTTCTACCTCTTTGCCAAAAGAGGCCTTCCAAGTCGTAATGGAAAATGCTATTATGAAAACATTTGATATAAAAAAAAAAAAAAAAAAAACAAATTTGTTTAGGAATTATGTTTGAAAAAATTAAAATATTTGATTTATAAAATGAGTCATTCTCGATAATTTTTACCCACTTGAATTATCCAATTGACTTATTCTCTATGCGCCTGCATTATGTTTATTCAATTAAGTTATAACTTTTTATGATAGTCGGATGTCTGAATCAGTTTACGTATTATATCAACTATCTTACCAATCCACACCAAACGTCCATTCCACGTAGATCCGACAAATCTCAATTAATGAAACATACTGAGAGTTCAACTTGAGATCTGAAAGGAGCATACCTAATTTCTAACACATAATGAGAGCTCTTTAATATTAATGAAACTCAAGTTTGACTCGCTTCAGGTCGATAATTTTTTTGTTATGTTATTTCCCTAAGTTCTTTCCTACGTTATTTCGGATGAGGTTATTTCCCTAAGTTAGGGAATAATGTCATAGGAAATAACCTATCAAATAAATTTGTCATTAAGGTCCCTATTGGCAGAGGGAATAATGTCAATAAAAGTAACTTCTCTTTAATTGTCCATAAATCTCACTATTGGCAGAGGGAATAATGTCAATAAAAGTAACTTCTCTTTAATTGTCCATAATGTCAATAAAAGTAACTTCTCCCTTATTTTGTCGGTATATGCAGATGGATTGTCAAGTCATGTGACTTGGTGCACAATATTTCCTTTTTTCTGGTTTTCCATTCTACTGACAACTCATACCTTGTTCGTTTATGTGGGATTGTCATGCAGGGCCATATTTCTAAAGCTGTTCATAACCAACTATATAAACGACTATATGTGAAGACACAACCTTACAACTCATTTCGCCCTACGAAATTATCATTCATTTGTTTTAAAAAATTAGCATGGCTACATGGTTCATGGGAGGGAGTGGGAATCGCAGAGGTGGTAGGAACTTGCAAAGGGGTGACAGTTCACGACGAGGAAGGGGAAGGGAAGTGGCGATGCTGAAGATGAAACACCATTTGCTTCGTTAGATGCCTCTTGTGCTTATCATGATAGGTTTGGGAAGCGACATTTTGTCATGCCCAAGTACTATCGAGATCCATGTGGTTTGGTGGAGGAACCATCAGATAATCAAACAGGATATGGTTTAGCAAACGCTAGACTTCTGAAGTGGCCCGCACTATTTATAGAGCGAGTCCAAATGGAAAGATTATGTCGGGAATCTTGAAGGTGCCAAAAGCACGTTCTGTTGAGATCCAAAAGGAAGATCCTGATAATGTTGATCGACTATGTGAAAGACTACAACGTGAGATTTCTCAAATGAACTGTAGGTTAGCCCGCGATATGCAGCTATACATAGTTAAGAAGGATGCCCAGAAGAACAAAACAGAACCAAATGATGCGGCTATCAAGGGTATCATGGAGGATCCTCAGCTTGTCTCTAATGCTGAGCTTTCGGATTGTTCAGACTCTGAGCCACCTACCGATTTAAGCGCGAATTAGGTGTTAATGTCTACACTTCGGCAATATTAGGTCATGCATTAATATGTAATGTCTGTGTTAGAGTAAGTGTTTCCATAATGAGTTGGTCAGATTGTCTGGCTAATATTTGTCTGTCTAACTGTTATGTTTATCTATGTATTGTGTGTTCAGTTCATGGTGTCCACAATGTATTGTTGTCCGAGACTTATGTTTGTACTACTTATGTATTTTTGTGGGAGACTTATGTGTGTTTTTCCTCAAGGTTTTATGAATTACATTATCAGCTTCTAACCCAAAACAAGGACAACAGAAAAAAAAATATTATTTAAATGAAAACGGCTTTAGTAAAGCCAAAAGCAATTTCTGAATAACACATTCTAACCCAAAACGAAGAGAAGAGAAAAAAATAAAAAATAACAAAGTTTACATGAAAACGGCTTTAGTAAAGCGAGAAGAAATTTATGAATTACATTATCAGCTTCTAACCCAAAACAAAGACAACAGAAAAAAAAATATATTATTTACATGAAAACGGCTTTAGTAAAGCCAAAACAAAATTCTGAATAACACATTCTAACCCAAAACAAAGACAAGAGACAAAAATAAAAAATAAAAAACTTTACATGAAAATGGCTTTAGTAAAGTGAAAAGAAATTTATGAATTACATTATCACCTTCTAATCCAAAATAAAGACAAAAGAAAAAATATATATATTTAAATGAAAACGGATTTTTTAAAGTCCAAACAAATTACTGAATAACACCTTCTAACGCAAAACAAAGAAATAATAATTATAAAAAAATTGACATCAAAACGGCTTAACTAAAGCTAAAAAAATTTATGAATTACATTATTACCTTCTAACCCAAAACAAACACAAGAAAAAAAACAAAATAAAATTACTTTAGTCAAACAAAATAAAAAAAAATGCTGAATTACACATTCTAACCCAAAATAAAGACAAAAGGAAAAAAAAAATTAATATGAGAACGGTTTTAGTAAAAGAATTTCAACCAAAAAAATTATTCTGAAATATATTATCACCAAAACAATGACAACATAAACAAAAGAACGAAATTTTTTTCTTTAAAGTTCAGTAAAATTGAAATTTAAAAAAAAAAAATTACGCTAAAAGCGCGGTTCATTAAAAAATTTGGCAAAAAACCGTGGTTCTAAAGAGTGAGGGTAGAAGAAAATGTTTTTTTCATAAAACGTGGGTTTTGATAAACTCGTGGTTACAAAGAGCGAGTTTATTAGAAAATTTTATATGATAAACTCGTGCTTACAAACAGCGAGTTCAGAACAAAAATCCTTTCTGCTAAACTCGTGCTTTCAAAAAGCGAGTTCAGCATGGGATGAAATCGTACTTGTAAAAAGCGAGTTCAAAGGGAACAAAAATTTAATTAAACTTGCATTTCGTAAGCGCGAGTTCTTAATCAAAGTCGCTTTTCGTAGCAGCGAGTTTCAAATTTGGCTGGCTTCGCGCGACAGGGGTAGAAAAGTGTTAAACTCGCGATTGTGAACCGCGAGTTAGCTTATTTTGGGAATTCTTTCAAAACTAGGCTTAGTTTGGGAATTCCCTTATTATTTTGGCTTATTTAGGGAAATGCCCCTAAAATATGAGCTAAAAAAAATTAGTATTTGACTTTTTGATATGAGTTGTTGGCTTTTTGACTTTTAGACTAGATGGACTAATACCCAAACGAGACCTTAATCTTAAATTTTAGATTTTATTTCAATTTAATTTAATTAATAATATTGTTAGTATTTTTTTAAAAAAATTATCAATAAATTTGTTGAAATTAACTAACTAGTAAGTTTATAATTTTATACTTAAAAATATAGCACGTAACATTTATATGCATATTTTTCATTTTAAAATATTAAGAATTGTAATTAATTTGATCAAATTAAGACAATTCATAAATTTAAAGTCAAAATCAAACCGATTAAAAGTACATAAATTAAAATAATACAAGAAATAAAATATAAAAACTACCGTCATAATTAATCCAATCCCCTTTTCTTTGGTCAAATTACACGGACCTCTTCACAGTTAGTACATAAGTTACAATTAGGGCAAACCAATTAAGGATGGTTTGAGATTCGCTTATTGAGTGTATTTTTAGATTTTTTGTATATATAAAAATAAATAAATAAAACTTTACTCTTTCAAAAATTATTTGCAAACAAAAAAAAATTATGTAGAGAGTAATGTTGTATATAATTGCAGTTCTTACCTCATTCACGATAATGAGATGACAGTGATATTTTTAAAATTGTAAGTCACTCATTTTAATAGATTTTTTAATTTAAAATAAATAGACATACTTATGCTATCTTATTATGTATAAACTTTTTGCATGAATTTTCTAATTGTATGCCATTACTCTTGCTCTCTTAGTTATTGTCTGTATCATTTTACCCCTTACCAAAAATTTGGGCACTTACTTTTCATTTTTTATTATTTAAGTGATGATTTACATTTTTTTATTTTTTTGAAAAGGAGAAATTTTTATTAAGATCAGTCAAACGGTACTTATAGAATGAGTTCATCCAACGAAATGAACTTACACCATACAAGGTAAAAATAACAAAGAAACACCTAGGAAAAAAACCACGTAAATATCTGTCACAACTCAAACCCGCCCCTATGGGTTTAGCATCGTAATCGGCCAGCAATCCGTGATTACCAAAGGTCTGCTTAACAGTAACGACAGTAATACAAAGTAAAGGGCTGGCGAAAGCCAAACAGTAAAAGAAAGATGTCCAATGAGCTGTAAAATTCTGAATGCAAAAAGACTTTATGAACAAGTCACATTCATAACCAAAACATATTTACATATCAGATATACATAACATACAGGTTAGGGATTCAATCCCTATGCCATAACTGTACAGTCAAGTCTAAAACATTTATTACAAAACAGAGACGGAAGGGTGAAACTGAGACACCCCAAAAACAGCCTTAGCTTGAACAGATTTGGAACCTCGAAGAGAAGCACAAAGGTTGGCTTGACAAAACAAGAGCTAACTCGACGCTCCTAGCTCCGGTTTGGTGCCTGGACACCTACATATAAATATAAACAGTGAGCTAAAGCCCAGTGAATAACAGCTGTGTAAAAAGGTTAAGAATGAATGTCCTTTCAGTAATTAAAACAGTCAATTGCATCTGTAGATCAGTTATTCAATCAGTGGCTCATATTACATGCCATAATAGTCATTTAGAAATCAAAACAGTCATATGTGGTACATCCAATAGCAAAACAGTACAGTAGGTCTTAATAGACCGAACAGTCAATTGATGGCCATCAAAACAGTATACAGTATTGGTTTCAAGTATTGGAACCGACAGAGATCTCTGTAACAATAGTAGTAACAGTACAGTGACAGTAAGTTGCTATGGATGCCATGAATACAGTTTACAAATAGGACAAACATTCATTCAGTAAACGATGCCATTTCAGAAACCGGTATAATCAATTGTTCAGAAATAGTTATACTTGAACGTATCTTTACAACATTGTTACTCACAGAGTACTGGGCTACAAGCAAGCTATTGAGCATCCTCGGATGCCAACCCTACACAGTTGCAGAATAAATACACACTAAGTTACACATTTGGGAATCAATAACTTAGTCCCCTAACTTGACTCGGTGCGGTTCTATAACATTATCCTCATTAAGATGCCTTAAACTTGGCCTAGAAATGCCTAGGATAGAATGAGGATGCAAAAATGCACCTTAAAACACTTTTCAAAATTTTGCTAAACAGGGGTCTTGCTCCAGCGTGGCTTTCTACGCTCGAGCGGACATGCAGACAAAGGGTATAGCGACCCCGGTCTTTTCCCATTTGATTATTGTACCCGGACTTATGTTCCGCGGATTCCGCTGTTATATTTGTTGTTGTTGTCCTTTAATTCCTTATTCTTGGGTTATAGGATGTGTTTAGCAGGTTGATTGCAGGTTGGTTGGGTTTAGAAACCAAGTCTGCATGTTCAGTTTTTGGCTTGGTCGAGGTCTTCGTTTTTGGTTCTTCGCTCGAGCGAGCTTTCCTTGGCTCGAGCGAGCGTTGCGTCCAGTACCTAGACCTGAGAGCAGTGTATCTTGGCTCGAGCGAGCTTTCTTCGCTCGAGCGAGCTGGTTTGTCTTTGGCTCGAGCGAGCTTCTCTTCGCTCGAGCGAGTTCAGTTTCTTGTTTCTGGTCGCTCGAGCGACCGGGTCTTCGCTCGAGCGAGCCTGTCCAGTATATAAACACAGCAGCGGGATTTTAAGCAGTTTTTTTTATCTTTTTCTGATCCCAAACCCTAGGTCCGTCTTCTCTTCTTCTCTAAACACCTTCTCTCCTAGGATTGATCTAGTTAGGGTGTGTTTTTACCCTAGTTGCTTTACAAATAAGGTAGAGGAGAGTGAGGGCTTTCATTTAATCTGAACAGACTTGGATTTGGAGCACTTTGGAGTTTGGGCTATCATCTTTGTCTTCTTCTTTTGGGTTCTTTGCTTCGAGGTAGGGATTTCCTACTCCATTTATACGTTTTAATCCTAAGTATTGGTATTTTGGTATGTGGGGGTAGTTTGGTAAATTTGGGAGAAACCCTAGGGTTTGACATAGATTAATTTGTATAATTAATTTGGGAAAAATGTGGAATTGGGTTTAATTCATGAAATTGGGGGATTATGAGACTGAATGATGTAGTTGGATAATTTAACCACCCATTGAAATTACATGTGTTGTGTATTTATTTCTTGCTTAGAAATAACTATTTGGGCTATCGGTGGAGGATAGTCATGATTGTTGTAGACATTGCATGTGGATTAGGCAAAATTGAAATTAATCACTTGATTAAGTTGTTGAGTATAAAGGTTGGAATAATACGTTAAAAGTTATGTATTGATGGATTGTGTATATGACTTTATGTTTATATGCCTTACTTGTGTATGGGAGGAGATAGGTGATGTACTCCACGGTTTAGGGGAAGATGGGGGATGTACCTCTAAACCGGTTAATGATTATGGGAAGATAGGTGATGAACCCAGGGTTGCTGCTTATATGCGCGCCTATAGCAGAGATACAGCTCATATGCTTATCTATTTGATATGATACATCACCAAAATGTGTATCAGTTGGGAAGTATGGAAGTGAATTTGATTGTGATTGATGCAATACCAACTTGTGTATTTGTTATGCTATATGAGAGGTTTAACTTGATTTGTTATCCCTGTTGAATTGGAAAGATTGTTAATAAGAGATGAAATCCCTGTTGAGTTATTTGGGACAGGTTCTGAGCCATAATTGGAAGATGAATTATGCCATAGACAAAGTGTCATAGGCAATGTAGACATTTGTGTCATGAAATTGTAAATGGATTATTTTGTGTTAACCATGTATCGGGTACTACTGCTTTAGTTGATTCTTATGTTTGGTTTAGTATTTCTCTACTGGGCTGTGGCTCACCCTATATGGGAACTTTATTTTCAGGTTCAGGCGGTTCACTACCTCCAAAGACTTAGCTTGTGAGGATTTGGACTTGAAGACTTGTTTTATTTGTTTTAGTCGTTTTATTTGAATAATGTAAACATTCAAGCCTAGGGCTTTATTTGTTTGAGTTAGAACTCATGAATTTGTGTCCAAGTGTTGGCTTGGCAAGATGTAAGCCCGTAGGGCATTTATTTTGATGTTTTATTTTATATTACTCTGATGATTTAAATAATATAATGTTTTTCTTTAATAATGCATGCCTTGTTTTATGTTTAATGGGTTTAATTTTGAGGGCGTTACAAAGGGGCTTCGCTCGAGCGTGACTTCCCCCGCTTGAGCGGACTGCAAACTCAAGAAAAGTACTGGATGCACGATTTTCACACTCGATGGACGCTCGACCTCCGCTCGAGCGTGAGACTCAGACTCTCGCTCGAGCGGGCTGCAAAACACATGAACTTCTGGGCATTTGTATTTTACGCTCGATCGTGACTTCCTACGCTCGAGCGGAAGGGCATGTACTCAGAGTGTACGCTCGAGCGTGAAGTCCTCCGCTCGAGCGTGGATCCAAAATCTGAAATTTCTAGATTGATCCTCAAGCACAAAATTCAACTTCTAAAGCTTCAAATTCAAGTCCTTTGGGCTAATTTTCTAGAAAACACTTGGAAACTCATAGTACAATATGTTTTTGAAGATCATTTGTAAAATCAAGCCCAAAGGTAAGCCAATTGAACACAAATCTCAAAGAAACTTGAAGTACATTACAAGAACTTGACATGCATGAGTTCCCATGAACTCTAATGTTCCAAAACATGACCAAATGCAAGATTTAGCTCAAATTCATGGTGAATTCGTGGACCACAACTAAAATATGCACATGCATGTGGAAATTCTCATGTAAATGATCTCAAAACTCAATGGTATGGACATGCATGCACACCTTGCTACTCAATTCAACTCTTTGAGCTAATTCTAGACTCTAATCACCAATTTACCATGAACCATGCAAGAAACAATTTAAATTCACAATTAAGAGAAAGAACTCCCTACCTTAAGTCTTGAATTCTAGGTGTAGGAGCCTAATTTCTCAAGTCTCCTTCAAATTCTCCTAAGTTCCAAGCCAAACTTTGTTGAATCAACTCGTTTCTTCCAACTCTCTCTCTCTCTCTCTCAGTTTGGTCTAGAAGATGAACAAAATGATGTATCAGATATGTATAAGGCATAATAAAGGTGGGTTTTTGAGTCAATCCACTCAATGGCAAAAAGGTAATAAACCTTAGTTCAACTAATTTAACAATAATAATAATTTACACATTCCGATTCGAATTTGAATTAAACTTACCATAAAATCACATAAATTCTAATTAGCATAAAACACTAATCAATTTCGGAATTGGTCGCCGATAAGGCTTTCAAATCGCAATTCGGAAATAAAAACATGAACAGATCCTTCTATAGCGAACAGATAGAAGTGCAATTACAAACAATACACTCATGTAATCAATTCAGGATTTCAACCTACTTAGTTACTTATCATGCTTAATCAGAGGTGAGGGTTGTCACAATATCCAAGCGTAAAGCTCACGTTATGAAGTAGATGCCAATCATAAGAGTTCGACAATAAAACAAGTCTGGGATAAAAGCATAGATTTTAACCACAAAGAGGGTAAACTACAATCAAGCACCGATGGACTCATCACACAACCAACAGATTATTGTGGTCTCTCATCTAATTGGGAAAATAGAAGAAACGGTGTGCTTTCTTACTCTCATATTTTAGATTGGTAAGAAAGCAAATCACGTGAGAGAGTGATTTGAGTGAGATTTCTTTTTATTCTTTTTTTCATTTTAAGGGGTAATCTTATTTCTCACCAAATCTCATAACTTTTAATAAGAAATCAAATAGTCAAAATAAGAGACTTCCCTTTCTCACACTTTGTCTTCATTTCTCATCTACTTAACCCTTTGAGCAAATGATAGTCTTCTCTTCTCACCAAAACTATATGATCCAAACGAACTGTAAATCCTACACAATTTTAAATTGTATGATTATGAAACTCATCTTATTAGAATGATTTTATGTTAACTATTAATTGAAGTACATGACATTTTCTTTACACTCCTGAATCACAAAAAAATATGTTGTTTAACTTTATTAATTGAAATTATTCTTTTTTTGTAGCTAGTTGTTGCAATAGTTAATTATTGAGCTATCAAACTGATCGTCTTCCTCTTTATTACAGATCCAAAAGAATAGTGTGGTGGAAGTTATTATTGGGATAGAGTGCTATAAGTAGAAGTTATTTTGAATTGTTTTGTTGCGACATTAATTTAAATTATAAAACTCTTGTTTGCTTTGATGGAGGCAATGAATATTTGTAATATTTAGGTTTGGCATGCTCTAAACATTAAACTAGCTAAACAGAATTTGTGGATTATTGTTGAAACTTTTGGTATTGTGAATTAAAGAATTACTGTGGGGACATAATTTTTGAAAGGCAACACGTGGCCGAGGTGACACCGAAGTGTCAGCCGAGGTACTACGTGTCTTGGACATGATGCCGAGGTAATCTCGGATAGGCTGAGGTTATCTGCGAGAATACCAGAATCCGGGATAAGCGGATAAGGGATAAGAGTCCTAGAATTGGGGAGGACTTTAGTTTGGATAAAGATAAGACTCTTAGAGAGTTTATTCCAATCTAATTAGGAGTCTAAGATTAACATTGAGACAGAATCCATTGGAGCTAGGTTTCTATTGGGATTAGGTTTGTGTTGGCTATAAAAGAGAGGCACCGTCATGGGTCTAAGATACGTTTTTTGTATTCTGAATAGTGAGTTAAGCACTTTTGCTATCTTTGAGAGATAACTAACTTGATCGTCAGAGTGCCCATGGTTGGATGAACCACTGCCGGAATCTCTTCTTTTTATGACAGGTCATTCGAGCTTAATCTATTCTGCCGTGTTCTCCAGCTGAGTACTAGTTTGGCAGTGTGGTCAGAAATCGACTCACACAATTTGGCGCCGTTTGTGGGAAAGACAAGAGAATAGATGGCCAACGACGGACAGAAAGAGAAGGTTGGGAATGACATTCCTATTGGGAGTGAGAAACATATTGACCTTGATGTCAACGAAGACAACTGTAACGAAGAGAATCGTGATAAGAATCACGGAGAAAAAGACGTTGGCAAGGAAGGTGTAATGACCCCCATCACGTATAATGATTAGCACTTAATTAATTAAGGAGATTTGGATTTTAAGTGCCAATTATTCTAATTTAATCTGAGATCTATGAAAATTATGGAGACTAATTTGTATGTGATTCGGTTGAGGATTTATTTTGGAATTAGAAATTGAAAGCCTAAATGGCTCAAGAAAGTGCAAATAGTGAATTGAATTATTTAAATTTTGAGTATCGGACCATATGAGACTTTAATTAAATATTCGATTCAGATTTATAAAATTGAGATTTGATTAATTGGGTCCGAATTGGAGTTAATTAAGTTAAGAGGATTGGGAATTTAGATTATTACGAATTAAATTCATTTATGTGGTGCCTAATTCGAATACGTAATTTAATGACGAAATTTTGAGTCTAATCAGGAATTGAAGGCTTAAATGATTTAAGAAACCAAAAATTTATGATAATAATAAGTTCAATTTAATATTTGAAACCTCCTTGTTTTATTTTAGGACATTGATCGAAGTGGTAACATAATGGTAAAGTAGGAGTGAACCAAGAATTTAATTCGGATAATTTTTTCTATGAACAGCCGTCACTCTTTTGCCCTTTTATTTTTCCGCACTTTGAATTTGGGTATGAGGTTAAAACTATTGGAAAGCTTATTTCCGGGGCTTCGATTTGGACACAAGAACGACCTAGAACGGAGTCCGGATGAGAGAGTTATGCCCGCTTGAAGTTTTGGAATCTGTGCTGGAAGCAGGTACGCTCGAGCGAGAAAAGAGACGCTCAAGCGGACTGCGCGAATTCAGCAATTTTAAAGGCACTTTTCTAGATCATTCTTTACACTTTCATCTCCTCTCTTCATCCCTCTCACCCTAGGTCCGAAAACCCTAGGTTTTTTTACCTCAAATACCTTTCATTTCCCTAAGAATTGGCCAAGATCTCTTACAAAAAAGTGACGAAGGCTTTAAGCTCAACATTTTCAACCGATTGGAATTCGGATTTGCAAAGGATTTTTCTCAAAGCTTTGCTCTCTTGTTTGATTCTTGAGGTAGGGGTCCTAGTTCTTTTTCAATACTTGCATTAATAGATAGATTTGTGGTATTTTGATTATATAAATGTAAAATCTACATTTTTGAGCATATAGTGTTATATCATGGAAATTGGAGGTTTAGGGTTTGAAGTGTTAGGATTCAATTGTTGGGATAAGATTATGGATTATGAACCTTGGATGTATAATCAATGAGAAAATTGGAATAAAAAGAAGTGGTGTGAGAAGTTTTAATTTTTCTTGGAAGTCTTGATTTTTCTTGAAAATCCTAAGTTGATTCATAATGATAATTAATGATTTCGCCCAAATTGAAAGTAGAATCATGAAATTGATAGGTTGAATTATATATATACAAGTTTAATTGGATTTTGGAAGTGTTTGAAAATTATGTAAAAAATTAGCGATTGAACCTTTATCATGGGTATTGTAAATTTACATGCATCATAGATTTCTTGAGATTGAGAAGGATTTAGGATTAAATTCATGGAATTATGAAGAAATTGGGTTTTGAACATAAAATGAGTTACATGCATGTTCATGATTATGGAAGCTAATTATTTTGGATTTGCTTTTGAATATCTTACATGAGTTTGAGTCTAGTTCCTACATGTATGAACAAATTCTACAAATTTTGATATTCTAATTATGGGGACATATTTTCTGAGTGCCAACACGTGGCACAGGTGACGCCGAAGTGTCAGCCGAGGTGCCACGTGTCCTGGTTATGACGCCGAGATGATCTCGACTAAGCCGAGATTATCTCCGAAGATATCGGAATCCGAGATAAGCGTATAAGGGACAAGAGTCCTAGAATGAAAAAAGACTTCAGTTTGGGAAAGGATAAGACTCTTAGAGAGTTTATCCCAATCCTACTAGAGTCCAAGACTAGTAGTAATCCTAAGTCCATTGAAGCTAGACTTCTATTGGGACTAGGATTGTATTAGCTATAAAGAGAGGCAACCCCATGGATCTAAGGTACGCAATTTCTATTCAGAACAGTGAGTAAGCACTATTGATTATCTTTGAGAGATATTTGATTGCTGACTTAATCATCGGAGTGCCCCCGGGTGGACGAACCACCGCCGGAATCTCTTCTTTCTGTTGCAGGTCGTTCGGGCTTATCCTATTTTACCAGTGCTCTCCAGTTGAATACTGAGTTGGCAGTGTGGTCGGAAATTCACTCACACAATTTGGCGCCGTCTGTGGGAAAGAAAGAAGAATAGATAGCCAACAACGGACAGAAAGAGAAGATTGGGGATAACACTCCTATTGGGAGTGGGAGACCTATTGACCTTGACGTCGAAAAAGACAATTGTAACGAAGAAACTCGTGACCAGAATCACGGAGTGAAAGACGTCGACCAAGAAGGCGACGTACCAAAGAAAACAAACCAAAGCAGGTACTATAACAAAGATAACCTCCAGGTATGGAAAGACAGATGCCTACGGAGGGACGAAGAGGTGAAGGGGATGGTGAACAAATTGGCAGACCTGCAATCGGTCATCAGTTTCATGATGCAGAACAATGTCATGCAGCCACCGTTCCTGCTGTAGGACACGCCGATTTCAGCGGCCAATGCCCAGAAGGGAGGACAGAAAACAATCCCTGTAGCCCCTAGCACGCCAGGAGCGAAAAACACTCTCACCGGCCGTCAAGGGAGGTCGGACGAGGAAAGTCGAGAAGGGAAGAATCTTGAAGGACACATCGCACCAAGGAGGCAGACCCCAGAGAACATCGGCATGTTCAAAGACAGGAGTTGTGCTTCGATGCAACTAATAGAGAAAGGTCGAAAAGGGCTCACAACGAAGCTGAGAGCAGTGCACCTAAAAGATTGAAATCAGGAGATAGCCGAGCTCCTGGGCAGACCAAGGAGGATCTGAGGGATTACCTCAAGAGGAAGCAACAAAATGCCGAGGTAACTTCCCCTGTTAAGCTGAGAACATCATTCTCGGTGGAGTTGGACAAATTTGAGGCGCCAAAATGATTCAATATGCCGAGGTTCTAGATATAAGATGGGAAGTCGGACCCCAACTTTCACGTCGGATTATACCTGAACTCAATGGCACTGTACACTGGGAACAAGCCGTTGCTCTGCAAGGTGTTCCCCTCATCCTTCGGGGAGATTGCATCGGATTGGTTTCACAAATTGCCGACGAAAAGTGTGAAGACCTGGAAAGGCCTGGCTGAGATGTTCATGGCCAGGTTCGTGACAAACAAACTACAACTATTAAGGGTGGACGCCCTGATGGCTCTGAGAATCAATGAGGATGAAGGCCTTAGGGCCTACGCAAAAAGGTATTATGAGGTGTTCAACCGAATACCCGAATGCAACCAAGAGGTGGCGGTCGTGTCTTTCAAGAATGGCCTAAAAGATGATTGTGCACTACAAAAGTCATTCGCAAAGACATTTCCAAAAAGCATGGAGGAGCTTATGTCCAGAATTGAGAAATACGCCAGAGCTGAAGAAGACACACCCGGGATTAAGGCGACAAAGCAAGAGAAAGCGAACTGCTCGCCGAAGCGAGGCCGAGGTAACAACGAATCCAACAAACAAGAGATAGGACTGAGAACCGCACAGGCAGTCACAACTGTATTCCGAATCCTAATTCACAAAGTCCTGGATAAAATCCGAACCCAACCCTATTTCAGAGCACCGGAAAGGGTTCCGGGAGAGTTTATGGAAAAAAGCCTTGGGAAGCATTGTGCTTATCATAACGAATATGGGCATTTGACTCAGGGTTGCAAAGCCCTGAAGTCACACCTAGAAGACCTGGTAAGGTAAGGCCATTTGAGGGACCTTGTAGATAAGGCCAGGAGAAGGGAAAAGCAAGCAAGACTTCCTCAGGCACTAGCAGCTCCACCTCCCCCAACACAGCAGTCGCAGGCAGGCGGACCTCGGGTAATTAATGTAATTCACTTGAAGGTCAACAAAAACGAAATACGGGGGGTGACCCAGAAGGTGAGGCATTTACAGCATGTGCACCAGGTCCGGGAGAAAAGACCTCGGGCCGAGAAATGCCAGGGACCAGTAGTGTCCTTTACTGAAGCCGACCTAGAGATGGTACAACATCCGCACAATGATGCCTTGGTAGTATCTCTCCACGTTGGAGAGTGCCAAGTGAAGCGCATCCTAATTGACCAAGGCAGCTCTTGTGACATCATGTATGTCAGATGTTACAAAGAGCTTGGCCTTCACCAGATGATATGGAACAATCCAATAGACCAATGGTCGGGTTCAATGGAACGCCGACATGGCCACTGGGAGCAGTAAGCTTGGATGTGTAGGCTGGCACCAAGAAAATAAAGACAGAATTCACCGTAATCGACACACTCTCCCCTTACAATGTTATTTTGGAAAGGCCATGGTTGCATGCAATGGGGGCTGTTCCCTCAACATTGCATCAACTATTGCGGTTCCCAACAGAGCATGGGATAGAGGAGGTCAAAGGAGATCAGCTGCAGGCAAAAAACTGCTCCATGGCAGCAATGAAATCCACCTACAGCATACGAGAACCAGAAAGGACAGAGATTGAAGACGAGGACGTGGAGGTCCTAGAGGATGTCGGCAAGGAGCCAGCCGATAAGAGTGAAGAAGCCCTTAAGAAAATCCTTGTCTAGCAAGGGGATGAGGAACGCTTCTTCCTTCTCGGCTCAAACTTAGCCGAAAAAGAAGAAAAAGAACTGGAAGCGTTCTGGAGAGCAAACATTGAAGTGTTTGCATGGACGCCTTATGAAATGCCAAGCATTGACCCCGAGGTCACTTGCCACAAGCTGAACGTAGACAGGTCGGCTAAACCTGTAATCCAATGGGCAAGAAGACCGATCGGCCACTTTTATAGCCGATCGGTAGACTAAGTGGTCAATCGGCCACTGCTTCCTGCAAATTCTCCCTTTTGCTGCAACAGAGTACTAATAGAGGCAAGGCAGTGTATTTACAAGAAAATGTGTGTACAACCACACTCCTTATCATGTTTAAAGCTCAAAGGAGTGTAGTGCTTGGCCCTCGAGCCATCAATCACGCATCTCAATGCATGATGGCCAGAGAGGCTGGGTTGCACAAATTAATGACGATGAATGCACACAAATACCACATAAGACCCCATGAACCTCCACCTTATCATGCATGATCAAAGGTGTCGGTAACCTAAGGAATGAGGTGCGTTCGTTCCCTATGTTTGGATCAACATCTGACCCAAACACAATGCAATGCAACAAACATGCAAAGATAATGCAACATGCAACATGCAAACAACATGAGCATGCAACAACAATATGCAAGCAACATGAGCATGCAACAACATGCAATGGCAAGGGCTATGTAATGCAACACTTAAAGGACCAAACCAACCACAAATAAGCTTCATGCATGCCAAAACAATGGCCAAAGTATGCTGAAAATGGAGTCCAAAAGTATATGCAAGCATGCATGCCAATTGGTTCACAAACAAAGCATGAAGGCACCAACTCTCAAGCACATTGAAGGAGTATAAAATATGAGAGTGTGGCAGTGAAGTAGGCTCTGAAATCACATTCCAAATGAGGCTAGATCATGCATATATGACAAATGAAGCATGCTAGTGGGCTTAAAGCTTAAAGTTAGCCAAAGGACTTACACCATGGCTATACCAAGCAAGCCCCAAAGGACCAAGGTGACTCAAAATAGTCCCAAGGTAGGTCTAAATAAGGCCAAAACATGCATGTAATGAGGCCAAAACAAGCTAGCATGGTGAGCACAAAACATGATGCATACAAGGCCAATGAAGAGGATTACACTACACTCACCAAAACCAAGCACGAGGTGACTATACCAACAAAAATCAGAGTTATGGCATGTCAAAATAACACCAAAAATGCACTGATATGGCAGCCCATAAGCTTAGGCAATAAGGCATGCGTATATGCTCATATTTAAGGCATAAGGCATGACTCACCAAAAGCATTAAAATAGTGAAGCATGAGAGAGTATGGCCACACCATATGCACTGAAATCATATACCAAGTGATGCCAAATCATGCAAATAGCCCAAGCAATGCATGCTAGTGGCTTGGAAATCAAAGCTAACAAGCTATAATGCACTATGGCTATACAAAGCAATGCATGCATGACCAACACAACATGAATCAGAGCTTAAGCATGCTAAAACATGAACAAAAGCTTCCTAGAGTTAGGCTAGAATCATGCTAGAATGATGATCAAAAGTATAGAGCATGTTAGGCTAGCAAGTAGCATTACACTACAAGTGTATGAGGCATTCAAAAGACAACCAAATCAGCCCAAAATAGTGCTATATCATGGAAAAAAAAGGCCTAAGACATGCTAAAATGGAGCCACAAAGAGGTATAAAAACATGCCAACTTGGTGAGCCAACAACACAAGCATACAAGAGAAGAGGAGGGAGCGATAACCCCCCTCCTATTTGAGGCCTCAAAACCACATTCCCACCACTGAAATTTCTTTGGAATTCAATGGTGAAGAGGCCAAACAAAGGTGATCCAAAGGCTTAAAAGAGATGGTTCAAAACAAGGCCAAATAAGGCACAAAGGGGGTAGACCACCCCCCAACACCAAAGAGGCCTTAAACAAACATGTTAAACACTTAGAATCAAAGCTTTTTTCAGTTGAAAGCAAGGCCTAAAACAATATGCA
Source organism: Camellia japonica (assembly GCA_030407325.1). Classification (NCBI taxonomy): domain Eukaryota; kingdom Viridiplantae; phylum Streptophyta; class Magnoliopsida; order Ericales; family Theaceae; genus Camellia; species Camellia japonica. Next base: position 156,219,032 of record JAPPVO010000029.1, read on the forward strand.
AGGATGGCCAATATGGTATACAAACAAAGGCTTAAAAGGGAAATACACTCACCCGTGAAGCACAACTTCGAAACCAGCAACCTCTGAGGCAAAAACCAACTTTCAGAGCTCAAATAACACTCCCAAGAACCTTAGCTCAAAGATGGTAGTGTGTTGCTAGGTGTTGTAGTGCAAAAATGAAGAGAAATCTCACTTTAAGGCACAAACTAACACAATATAGAGAGAGAGAAAGAAATATATATAGAGAGAGATGTATATCTCCTCTATCAGATTTTTAGAACCTCTGGAAAGGGAGAGGGGCCTCCTTTCTTATAGAAAATTAAGTCCTAAGCTTGTTGAACAAGCTAGGACTTGGTTTGAATCCATCCATACACGTGTATGGAGGATACACCAAGTGGCCAACAGCTGGCACCAGCTGGAAAAAAAATATCTGCAAAAGCAGAAAAAGAGGTCTCGACCAAAAAAATGGCCGATCGACCAAAAAGAGTGCCGACCGGCCAACACTGATGGCCGATGGATAGAAGACAAGACCGATAGGCATGAGGCCTGGTCGATGGGTTATAGGGCTGGCCAACAAGCTACCCTCTTCCCTCAGAAACAAAACCATAAGTCCTTGGTCCACAACCAAGCACAAAACAGGCAAGTTGAGAGGTTCTAAGGCAAGGCGCACAACCGAGACACTCGGGAACTCAAAACGAACACAAGCATGGATGATCATCCAGTGTTCAAACGATGACGTCCAAGTCTTGAGGACAGTAAAAAATGGGGTGTCTACAGACCCGAACCCACCCCCATAGGTTAGGATCATAACCGGCCAGTAATCATTAGATTACCTACGGCCTCAAACAGAAAACAAATTTTAAAATAATCATATGGGGCCAAAAGCGGAAGCAGACTTAAAAATTTTGTCCAATGAGCTATGTTTACATGATAAAGCGAAACATTTCATAAATAGTCCATAATAACTCACACATAAAAATAGAGTTAATATCTTATACATCCAGGAGCTTCAAGACATGCAGTCAGCTAAACAAGACAAACTTATATGCATGGGTGATCCAATGTATTCACCGATAAAGCAAAAGTGTAAACATAAGAACAAAAATAAAGTCTCGTGCGTGAGACGTGTGGGCTGACTCCACAAAGCCTGACTTCCTCTTATATCTTTCACTGAGGCTGGGTTTGGACATCTCTTTGCTCACCTACACACATATAAATGAGAGTGAGCAATAGCCCAGTGAATAATATCAAAATAAAGAAGTTACATGAATGAAATTCGTAACAGACATATCTAACGGCCTTAAGCCCATTCACGTTTTTATCTAATACATCAAACGGCCTCAGGCTCAAACATATCAAACGGCCTCAGGCCCAATTCGCTCTTATCAAACGGCCTCGGGCCCGATTTGTTTGTGTCAAACAACTTTCGGTTCAATCATTCATGTCAAATGGCCTTCGGCCCAATCATTCATGTCAAATGGCCTTCGGCCTAGTCATTCATGTCAAACTATCATTCATGTCAGATGGCCTTTGGCCCAATCATTCATGTCAAACGGCCTTTGGCCCAATTATTCATGTCAAACTATCATTCATGTCATGACCTTTGGCCCAATCATTCATTCAAAACAATTTTCTGTGGTCTTTGGCCCAATCATTTATGTCAAACGGTCTTTGGCCCAATCATTCATGTCGAACTATCATTTATGTCAAACGGCCTTTGGCCTAATCATTCATGTCAAACAGCCTTTGGCCCAATCATTCATGTCAAATGGCCTTTGGCCTAATCATTCATGTCAAACGGCCTTTGGCCCAATCATTCATGTCAAACGTGTTTATGTGTGTTTCATGCTCATGATCATGATCGTATTTGTATTCCTTAGTCTTAGGCAAAAGACTGACATTTAGAATACTCATTCTTAATTCAAGCATACAAATCCATAAGGCATGTGCAGAAGTAATGTTTGGGAAAACAACATACTTGAACATATCCTTACTAAGATATTACTTACAGTGTTCTGCTGATGGATTTGTCCTTATGCTCGACCCTACACAATTCATAATGCATATTGGGTCACAAACAATTCAATCCGTTCTTTAATCTATTTATTTCTCTTAGGCTTCTTTCTTTACCCCTTAGGTCATTTACAAAGCTCAATGTATTCCTAAGAGTGCTTAGAAATAAAAGAGAACGGAAAACAAAACACAAAACCATTTTTCATAATTTCAAGAACAGGGCTTTCCGCTCGAGAGCGGATTTGGCCACTCGAGCAGACCCCTTTGGTCTGCAAAAGTACTGGTTACTACATTTCTACGCTCGAGCGTGACTCTTTCCGCTCGAGCGAACATTAATGTCTGCAAAAGTTCTGGAAGCCAACATTTCATGCTCGAGCGGCGCTTTCCCCGCTCGAGCGGATATGCCAAATTTTGGAATTTCTAGAATTGCATTTGAAGCTCAAACTTAGCATTCAAAGGGTCTAAAACTCATGTTCTTGATACAAAATTATGGAAATCTTTATACAATATGAGGCCATAAGAAAATTGAGTCTAATTTGTCCAAAATCACAATTCAATTCCCAAATTATTTCACATTTTTCTTAACAACCCATACCAACTTCATATCTTTAAAACTCATGCAAATTAATTTCCATATTACTTTGAATTTCATATGCATGTGAGATATAAGCTTCATCTTCAACTTAAATAACACAATTGATGCTTATCTTCATCAAACATGATCAATTTTAAATCAATTAAATCAAAACTCCTTTAATTCACAAATTAAGTTCTCTGTTCATAAACTCATAATTTTCCAAAGCTTGATTCTTATTATATCAAAACATGCAATCAATTATTATAAATCCATGATGCATGTACAATTTACATCTCATATATATCAAAGTTTCCAAACCCAAGCTCAATTGAAGAATTACAATTATTTCCATATTGATTAACCTTAATCATGTTCATGAATTAATTCTTTAATTTCTCCAAATTACATGCATGTAAAAATAAGACTCAAATCCATATCAGATATACAAATCAAACCCAAAATAATTAATTCTCAAATTTATTCCATAAATTTGAACCTATCACCATTGCATGGATTAAACCTTCAAATAATCCTTGTTGCATGTAATTTATGGGACTTAATCCAAGAATAATTCCCAAAATTAAACTCATACATAACAAATTTAAAGAACCATAACTCATATTTTTTTTCAACCTAACTTGATTAAACATGCAAGACCCAATTTTTATCAATTTATATAATTGATCTTCAAATCTTTATTTTTAATCCTCTCAAAATCTACATTGAATCAATTTTTATCTAGATTAATTAAACAATATTAGGAAGAGGATAGAATTTCTTACCTTATGATGAATTTTTTATCATTTTTAACTTGAATTTTGATATCCCACAAAACCCTCTTCTCGTTGATTCTTCCTTTCTTCCTTCTCTTCTTCTTGATTTTACTTCTCCAGAATCTCTCTCCCTCTCTCTCCGTACGGTTTTCTCTCTCTCCTTCTCTATAGCGTCTTTCAAGCCTAGCACATGAACTCATATATTGATACATTTATATATTTATCATTGTTGCCTTCACCTTACACGTGCACACACACCACATATTCCAGCACAACACTCTTATACATCACAATCAGATTTCTCAATACACCCACCTAAATTTCTCAGCGCACCCACACCCACAATTCTAGCTTCATCTATAATGTAATCTATGCTTAGGATTAATTTAATTAAGTAGCACTTAATCTTAATAAATCTTAATTAACACATAATTAATTAATCGTAACTAATCAAAAATCTCACATAATTTAATTAGTCTAATTTGACTTCCTTTAGAGCCCAATTAATTATATTTAATTTATAAATCTGAATCAGATTTTTAACCAAACTCCCAAAAAGCTCCAAATATTAAATTAAACTTATTATCATCATCAATTTTGATTTCCCAAACCATTTAGGCATTCAATTTCTAATCAACTCCAAATTTTCGTCAATAAATTACATATTTAAATTGGACATCTCATAAATAAATTTAATTCGTAATAATCATAATTCCCAATCCTCATAATTGAACTAACTTAATTAACTCCAATTCGGACCTAATTAATTGGATCTCAATTTTACTAAACTGAATCGAATATTTAATTAAACCCTCATATGATCCAATGCTTGAAATTAAACTGAATCAACTTACTGATTTTACCCCCCTTAAGCCATTTGAACATTCAATTTCTAATTCCAAATTAAATTCTTATTAAAATCAAATGCGAATTAGACTCCAAAAATTTTCGTAAATCTCAAATTAAATTAGGATAACGACTAATTAAAATCCCAAATCTTCCTAATGAACCAAATATAAAATATTATACATGGCGGGGTTGTCACACACTGCTCACGCCACGCGCAGGGCCGGCCCTGAGAATTCAGGGCCCTAGGCGAGCTTATAAATTTGGGCCCCTTCCCTTGTACATACGCCCAAAAAAATATATATATTTGACTAGTGGCCACTCAAGTTTGCTTGAGTAAATTTGGGCCTTTTGTTTGTTTTTTCAATTGGACTAATTTTTTTATTTGTTTTTAATATAGGCATGCAACATGCTTTTATTTGGGCCTTTTATAGTGGGCTGTTTTATTTTGGAGGGCTTCTATTTTAGTGGGTTGTTTTGTTTTTGAGGGCTTCTAACAATAATTGGACTTTATTTAAAACTTGATAGTATAATGGATTTTCAAAATTTGGGGCCCTAGGCACGGGCGTTACTCGCCTTAGCCCAGGGCCGGCCCTGGCCATGCGCACGTGTGCATGTGCATGTGCGTGTGCGTGTGCGGATTTGCGGTGTGAGTGCATGTACACTAGTATCCATCCCATAATTCCATATTTAAAGGAATATTTCATGTAGCACTTTATTAAGTGCTCCATGTTTTTTTCTCTTTCTAATGTGGGACAAAGTCCCCAAGTTTATTTCAAGCTTTCCAAAAAAAAACAATAAAGGTTTTGAAAACACCCAAAAACTAAACAATAAATTTTGAAAACCCATTTTGAAAATTCTCCAACACATAATGCTCTGCACATCAACAAAAACAGAGCAATACTATAAATGGGAATTGGATGATAACCTTTTTGTTCTTGTATGATGACCCAACTTATGACAAAGCAATAATATAACTTAAAACTTTCAGAGCACACTAGCATATAAATTCGGATGGTGGGGAACTATGTTTCCAAATTTGAATGGTCTTGTTGCTGCTACAAGAGGCAACAGAACTCCGACGTAGTAGCAGAAGAAGAGAGAAGAATGGGAGAAGAGGGGTGGGGTCGGGTTAGGAAGGAAGGAAGGAGAGTGAGCCGGTGTTGAAGAAGAACTACAGTGGTGGATGTGGTGTCTTCTCTCTCTCTATCTTCGTCTCTCTATCCATACTTTTTTTTTCTTCATCAAAACGATGTCGGTTTAGTGAGAGAGTGATCTAAAAAGGCCTAATGGGGTTAAATCCTAAAGAGCCGAGCCCTCAAAGGTCACCCTTAGGTAGTAGGATCATTCAACCATGCAACGGTAAGTTGTGGACTCACACATAGGCGGGGATTCAAACCTACACTATCTGACACTAGGTACAGTTCGTCTAGGTCTGGAAGGTTTGTCCTACTAACTCTATGTGTTGTCGCCTGTGTGACTTACCCTGAAGAAATCTAACATTTCAAGACTTATACCTCAAAACCTTCCTGCTTAAGGAGTGATCTCAATCCTTTGTTTTAATAGTGAGAGGAGAGGTGTATAATAGTGAAAATGTAGTCATTTATTTATTTATTTATTAAAATGTTGTCTTATTACAAGATTACAAATGTATGATTAATTTTATTTTTTCATAAATAATCTACTAAATAAATCTTATAATATGAATCGTTTTCATCATAAAAAATAAGTTCCAAAAAATCTCCACTGAAATTCACCACAGTCACTAGTCACAACAATAACACTACGTCTGTGGTGCGAGGGACAATGCTAAAATTATTTGGGGTTTGTTATTTTTTGTGGTTTTTTAATTGATTTATTTTTGTTTTAGTAAATTTAAAAAATAAAATAAAATTTAAGTTTCTAATGGCCTGTTTGGTAACATTTCGTTTTCAATTTTTAGTTTATATTTACAATAATTTAAAAAACTGTCATAAAAGCTTGTTTGATAATTTTTTTGGTTTATAAATGGTTGTCTCAATTTATAAATTTGAGGAAAAAATGTAAACTCAAAAAATGAGTTTACGTTGGTTTTTAAACATAAATTTAAAAATTTGACTAACAAATTTTTTTTCAATTAATTAATTATTTATTTTTTTCAATTAATTTTCTTAATTAATTTTTTTTAATAATTTTTTTTTCAATTAATTTTTTAAAATAAATTTCATTTTTCATTAATTTTTTTAATTAACTTTTTTTTCAATTAACTTATTTTCAATTATTTTTTTTTCAATTAATTGTTTTTCAATTATTTTTTTCCCAATTAACTTTTTTTAATTAATTTTTTTTAATTATAATGTGTATGATCCCATTGTCATAAATAATAAAATATAAATATAAATATTTTAGGCCTGAACAAATATGTTTTTTAGTTTATGTTTTTAAATTTTTTTAAACATTTTGTTCAAACTAAACGTTTTTGTAGTTTATGTTTTTTTAAAAATAATTAAAAACCAATTTAAATTTTTTTTTGTAAATATAAACAAAAAACGTAAACGTTACTAAACGCTTTCTAGATAATACTTGACAAAACGAACTAGAAAATAAAATAAATAAATAAAAGTCTACAGAAAACCAAACAAAAATTAAAATAATTGACTTTTTGTTTCATTCTGGAGTTTTTATATTTTTGAAAATTTTCAAACAAAATTACTTTAAAATTTGTTTACACAAAATAGATTGCAAAAATAAATTTTTTTGACATAATTTTTAAAAGAAATCACTTAAAACAAAATAAATCGAAAAAAAATTGTCACTTATTTAAAAATTTTCAACTAACCACTAAATTATTAAAAACAACTCTAGATTCCATGGGATGAACAATATTTTTGACTTTTTTTTCCCCTAGTGAAAGTTTGAATTTTCATGAGTGTGGTTTTAGGTATTATTTCACATTATACAGCACATCAGACTTGTCACATTGTATTCCATAAATCAAACAAAAAATTAGAGGGGGAATTACTTGGGGAGAAGAGAAAGTAAATTATTAATATATGAGGGGTGACACTTATATCTCATAGTCTTTTATTTGCACACTATTATATACACACTTACACTTTTCATGTGTTGATAATTTTTTTTCCCTACTCCCACCTGTATATAGTTTCCTCAAAATTTAGATTCTACTGTATTGATCAATAAAAATAAGGGTAAATGTCTATTGAAATTTATAATTTCATAACAAAAAACTTATTTTATTGAAAAACTATTAAATCAATTAATAATTTTTAATAATATCATAAATTTATTTCAATTAATAATTCATATAATTTTATTATTGTATAAAAAAGCGAAGAAATTTTATTTTTTAATTAATTCTGTTAAATAAAAAGAAACTAATTATAAATTTTTTAAAATTATAAAAAATAATTCGTATTTTAAATAAATTTAAAAATATATATTTATAATTTACCTTAAAAATAAAGTTAAAGCATCACATGTCCCAGAACCACAAATAATTTTCCGAATTTTCCTAATCCTTGCCCCACTGTCACGTCGTTATTCATCAAACTTGCTATAACCAGCAATTTGCTCTCCCTTATATTTCTTTCCGAAATTGGGGTCACTGTTGTGTCTTTAGCAAAGTAGTGACTGTTGTGTCTCATTTTGAAGTGTATTATGAGCTTATTTTTATGATCTGAACCGTTTATTTTGTAAGATTTGTTGAGTACTTCATGCCTACCAAACATCATATTAATCGGATATCAATAACTATATGATCGAATTGTATATTTTTATACTATTTTTCAAAAGAAAAACTTCCTGTTTATTTTTTTGGTTATCAATCATATAGTTATTGATATCCGATTAATATGATTTTTGGTAGATATGAAGTACTCAACAAACCCTACAAGATGAACGGTTCAGATTATAAAAATAAATTCATAATGCACCACAAGATGAGGTACAACAATCACTACTATGCCAAAGGCACAGCAGTGACCCCAATTCCTATTTTTCCGTAGTCCTTGCTTCTTTTTTGGTTCAACACTTTCTCCATTAGATATTTCCAATCCCTCAGAAGAAGCTACTGGCTTTTTTTTTCTTTTTTTTTTTTTCTTTTTTTTTTTGCAACAAACATGGTATGAAAACTCTTGGTTTTATTTTATTTTTTACTTTATCACTTTACCATTGTCAATATGATCTTGTCTGCCTGATTTCATTTTTTTTTAGCATTTTAAGAGCTTAATTTAAGGTATTTTTAAGAATGTAACCATGTCTATTATTCTTTGCTTTTTTTTTTCTTTCTTTGTTTTTTTTTTAATTTTTTATTTTTACAGATTCTTCTCGGAAAGCATCTTGGGTTCTCTCTGGCTTGAAAGGTAAATTGTTTATTATCATTTTTTTTTCAAGAATATATTTTTGGTATAGTAGTATATGCAGGCCTTCTTTTTCTTCTTCTCTCTCATTTTTTTTTTCTTGGGAAAATTACATCGGTAGTCATCCATTTTGCTCATTGTGTTATTTTGATCCATATAGTTTCAATTAGTTTAATTTTGTTCGTTAATTTTTAATTTTGTGTCAATTTAATCCAATTTATTATGTCCAGTTTTTTGAAGGTATTGAATTGAATGCGCATAACACGTCTTTTATGTGCGCATTTTCCATATAAAAAAAAAAGCCACTAACAATTTAATTAATTGGACTAAATTGAGACAAAATTATAAATTTATGTCAAAAGTGACCCAATTAAAATGATAGGGATCAAAATGATACAATGACTGAAGTATAAGAACTACCATCGTAACCTTTTTGTTTTCTTCTTTTCCCCTCATTTATTTTAATGTATTATATGTGGATTTTATCCATCGTCAGCTAAGAAGGAAAATCTTCTTAATGTATCATGATTCTAAGCCCTCTCTCATTAAAATATCAAAATCATTTCTCACACCATTCACAATCAAAATAGACATAACTGATTTAAAGCTCTCTTTAGGCCGTGTTTAGATCATATTTCACCCACTTTTTTTTTTTTCCTTTCCAAAGCCCTACAAAATCCATGATCTTTGACACAACCTTAATGATCAATTGTTCACTTTCACTGCTGCTGTTTGTTGTTTTATGGATTTTCTTTAACCCCAGGTGTATTTGTGTGTGATAGCCAATTCTGTTATATTTTTATGAAGTTTAACCTTAAATAATTTCATTTGAAATCCACTTACCTAATAGAAGGTACTTGAATTTTACTAAGGCCTAGACATGCTATTAACATTACATTGTGTCTGCTCTTTTTAGGAATAAAGTAAAATATTCCCTCCGTCCCAAAATAACTTTTTTTGATAGTATAATTATTGCACTTTAAGAAAATTGATTTTTCAAAATTACCGTTTGATAGTACATTTTTTGGAGAAAAATTGTCATAATTATACTTTTCGTGTGTTGTTAATGAATTTAAAAGAAGGGCCAAATAGGAAATCCATATTACTTTAGTTCTTGATTTTTGAAAAGGGACTAACATTTTGGGATAATGAAAAATGGAATAAGGGACTAATATTTTGGGACGGAGAGAGTAACAAAAAGTGGAGAACTTTGATGTTATGCCACCCATTGAATTGCGGCTCACAATAAAACATCTTTGTATTACAAATTATATTTTAACAGAGCCAAGCTTGTGTGGATACCCTCTCTAGTCATTATCTTAAAACATTTTTACTGTGAATTTAGGTTTTCTCACCCAATCAAGTCCTCTGATAAGTGCATAATATCTTAAATTTATGCAACTTTCCTAGTTTTGAAACTCTTACGTTGTGTTTGGTTGGGAGATTTGGGAAGGGATTTAGAAAGGGAAATGGAAAATATAAGTAAAATGTGTATAAAATATACCTACATTTCACCTAGTTTCACACACCTTTTCCTTTTCCTTTCCAAATCCCTTCCCAAATCCCTCAACCAAACCGAGCGTTAGGGATGACCATTGGTTCAATGGTAAAACCTTAGCCTAATAACCTAGAGGTTATGAGTTCAAGTTTTGGGACAACTACTTTCTGCACTATACCAAAGGTTAGGTGTGTTTCTGATCTTTCCCCTTCCAAACACACATTAATGTGTACTATTGGATGTTGTTTTTTAATATAGATTTGAAAAGGAAAAGGGAAAAAGGTGAGTGCAATGTGAATGGAGTATAACTACATTTCACACACCTTTTCCCTTTCCGTTTCCAAATTCTTACCCAAATCGATGGTGCAAAGAGTCTTAGGATTTGGCCGAAGATGTTCAGTCTCTCAAATCCACCATCCATTTTTAATGCATTCTCAATTATTCTCAATACACATGAATCTCAATACATTATCTAACAATTGGGAGTGTATTAAGATGGAGTTTTGGGACAAGAGAATTCCGATCCCAATATTTATTTATTTTGTTTGTTTGTGTTGAGTAGACAGAGACCCTAGACCATAATGCTCTATTTGGTTCATTAGAATGAGATGGAATGGTGATTCTTTATGTTTTCATACGAAATGACCATTCTCTTAATATGGTGAAAGATGATTTTCATTTGCAGTGCATTTATCATTATTTTCTTAGTTTAACCAATTATGAGAATGAATATTTTGATGGAATGATCATTTCATTCCACTTCATTCCAATGAACCAAATACTACCTTAATGTTTATGGTTGATCTTGATACCTAAAATATTGTAATTGGATCAAGTTGCTTATATGAGAATAATTTTCTTTCTCTTGCTTTTGTAAATCAAAATTCAAGTTGTTTTTTAACAACCATCATAATTGATATTGAAATTATGTTTAGGATTTTTTGGTTTCAACTAATATCCTCTACAACTTCTATATTTGTAGGAACTTAAGTGACCACACCATGGAATTCTTACTTTCTATTTTTGGACCTGTGAAGAGTTTTGGGGAAGCAACTGGAAAATGAATTGGATATATCAATAATCTTGATGCTAACATGGCAAATCTCAAAGGAAAGATGGATGACTTGAGCAGCCAAGAAGATGATATAAATAACGAATTGAACTGTGCAGAGCAACGGTCAAGGAAAAGGCGAAAGAAAGTAGTTGATGTTTGGCTCAGAGATGTGCAAATGTTAAAAGTTGATGTGCAAACTTTGCATACACAAGAGAAAATAGTAGGATGGATGGATGTCTTCTCACGTGCACAGTTGGGAAAGGTTGTCATAGAGAAGATTCAAGAGGTGGAAAAACTGCAAGAAAATGGTAGTTTTTCTAATGGTTTGCTAATTGAAGATTCAACTAGTGGACAGTTCATACCAACAACAGGATCTTTTGGTGAAACTACAAGTGCAAGGAACAAGGAGAAAGTTTGGAATTGCTTGATGGATGATGAGGTTAGAAGGATTGGTGTTTTCAAAATGGGGGGAGTTAGCAAATCAACCATCATGCATTACATTAACAATCAACTCGTGAATGAAACTTATCACTTTGATGATGTTATTTGGGTCACAGTATCTAAAGCATTCAACATTAGCAGACTACAGAGTGAGATAGCTATAACACTGGATCTCGATCTTTCCAAGTATGAGGATGAAACAAGAAGAGCATCAAAATTACATAAAATGCTTTCCCAAAGGAAGATGTATGTTCTAATCCTAGATGATCTATGGGAAACATTTTCTTTCGAGAAGGTGGGTATTCCAGAACCAACCAGAGATAATGGATGTAAACTAGTATTAACTACATGATCGTCAGAAGTCTGTAGGAGAATGGAGTGCAGAGAGATCAAAGTAGAGCTTCTCACAGAAGAGGAAACACTGAATCTATTTATGACCAAGGTTGAAGAACATCAGACAGTGCTTGCTCCAAAAGTGAAAGAAATTGCAACAAAAGTTGCCAAAGAATGTGCACGGCTGCCCCTTGCAAGCATTACTATAGCTGGAAGTATGAAGGGAGTAAATGACATTCACAAATGGAGAAACGCATTAAATGAATTGATTAGCTCAACAAAAGAGATCTGGGACGATGATAGTGTGGTGTTCGAGCGACTAAAATTTAGTTATAGTCGCCTAAAAGATGAAAAGCTCCAACATTGTTTCTTATATTGTGCGTTATATCCAGAAGACCATCGCATCTTCAGGGAAGAGCTGATAGAGTATTGGATTGCTGAGGGACTAATAGTTGAGATGAAGAGTATAGAAGCAATGTTCGACAAAGGTCACACTATATTGGATAAACTCATTAATACCTGCTTGTTGGAGAGTCCCACCAACAAAAATGATCAGGGACAATACGTGAGCATGCATGATTTGATTTGAGAGATGGCTCTCAAAATAACATCAACTAATCCTCGAATCATGGTACAAGCTTGTGAGGGTTTAGTAAGAGTGCCATATGAAGACTAGTCTGACGATGTTGAGAAATTTTCCTTTATGTACAACAAGCTAGAAGAACTTACTTCTAGACCACCCATTTGCCCTCGCCTCATCACCTTACTACTGAAAAAGAATTATTCAGAAGTATTACTTATTCCAGATTCTTTCTTCACGCATATGCAGCATCTCAAGGTATTGGATTTGTCCAACACCAAGATACAGTCTCTGCTAGAGTCCATTTCCAAGTTGGAGAATTTGCATGCATTGTTACTAACTGATTGTCCAACCCTAAAGTATATGCCATCACTGAAGAAACTAGAGGCATTGAAAGAGTTGAAACTAACTAAAAGTCAGATTGAAGAAGTACCCCAAGGTATAGAAGAGTTGGTGAATCTCAGAAATCTCGACCTCTCCTGGAATTACAGCCTACATATGTTTCCTTGCTGGAAGTTACGCAGACTCACACGACTCCAATGCCTTAGAATTAAGAGAACAAAAGTAGAAGTGTCAGCAGAAGAGCTATTGTGCTTGAGGCGATTAAAAGTTCTCGAAGCTCAATTTCACAATGTGCAAAAGCTTACTAGTTATGTGACATCGCAGCAATTCCAAAGTTTGGAAAGTTACAATGTTGTGGTGGGAATTGTTCATAAAAATGACATACACAACGAACTATATGAATACAATCCCAAAGCAGGAGAAGGTTGTAGCTATGAGACTAAATCTTTTGTAAGTATTGGAGTAGATTGTGCAGTGCCCCCCAGTGACATAGAGTCCTTAGACATTATAAGATGGAACAATCTGATTAGCTTATCAGACATTCAGTCATTATGGGATGCGAAAGATTTAAGAAAATGTGAAATCCGAAGCTGTAATGGGCTTGAGTCCATGTTCTCATTAGCATGCTTCTCAGAAGACTACCAAATACTGCTAAGAGCAGTTGAGGAATTATGGTTTGAAGATTTACCCAATTTTAGGGTACTCTTCGATGGAGTTATTCCACCACACAACATTTTTTCCTTTAACCTTAAGAAATTGTACTTCATTAGATGTTCCTCTATCAAGAATATTTTCCCTGCCAAGTTGTTACGAAACTTCCCAAACCTTGAGGAACTTATAGTGTCTGAATGCGAGAATTTGGAGGAGATATTTGTAGAGGTAGAGATGAGTGATCAGGGGGGCCATCGTCAAGATGATGGCATTGGCAACATATTCACACTCCGAAATTTCAAGTATTTAATACTAACAAATCTACCAAGACTGAAGAGCATATATAAGGGCATAATGGTATGTGAATCTCTGCAATATATTCGTGTACACGATTATCCCATGTTAAGGAGATTGCCTATTTCTTTGCACATGAATGGTGATGGTGAGCAAGCATTTGCACCACTAGTTCTTAAGCACATTTATGGGGAGCAAGAATGGTGGGAATCTCTACAATGGGATAATCTCCATACCAAACCCACTCTTCAGCCGTTCTTCTCCAGTAGATAACCAGGTAATATCGTAATATCATGTCAGATTAAAAATATCGCAAAAATACTTGCAAAATTGTCAATTAGCCATAACACATCTGCATCGATTATTTGTGCTATGTGATGCCAAAACTTATAACACGAAAGTTTCACATGACTAGGTTGGAATTAACATTGTAACTCTCATGCTATTTTGGATATAGCAAAATACTACTGGTAGATGCATACTAGGTTACTAATTATCATTGTTGATTACATTGACCTTATTTTTCATCTTTTTATAAATAAAAACACTACTTGGCATGACCCTAAAAGCATTATATTCAGTTTTGAATAAGTTATGGGAGTACTTAAACAACCAAAAAAAAAAAAAAAAGGAAAAGGGGGGGAGAGGGGATAGGTACTGAAACTAACCACATAAAGTATACAGAACATTCGCATAAGAATAGATCTCATAATTTGCGGGACACACATGCATGTAAATGTTATGTGTAATTATTTATGATAAAATTTTTTATCCTTAGAATCACTTTTTTATGATCTTGTTGAATTCCTTGTTTATAGATTATGGCAATTCGTGAACTCGTTGAGTTTGGATTCTTTTCACTACAATGAAGGAGGTAAGTCATCTCATACACCACATCTAGAATTTCTTTTAATTGCATATTTTGGTTTGAAAATGTTTAAACAATGAGTTATGAAATCACCTCTTTGTTATGGATACAATAATCTCTCCAAAAATGGGGTAAGGTTGCATATATTTTGTCCTCCCAAGATCCTATTTTAGAGGGAGTCTTGTATTTTGAGTTGCCTTTTTTTTTTTAATTGTTATGGAAATATTTTATGAGATCATTGTGGATTCACGTACTTTATCTAGGATATGAATCTAGTTTGACAATAATGTGGACGCTAAGCGAGTAGGGGTTAAATATTAACACATAAGCTTTCTTTTAATCTTTGACCATGGAGCTAAATTTGGTTTTGGCTTTTGTCACTCGTTACTATCGCTGCATTTGCAAAAACAAGAGTTTGTGTATCAAAGTGTTGAGTTTTGGATTGTTTGTATTATATTATTATTTGTGTATATTGAATAGTAAATCCTATAAGTTTTTAAATTGTATGATTATCGAATTCACCTTATTGGAATGATTTTAACTAAAGTGCATGACATTTTCTTTACAATCTTGAATCACAAAAGGTTTATGAAAAATCCCTGTTGTTTAACTTAATTAATTGAAAATATTCTTTTTCCATATTCTAGATTCGGCTAGTTGTGACAGTAGTTACTTATTATTGAGCTGTCAAACTTATTGTCTTCTTCTTGATTACAGATCCAGATGAATTGTGCGGTGGAAGTTATGATTGTGATGGAGTGCTACAAGTAGAAGTTATTTTGAATTATTCTATTGAGACATCAATTATTTATACTATAGAACTGCAGTTTACATTGATGGCGGCAATGAATCTTTGTAATATTGAGATTCAGGAACTCTAGGTTTATAGCATGCTCTAAATATTGAACTCTGCCAAAACTGAATTTATGGATTGTTGTTGAGAATTTTGGTTTGTGGATTAAATGATTACTATATATTGTGGTTTTATCTCCTGATTGCCATGATTATTGTGGAATGAAATTGAATTGAGTTCCTCACCAACTCTGCATGCTCACAGGGTGCAGTCAGTCTTATAGGTATGCGACATTGTCATGTGCCTAGTTTGGTTCGCTTTGGGGCATGACAATTATTCTTTCTTTGTTTTTTCTCAAAATTGTATTATTATTTTCTGACTTGATGCAGGAAAGGCAACATAAAGGAATTGTTATCATTAATCATGTGATGTAGCAGATAAACATCAATCTCTAATTCAAGAGAGTTGGTAACTAATAGTAGTGAAATTGCTCTAAAAAATGGTCTACCCTATGTGTTTCCATCAAAATATTACATGCATGTCAATTTGATTATGTTTCAGATATATAAATATCAGTAGTGACATTAGTGTAATGACTTTGTTGCTTGCCCTTAAGGCCCAACTCAACTAATTTTAGGTATACCCTGGCTAAAATTTCTCACCCATCATTATGTTAGGCTTGCACAACTCTCTATTCAATCCAATAATAGGAAGGATGAACAAGGTTGTGGCTTCAAGTTCATTTTCAAATAATCAACTATTGTTTGATGTACTTGGCAAAAAGTTGTTGCAAGCTTAAGTTATGGGGAAACAATAGAACAATTAACCATATCTGAACATTGATTTCTTACTGAATCGAAAAATAATGGGTCCAATTGACCTAAAATTTTCAGGACTTTGCTTTCGAGTTAGATCCAATTATAAAGGTGTACATAAATATATGTATACACATAAAAGGTATATGTAGCCATAATTGATAAATGAACATCCTCTCTCTAATAAATGTAGCCATAATTGACAAATGAACATCCTTGAAAAGGTATATGTAGCCATATGTGATATGTGTATTGTATTTTTGAGGATTTTCAAAAAAGGGTATATGTAGCCATATGTGATATACTTATATGTTCAGAACTAAATAAGCGGGTAATGTGTTTTTGAGTTAAATCACAAGGGGGTAAAGTGTAATTAACCCTTATTATAATTATAAGCCGAGGCAAAGGTAAGGTCAAAGGTTATTCTAAATGTTATGTCCGAATCCAATTTACTCCTCCGAAACTTCATCCAATGTGGACTAAAGTGAGAATAGGTTATGCTAAATGTTAAGTCTGAATCCAATTTACTCCTCCGAAACTCCATCCAATGTGGACTAAAGTGAGAATAGGTTATGCTAAATGTTAAGTCTGAATCCAATTTACTCCTCCGAAACTCCATCCAATGGGGACTAAAGTGAGAATACTTTTATTTTATTACAAAGGACATGTGGTGATTATCTATTGCAACTAACAATCCACTGATCCACACGATGGATTGAAAACTCATTTACATTTTCTTTGGAAAATTATATAATTCAAGTTCAGAAGGAAAACTTATTCACAGTTTAAGAACAAAATTAGTATATCTTTTTTTTTTTTTGGTAGTAACAATATCTATGATTTCTAAAGCACAACTAATGTTGTACAATATATTCTCTGCTAAGCATGGTGAGATATCTCCCCTTACATCTTCTTCTTCTTCTTCTTCTTCTTCTTATTTTTTTTTCATTTTTTTTAAGGGGAAAACACTGCTAAATATGACTTACTCTTGAATAGTAAAAGAGCCATAGTTCTGTTCCCATTTTCTCAGAAGGAATTTTTATAATCATCTCAATTACTAAGGGGAGCTATGCACTATGCCCAAACCATTACAGGTAAGAACATTTCTATAACATATTTTCTAGAAAATTAATTGATGTGCCAAGCAAGGCACCGAGTAAAAGAAAAAAATAAAGAGAAGAGAAAAGCATTTATACAGTCCACAGAACAACTGAATTTTTACAATATTTTTTCTACACAAAATTTGAGTTATGGGCAGAAAAAACACCAATTGGCATGCTTATTTGATCCAAATTCCTTAATGGTAGAGCATAAATACTAAGTTATATATGTTAGTAACTTGGTGCTTGTAGTCTTAGCAGATATACTTGGACCAGTGAAATACGATAAGCATGGGAGAAAATTAAGTTTTTTTTTAAAGAAACATTCATTGTGAAAGTTTCTCTCAACCACTATTAAGTCAAATACTACCTTACCCTAGATTATCATGACTAAGACACATCTGGTGAAATGCAGCAAAGTCGCTAGTAAGTGTGAAAATGAGGGTTGAAAGACTAAATTGGAGTAGTTATGAACAAAATGACGGTAGTCGCGAACCAAAATAGTTGATTTTTTTTGTTTTTTTCATATCTAACAATTGAAAGTCCTTCTGGGCTTGTATTGTAATTTTTGGTGTTTGGGCTTGCCGTATAGCCTTTTTTTTTTTTCCCGTTTTTCTATTCTTTTTATTGAATATTTTTAATTTTGTCAAATATTTTTTCTTTTATAAAAAAAAAATCTACCAAATAAATAAATTTGCCTTTCAACGTGAATTGACTTTTGTTTTAATAATAATTTTTTAAATTAATTTTTTTTTTTGTGAAGGATTTCTAGTATAAAAGCACTTAAAATCTACCTTAAAAAAGAAAAATAAAAAGAATATGATACAATTTTTAAAGTTCGGAAAAACAGGAAGAAAAATGTTAGGAACCCACTTTACGGATTCTGAAATTACTCTGAATGTGTTTGTGTAGTAGAGATTGAATTGATGAAGTGTGAGTCTACATATGAAATGAATTTAAGCCATTAAATTTTTTTTTAGATAAATTCTAAATTGATAATGGTAGGTTTGTAGCATTATTGAAACAAGAACCCTTTTTATTTGTATATTTTGAGCAGTGAATCCTCTTCTTTGTGTCAATTCATCCCAAAATTTACCAGTTGGGTTTTCCAGTTACACAACATCAACATCAACAACACTTTTCTATAAATCACTTGACATTATTATTTGGATGGATTTCCACGGGGATTTTTTTCACCTTTTTTTGACTATACACTTCAGTCTAGGTTGGATGGTGAAAGGAAAAAAACCTGTTGGTCTTGAACTCCATTTTATCATCTTCTTTGTTTGATTTCCAAAGCTTTATCAGCATCACTCTTGAACCCATCATAAGGTGAGTTTCTGGGATTCAATTTTATTTTATTTACTTGTATTTGTAATTTTATCTTTCAGGTTTGGCCCTTTAATAGTAGTAGGTTTTGGGGAAAGATCTTAAAACATTTTTGCTGAAAAAATTAGGTGCTCTCACCCAATCAAGTCCCAACTAAGGTAATGTTGCCGAATTAGGAAAAGGGAATGGAGTTGGGGTGTGATTTTGAGAATTGGCATTACAAATCAGGCTTAGGCTGTGTTTGGTTGGGAGATTTGGAGATTTGAAAATGGAAAGAAAAAAGGTGTGTGAAATTAGGTGAAATGTAAGGATATTTTATTCACATTTTACCTACCTTTTTTCGTTTTCCTTTTCAAATCCTTTCTCAAATACCCAACCAAACACGCAAATCAACTTTAGAGATGCAGCAATATGTGCGTGGGCTAGGGATTAAATGATATCCGCCTGAGATAGCCTTGGGTATTTGGGCTTTGACATTGGGCCAATTTGGGAAGCAAATAAAAAGTCAAAAACCAGTTTTTAACCCATTTTGAGTTATATCACCTCTCATATTTTTTACATGTTTTTCAAAAAAAG
Organism: Camellia japonica; assembly: GCA_030407325.1. Classification (NCBI taxonomy): domain Eukaryota; kingdom Viridiplantae; phylum Streptophyta; class Magnoliopsida; order Ericales; family Theaceae; genus Camellia; species Camellia japonica. Next base: position 156,238,273 of record JAPPVO010000029.1, read on the forward strand.
CCAAAAACAATAAAAAAAGTCATCTTTTAACTATCTTTCCAAAATACTATTGTTTGTGTGTGTGTGTGTTTTACATATATACAAGATTGCCACATATTTATGTATCTTATCAGTTGTGTTTATGTTTTAATCTTCCATTTTTGTAGAGTCAAGGTGGCTATGTGAGAGTAAATTGGTTTTGTTTGTATAGAAGTTGGGTTTGATTTTGTGAATTGAACCTTTGGTCAATTTGTAGAGTTGCAGATTTTTTTTTTTTTTAATCAAAATTTTCAGTCTAGTGAATCTGGAATTGTAAGAAATTGTTTGATGAATCGTTGACAGAGGGAAGGAGGGAGTAAGGAAAAAAAAGAAGAAGGTATTTATGTATTTTGTAAGGGTAAATTTGGTATTTAAAATGTTATTTTTATTGGTGTCATGATTTTCTGTTGAGTGCTACCATTAGCACCTACCTTTCTTCTTTGGACCCCCATCTCTTTTATTTTTTTTTTAATTTCAATTTTGTTCAAATATAAAATTACATTTTTACTCTCATCCCTACCATTCTATCTCTAATTTCCCAAACCCAAACCCTAACCCTAACCCTAACCCTAACCCCTGTCAACTCCGGTTACCATCTCCACCCACCGGTGAGGGTGGAGGTCGCCGAATCTCACTCTCTGATGATCAATTGCATACTTAAATCACGCCTCGTGACTTCCAAAGAGATCAGAGTTGCAACGCCAAGGCTTGTGCTCGCGAGTTGGAGGGTAGTTTGGAAGGACCGAAACGAAGACATGGCATACCTAACAGCATGGAAGCAAATCCAAGACAAGCTCAACATCCATGTTGATCCTCACGATAACAAATTCTTATGTTTCAAGAACAATTCAAATCAATTTGTTTCGCATATTAATTAGTGGCAAGGCATAGTTATGAGTTTTCATGATGATGCTGACTTGAAACACTTAGGGCTTAAAGAAACTATAGAGAGAATTAAACAAGCATGTGTAGAAACTCCATTTTTTACCACCCTTAAGACTTGGGTGCTACTGATGGTTTACTGGGTGATGAAAGGTGCGCAGTGCAAAGGTTCGGTTTCTTTGGCAAGGAGAGCGTCAAATCCCCAACTTTATACCCCATTTTTGGACTAAAACTATTTTGAATGGTTTTTAGAGCTTAAAACCCTCTCTTTCAAAATATTTTTGAAAAGAAGTTCCTACAATGTCCCGACGCTCGCATTTTGTTAAATGTTGCGCTTTTCGGTAAACTGAGCAAAGGACAAAGTGGAAACGAATGAAAGAGAGATGAAATCTCTGAAAAATCTTTCAAAACACCTTGTTTAGGGGTTTGGAGTTGAAGAAAAGAGGAGAGGGGAGAAGAAAACAAGTTTGGGAGAAGTTCGGCATGAATTTGGGTAGGATCGAAACTGAGCGGCTTCACCAAAACAGGCATAACTTTTTTCACAGTTGGAATTTTGATACAAGGCTGCCACCATTGGAAAGCTTACTTCTGGGGCTTCAATTTGGACACAAGAATGACCTAAAAAGGAGTCCAGATGAAGGAGATATGCCCGTTTGAAGTTGGACCTACAGAGCAGATTTTCTTTGCCGGCCACTAGTGAAAGGTGCCGGCCATGGATGATGCAGTGCCGGCCACCAGTGATGGCCAGCCGGCCAACAATGTCAAAAATTATATTTTTAGCAGATCTTTTACCTCCAACTGTTATGCACAAGCCCCCAGCTTAGATATTTCGACCAAGCTCTCTTTTGGCTATATAATGAAGCCATATATCTCATATTCAAGGGGTTAGAACATATGAAAGGCTTAGAGCAATTTTGAGAGCTTCTCACTCTAAAAAGTCCTCTCTCTCTCTAGAAATTCCAGAGCTGAATCTCTGCCCCTCTCTCTATAGTTCACTCTCTTTTGCCCATTTTGTGTATAGAAGTGCATGGAAGTAAAGAAATACTTCTAGTTTGCCTAGGCATCCTTCATCAAAGTTGATCACCATTGGCTTGAGGTCCCTTGGAACCTATTTTTGGGCTGATTGAAGGTTGTTTGGCTCAGAAAAGAGGCCATTTTACTGCTGTGCTCCAAAGGTAATCACTCACCCCTTTTAGCTTGTTTTGCATACTAGCTTTGCCATAGTTTTCAACTACTTTGGGGCTGTTTTTGGGGTGGTGTTGAACTAAAAAAACCTCTGTTTTTCCTTTGTTTTTCAGTCCTAAAAGTCTTGGTTTGTGCCTTGGTTGGGTAGGGGGTTGTCCTTCCTTTTGCTCCTTGGCTTGTAAGGCCTTGTGAGTTAACTTTCAAACATTTCAAACAACTTTTTGTGGCCTTCTAACCATTGAAATCCAGAGGATTTTCAGTGGTAAAAACCCTGTTTTGAGATCCCAAATGGGTGGAGGTTGTCCCCCCTCCTCTTCTCTTGTTTGCATGTCTTGTTGGCCTATCAAATGAGCATGTGTTTCTACCATTTTGAGGCTTAGTTCAGGCACTTTTTGGTGACTTTTAGGACATGCCTTAACTCTTTCCATGGCTGGTTTGGTCACCTTATGCATGCTTTATACACTTGTAGTGTAATTCTTGCAAACTAGCCTTATATGCCTCATGAAGTAGCATGTTTGTTAAGCATGTATGGGCTCCATCTCAGCAGGTTTTTGGTCATTATTTAGCATATCATAACTCTGTCCATGGCTGGTTTGGTTGTCTCTTGAGTGGCTCATGTACTTGTAGTGCAAATCTTGCTTACTAGCCTTGTATGCATGATGTTTTGGCTCATTATTCTAGCATATTTTGGCTATGCTCCAGCATGATTTTATTCATATTTTGGGCTGTTTTAGGACTGCTTTGGGCTTCCATGGTCATATGACTCATGTTTTGTATAGCTATGGTGCAAACGCTTTGGCTAGTCTTGAGTTTTGAGGCCCCTACCATGCTATACTTGTGATGTTTGCATGCTTTGGCATCATTTAAAATGTTATATCAGTGCATATTTCATGGTCATACACTTGTGCTTGTCACTCTTTTAATGCCTTGGAGGTTTGGCTCTTTATGCCTCAATAATGAATTATTGTGCATGCCATCATGCCTAGGCCTTTGGGCGATCATATCAGTGCATTTTTTGGTCTTTTTGTATCATGATGTAACTCTGTTTTATGTTGTCCAAGTCATGCCATGTTTGGTTTTAATAGGTGTAGTGTAATACCCCTTTGTAGCCTTGCATGCTCCATGCTTTTGGTTTTTTGTTCTAGCTTGTATTGGCTAGGTTCAAGCATGTTTTTTGTCTCACCTTGACCTGCCTTGGGACTGTTTTGGATGCCCTTGCCCCTTTGAGGCTTGCTTTGCATGGCCATAGTTTAATTCCCTTTGCTAGTTTCAAGCTTTGAGCTTTCTTGCATGCTATGCTTGTCTTGATGGAGTGGTTTGGCACCATTCTATGCATGATTTTAGGGCCTATAGTATTGTCACACTTGCATACTTTTCACCCTTTGAGCACTCTTGAGAGTTGTGCTCTTATGCCTAGGTGATAAGCCATTACATGTGCATGCTTTGTTTTGCATTTCGTGCCACCATTTCATCATTTTGGCCACTGATTTGGGCATGATTGAGGTCTGTCCATTTTGGTTTTAAGTCCATCTTTGCATGTTGTTGCATGCTTGTCTTGCATGTTGTTGCATGCTTGTTCCATTTTGTCGTTGTCACATGCTTGTCACACTGCATGTTGTCGCATGCTTGTCGTATTGCATGATTTTTGCATGTTGTTGCATGCTTGATACTTTGCATGTTTGCATGTTTAGGTTGCTTTGCATTTTGCATGATTGTTACATTGTATTTGGCATGCTTATGTTGCATTGCATGCCATCTCCTTGTTACATGCATTGCATTGTGTTTGGCTTGGGTGTTAAGCCAAACACGAGAAACAAGGGATGTTTCATACTTGAAGTGATGAAATGTGCCTCAATTCTCGGTCGCCGACGCTCTTGACGATATATGATAGAGTTCTAGGCATTTATGTGTTTTTGTGCATTCATTTTACATTGAATTGCACAAGTTGGATCTTTGGCCATCATGCATCGAGATGCGTGATTAATGGTCTTGGATCCGATTATGCCTCTCCCTTGATGTTTTGAGGTGATATGGGGTGGCATAGTGCGTACATACCCTTGGGAGACCCTCAATTTCCTCTGTTTTGTGCTCTGTTGTAGCTTGGTGTCATAGCACACCAGTGGCCGGCAGTGCCACACAGATGGCCGGTAGATCTTCATTTGTGGCCGGCAGTGTGCACTCTTGGCCGGCTTGGTGGTCGGCAGCAGCTCCTCATGGCCGATAGGCCACTGGTGCACTCCTCAGCACTGTTTTGGTGAGATCCAGCAGCTAGTTCTCAAGGACACCCTGCAGATAGAGCCTCTAAAGAGCATTTGGAGAGCTTTTCGGGACGGGAATCGAGAGCATGCATCCTTCCTTGTTCAAGGCAGAGCTGAGGCAGCCTGATTTAGTGCTTTACTTGTAAATTAGCATTCGGTGTTGTAACTTAATTAATTTGTTTGATTAGTTAAAGTTTTGTAATAATTAGTAAGTAGATTGCTTATTATTCAATTTGGTTGTGTAATAATTAATCTAATTAGATTATTAGATTAGTTGAGTAGCTTAGTTTAGATTAGCTTAGCTTTTATTCGGACCCTCCGTCGAGAGGGCGAATTTTGTAATAAGTGTGCTTGAGTGTGTGAATGTCTTCCAACCCCACGTCTTTCTCCCTTTTACTTAACCACTTATGATGGTTAATTCTCGGTCATGTTTAGATTAGCGTCCTTATGCTTCGCATGTTTACATTCATTCATTTGTCTTATACACGCACCGGGCTCGGCGTATCATACAAACTACATTGTATTTCAATACATTTACTTGAATACGTGTTCAACAGCATGTTATCAAGTTGCATTCATATGCCATCTTAGAATAGCCGAGCCTATTTCTAGTTGCATTTTTGCATGTGTTGCATTAGCCATCTTAACATGAACTAGGATCATGCATGATTTCTAACTAGTTCTTGTTTTGGCTCGGAGTACACTGTAAGCTTTTACGCTTTAGCATCCTTACATGTGTGTAAGTGACTGCCATGATAGCATGCTTGCCATGAGACTAACTGCTTAAGTGTTTAACTGCCTGAATGCCTGCGGGTGAATGTTGGATTACTTGAATTGGAACAATTCATCGAAATGCGAGTTTTAAGCCCACTTGAGGGTGGTAAAATCCACGCCTTAGCCTACTTGCGAGTAGCACCTTCAAACCATTTTCAAACAAACAAACATGAAATGTTTTGTTCCAACTTAGGCGATCTAGTCTATACTTGTGTGTTGTGCGCATCACATAGTAATTCTAGGCTAATAACCGGAATAAGAACACATGTGTTTTCAAAAACAAAATATCATGTTAGTAAAGGCCGATCCTTTGATCGAGCGAGCGGGGGTGCTCATTGCATGACCTTCCCCTCTCATACCCAAGTTCCCGAGCCGAGGCAACTTTGGTGATGACGGATATGTGGCCTTAGGCACGAGTCAGGGTTTCCTAAATTTCTCAAAACAAAACATTTAGGTGGCGACTCTGTATCTGGCAAAGCAGTCCATGTTTGGCACTTCTTTATAAAATCAGTTTTCCAAAATGATTTTCCGGATTTGGACTCTTTGGTGATTTATCGGTCTTGCATTGCACTTTGTGAGATTAGATTCAGAACCGTGACTTTGAGTCCGAACTGTAGTAGTCCAATGAACAAAACGGATTTCGCCCATCTCGTGCGCGGAGCCCGGATGTTCGGGCATGTCTATAGCGTGTACTGTAGGTGTTAAATTTTATGGTATTCTAGAGTCATTTATTAGGGTTTGGAAACGGAGAGGGTGGAGGTCGCCAGAAAGAAGGTCTAGTGAAAGGTTGTCAACGGTGGAAAGGTTGCCAGAAGAAAAAGAGTTGAAAGTCCAGTTAAGGTGGGGTTTCAAAGAAAAGAGGAGAGGGTTTCAATTATTTGAGTGGGGGTTCAAAGAAGTGAAGAGTCCAAAGTAAATGGGTAGAGGCATTTAACAACTCTCTTTTCTGTTTGGGCAATGGTCACTAAATGGTTGGATTAAATTGTTATAAATTTTCTGAAATAAAAGAGGGGAGTGGTATTTTAGAGAATAAAGGAGTTATAGTGTTGTTTCAGATTTACACAAGGGGTGTCAGCGTAATTTAATTTTATTTATTTATTTTCAAATTCCCTCAATATGCTCAGCTAAGTGTAAAGAATTTCTTGAATTATTTCCAAGTTTTTTTAAATTTTTTTTTTGGTGGTTAGTTAGGCTAAACACAGTTACTTAATTTCAAGCCACTTTCGTCTTGAAAGCTTCACCAGAGTTGACATCTAGTCAGCAAAAATTAACAATTTTTTTATTTTTTTTTGGATAATACTTGGTAGCTCAAAAATAGTTGGCTCGAAACCCAAAATTCTTTTTTTTTTTTTCTTTTTCTTCCTTTTCTTGCTTTGAACACAGACAGAAGCGAGAGAGAGAAAGGAGAGAAGAGAAGAGAAGAGAAGAGGAAGAGAAAAGGAGAAAAGATGGAGAGAAGGAGGAGGAAAAGAAGGAAGATTGATGGTGATGGCGGTGATTGGATCTGAATCTGAATCAGATCTGAATCTTTTTTCTTTTTTTTTTTTGGCTGATGATGATGTGTTGATGATGATGATGATGATGATGTTGACGAAGATGTTGTTGTTGATGATGATGATGTGTTGATGAAGATGTTGTTGATTTTTTTTATTTTTTTTATTCTAGTGGATCTGATCTGAAGATGAAGGGGGGGAAAAAATTTGTTGGCTGTTGATGATGTGTTGATGAAGATGTTGTTGTTGATGATGATGATGTGTTCACCAACTGCTTCCTCTTCTTTCTTCTTCTTCTTCTTCTTCTTCTTCTTCTTCTTCTTCTTCATCTTCAAAAAAACGAGAAAGAAAGAAGAAAAAGAAAAAAAAAAAATCCAAAACGACGTCGTTTTGGATTCGGGCCAATTTCGAGCTACGTAGCAGAACCGTTTTTTTTTTTAAAACTAATGTGACACTAAACTTATTATTTCAAAGATGATGATTTCTTCCGGTTTGTAATCTGAATTAAAGGGCATTGTTTAAGCTTGTAGGGCCACCACGAGTTTTGTTTTGATAATTTAAATCATTTATTTTGTCGGACAGTTCATGTATTTTATTTACACAAAAAATTAGGTTAATCTGATAATTGTAACATATTCAATTTATCATGTTTATCATAAAAAAATTATTAATTTATTTTTAAAAACATTATTATTGTGCAATTTTTATTTTTTTAATCTTTCATTGATTTTACCTTGTGGATGGCTAAGAGAAGTCATATATAGAGAGATTGAACTTTCCCTTCTCATCTATGCTTAGTTTTGAAGGCATTTTCGGCATTCAGCATCTGTTTTCTGAAGCAGCATAGTGAGTTTCTGTGATTGGTAAGATTCATTTTTCCTTCATTCCTCTTGCTTTTCTTTCGCTATCATTTGAAGTTTGGTCCCCAATTTTTGTTATTTTTGTTTGTTGTTGTGGAAAAAGATGTTAAAAGAAAGTGAACCAAGCTTGTATGAATACCTGTCTAGTCATGATCTGAGAAGTTAGGTGTTCTCACCCAATCAAGTCGCTATGTCCATCTCCAATCATCCATCAATTTTTTTTTTATCTAATTTAATTTCAAATTTGAATAAAAATCTTGATTTGATATGAATTACTCAATTTCTTTCATTTTCATCAAAATCTTTTCTTAAATTTTCATCAAAATCTTTTCAAATATTACCTTATCATCTCAAATTTCACTTTTCATCAAATTTGATTAAAAAAAAAATCATGTCCAATGCTTTATTTTTTAAATTTTTCATTGATGATATAGCGTGTTCCAGATAGAACGGGTCGGACTGATCCATGCTTCCCAAATCGGTGTTTGAGGTGCCAAGCCCGCAGAGAAACCTGCACAAGAGTTCAACGGGGAATGGGGAGTCCCCCAGCGAACCCTCCGACGAGCAAGTTAGAAAGAGAGATAGAATGTAGAGATAGATTAGTGATAGAAAAGCTTAACCTTCTTCTTGTCTTCGACGTCTGCTTATATCCTCTGGTAATCATTTCGTTGTCCCTTCTGACCTGTCATCTTGGCCGAAAGTCTATGCTCTAGCTTGCCTTGTTCATAGTGAGGCCGTTCTGTCTCGACGGGGAGGGGTTATCGCAATAAATGCTGTAAGGGGCTTCATTAATGGCTGATGTGCAGTGCAATTACTTTGCAGGATCTTTGTTTGCTTATGTGGCTTGTCCTTCTCTTGCCACGTGTTTAGATGTCATTGGTTCTTAATGCCATGTTGAGCTTCAGCAACGTTGGGCTTAGTGTTTGAATTATGTGTTGGGCCCTAAGTGGTGGGCTATAACCTTTATGGGCTTACCTATGTTAGTAGTCCCCTATTCTCGAGTGCAACTTTAGTCCAACGAAGGGAATAATGAAGAAAACGATGGTTGTAAGAGACCGGCTAGGTGAAGACCGACCTAGAGGTGGGCCGTCGGCGATGGGTAACCGAGCAGAGGGATCGACCATGAGGAGGGCTGACCGTGAAGGGTGACCGAGTGGAGGGACCGACCATGAGGAGGGCCGACCGCGATAGGTGACCGAGTGGAGAGACCGATTATGAGGAGGGCCGACCGCGACGGGTGATCGAGTGGAGGGATTGATCATGAGGAAGGCCGACTGCGAAGGGTGACCGAGTGGAGGGACTGAACATGAGGAGGGCCAACCGCGAAGGGTGACCGAGTGGAGGGACCGACCATGAGGAGGGCCGACCGCGACAGGTGACCGAGTGGAGGGACCGACCATGAGGAGGGCTGACCGCGAAGGGTAACCGAGTGGAGGGACAAGTGGCAGTTCGCGGGGCTCGAGGAGTGGCAGGGCACGTGGTGATTTGAAATGGAAAAGACAGGGTAGGGGAAGGGGGCAGGGGATCGTGGTCGTACACGTGGTGGAATTCCGTGATGGGAGAGGTTAGGCATTGGGCGAGAAACGAAAGGGTAGGTTGACATAGGGTGTTGAAAAGGCGGTTTTGGCGGATTTTTTGAAAATTTTTAAGCTGGCAAAATTTAATTATGACCCTTGGAATACAGGCAAACCTTGGGCCTTTGGGATTATCCGCTTTACCTACCTTTTTGCAAAAAACCAAATCGTTCCAAAAGTAACCTCTTTTGTGTCGAGTGATACACCTTTGCAACATTTTGTGAACTATCTTGTACCAGCGTTTGAAGCTATACGCAGGCATATCAGAGAGATGGCTTGAGAGGATGCGCCCAACGTGAGACTAGACGCGTTGGGGGATGACGACGCGGTGGACCTAGCAGAGCAATACCGTACGAAGCAAAGGGAGGGGGAGGTAGTGAGTCAGGCGGTGCGGGCTCGCCCTAGGACAATGATTGCAGCTGCAAGCCCTATTAGTCAAGTGGAGCCGGACCACTGGCACACCAAACCGGACAAATTCATACTTACGGCAGACGAGTTGGAGGGAATAAGGAGGAAGTACCAAATTCCCTCAGAAATAGGGCTGAGGCTGCCCACATCCAGGGAGAGGGTGTCGGATGTGCGGCTGGACGAATTCAGTCTCTATGAGGAAGCGTTACGAGGAGGTTTGAGGCTACCTCTCCCTCAAGTGGTGGTGGACGTACTAAATAAGCTAGAAGTGGCGCCAGGGCAGTTGATGTCGAACGCCTGGAAAATACTGATGGCCTGTGCGAGTTCCTGGAAGCAAGCAACCGGAGGAGTGGCCATGACTGTGGAGGAATTTTTCTCCTACTACAAGGCCTCCGGTCAACAGAAGACGTGGGTGATGCTGCAGGCAGTAGCAGGGCGAGGTGTAGTAGCGGGGCTGCCGTCTTCGGTGAAAGGATGGAGGCCGAGATGGTTTGTTGTGTCAGTGAACAGTGGAAAGGGAGTTCGGACAATGTGGAAGGTCCCCACCAAATCAGTCGAGCCCAAGTTGGACGGGGCGGCCGAAGATCGAGTGAAAAAGGTGAGGGAGTGGAGGGAAGAGAAGGGAGTGAAGTGGGAAGAGCTGGTCCTTCCTTCAACGTTGTTTGCCCTGAACTTGGGGCCGCAACCGTTGGGGGAGGATCCGGGAAGGGAGGAGCTGGAGGTGCAGAAGAAGGTGGAGGAGGAGGAGAAGAGGAGATTGTTCGCCAGAGCGGACAAATATAAAGAGGCAAAGTTAGGGCCTGCTCCGAAACCGAGCATGAGGGAACGAGTCCGACCGCACCCCAAGCCGCTCGGGGAGAAGGATCTGAGCGGTTTTGAGCCATGACCACCTCCAGTGGATCCTCTGAAGGAGAAAAGCAAAAAGGAGGTGGAGGCTGTGTTGAAAAGGAAGAGGAAGAAGAAGAAGAGAGTGGACAAGGATGAGGAAGAGCCAGCGTTGAAAAAGATAAAGAAGGGGATGGCAGAGGCGACCCTTGAAGTGGGGTTAGAGGGGACAGCAGAGGGGATGGAGAGTGCCTTGGGCCCCGAAGCACAAGTAGAAGGTGGGGCGACTGGCCCTAAGCAGGGGGCAGAGCAACAGCCCATGGGGGGTCCTGAGCCCCAAGGAGAAGCAAAGAGGGTCAGGTTGAAGACCGCCATTTACCACGCTTCAGCAGTGTCCAGACGACTGGAGGGAGAAAGAGGCGAAGCCAGGACTGCTGCCGATCGACTTTTGGGGGTGGTAGAGGACACAGCCGTGCGTTCGTTGGCCAGTTTCACAGAGGTCGAACTACTAAGGGGGCTGTGCTCGGCCCTGATGGAGGCGATGGCCTTAGCAGGAGCCTTACTGAACAAGGCGGCGGCTGCAAAAGGCGAAGTTAGGCCACTGAGGGCAAAGTTGGAGGAGGTGGAGGCCTAACTTGAAAGTTTAAGGAGGGAGACTACAGGGTGGAGGAAGACCACGCAGAGTGCGTGTGTTAGGGGGCTGGATGAGGCTCAGAAAGCCAAGAAGATGGAAGTGTTGGCGATGGTGCAAGGCTATTCTATAGACCGTGCTAATGCTGAGCTGCTCGCGACCAAGTTAGAGCTAGAGACGGAATGCCGCAAGGTGGTGTCGCTCGAGTTCTAGTTGGCTGGTGAGCAGAAGAAGCTAGAAGAGGCCCAGAAAGCCTGCACCATCGCCAATGAAAGGTGGGATGAGGCCATGGTCTGCAATGAAGATCTACGGGTGCAATCGATCAAGGAAAAAGAAGAAGGAGATCAGAAAATCGCTGCGTTGGAGAAAGCTCTGGCGGATGAGCAAGCTAGACTGGCGGCTGAGAGGGCGGGGTATCTCGACCTGTGCAAGGCGGCAATGGAACAATTCAAGGAGTCTGCTGACTTTCAGATAGCCATCAATGCCGCAGTTGCCAGGAGCTTGGAGAGAGAGGGTGATGGGGGGGGCTGGGTCATCGAGGGCTGCCGTTGGAAGTAGGAGTGAAGAAGAAGTGATCCAAAGCTTCCAGCGGTCGGATTTTTATAAGCACGAGATGGCTAAGTTCTGGGACAACGGTTGGAAGACCTTCAAACGAAAAGCGAAAGAGTTGTTCCCAGACTTAGACTTCAGTGGTGTGAATATAGATGAGGACGACGTTGCCCAGACCCCCCTGGATGAGGGGATTGACGAAGAAGACCTTGCCTCGAGCGAGGGGGAATGATTGATGTAACTAAAATTTGTAAATAGAATTTTTGTGGTTGTTGTTTTTTGTTTTTTTTTTTTAAGGAATTTCTGTAGTGAACTTATGTATAAGTTTGTAAATGAATAAAATTATGAGTTGTGTTTTTTCATACTGTTGTCTTTATTTCTTATAGATCTGAAAAGAATGAGAATGGTCATGCAAATAAGGCTTGTGTATAAATCATAATAAAAGTTGAGTAGGGAGCCAATTTAACTTGTGAGAGAACTATGACGCAAAGGTCTCAAAATATGAGAGTGTAAAGGTCTTAAAATGTGAGTCTTGAAATGTTAAATCATGTGACAGAGTGTTGAGAAATGAAGGATTGGGTTGGGAAATGAAAGTTAAAAAATGTAAAGAATGTTAAGAGGTGTAAAAGCATGGACCTGGAATTTGACTAAGTATGGCAACTATGCTAGAATCATGAAGTTGCAAGAATGGCCTTGGCTGAGCTCTTCATTTGTGTTCAGTTTGGCTTGAGCTCACGCTTAGTCTGGTTAAGGCTTTAAGTAACTCAGTCTGGCTGAGCCCTTCACACTCAGTCTGGCTGAGGCTTTAAGTAACTCAGTCTGGCTGAGCCCTTCGTGCTCAGTCTGGCTGAGGCTTTAAGTAACTTAGTCTGGCTGAGCCTTTCGTGCTCAGTCTGGCTGAGGCTTTAGGTAACTCAGTTTGGCTGAGCCCTTCATGCTCAGTCTGGCTGAGGCTTTAAGTAACTCAGTCTGGCTGAGCCCTTCGTGCTCAGTCTGGCTGAGGCTGAGGCTTTAAGTAACTCAGTCTGGCTGAGCCTTTTGTGCTTAGTCTGGCTGAGGCTTTAAGTAATTCAAGCTTTAAATTACCCAGTCGAGCTGAGGCTGCAAGCAAGGTGTTATTGAAATTCCAAGCAGATAACTGAGATAGAAGATTGTTGTCATTTAAAGCGTAGCCCATTGATCACAAATTTATACTGTGTAAGAAAAAGACAAAGACATCCAAGTGTTGAAATTGTCAAAAAGAAAATACAGCAATGGATCGATACAAAAATGGGGCTTTTATTGAAAATAACGCTTCAAGTGCTCGGCGTTCCATGGATGGGAGAGGTCTCGGCCTTCCATGTCTTGAAGTCAGTAAGTACCCGGACGAGGTCTGGCCTTAACAACGTAAGGTCACTCCCACTTGGCTGCCAGCTTACCTTCAGCTGGATTTTTGGTGGCAAGAGTTGCTTCGCGCAAAACGAGGTCCCCCACGGCGAACTCCCTCAGTCGGACTTTGCGGTTGTAGTGTGTTCTCATTTTCTGTTGATATGAGACCCACCTGACAGCAGTGGTCTCTCAGAGCTCTTCAATTAGGTCTAGGTCTGCCCGACGCAGCTCTTCAATTAGTTCCGGATTCGGGTGCAGAACCCTTGGGGTGGGCAGACCGATTTCCACTGGGATGACCGCCTCAGCACCGTATGTTAAGTGGAAGGGGGTCTCCCCAGTGGGGATTCGGGTGGTAGTGCGGTAGGCCTAGAGTACGTTTGGTAATTCCTCAGCCCAGAGTCCCTTAGCAATTTCCAACTTAGTTTTGATGATCTTCAGAGGAGAATGGTTGGTAACCTCAACTTGGCCATTGGCTTGGGGATGACTTGGGGAAGAGCAGCATGGCTGGATTTGGAGCTCTGCACAGAATTTCTTGAACTTGGCA